>CAJPEV010000002.1:0-366983 GCA_905338385.1 Darwinula stevensoni | reverse complement strand
AAGAAGCAGGCGAACTTGCTCCTTAGTAAGAGGGTAGGGCTGGTTCATGGCTGGAGAGCACCAGGGCTGTAATAATATACGGTTGTATGCCGAAGGACACGACCTACTTATAAACACACGCAGAACATTCTAGCATGCTCTGGAAAAAAATTGTACTGGATATTCAAGAAATTCCGAGAACTTTCTTTCCAATCAGATATTTGAGTATGTTTCCAACTGATTCTCAATATTTCATCAGAATTTGTTTACCCGAAACAACGCTATCAGCAATTATTGAAATGAAGTTAGATCTTGAGAATGTAAAAGTACTACTGCTGGTTGTGGAGTGGAGGAAATACTCCCGCGCTGTCCTTCCTGATCTTCAAGACTATGTCGTACTCATCTTCTATTTAAATTCATTCTTTGGACTAGTAGTTTCTTGCAGATGGTTTTCATGTGCTTATTCCAATAAACAGCTGATGAATCAATGAGTATCGATCCAGAGAGCATTCTCAAAGTTCATTATTTGCCATTCCTATAGGTACTTTGGGAAAATAGCAGATTTTGTGACAGATCCTTCACTTTTTTTCAGAATTTCACCTGCTTTACG
Source organism: Darwinula stevensoni (assembly GCA_905338385.1). NCBI lineage: Eukaryota > Metazoa > Arthropoda > Ostracoda > Podocopida > Darwinulidae > Darwinula > Darwinula stevensoni. Next base: position 366,394 of record CAJPEV010000002.1, on the reverse strand, counting down.
GAGGTGAACGTGACAAACGATGGCTAAAGGGCATGGCGAAGAAGACCAATTAATTTGAGTGTCTGTAAATATGGATGCTTTACTTTCATTCATACCGAGTAAGTTTTCCCAATTATTTTGATTCTTTAAATTCACAGTCATTGGTCCTTTTTGCCGTGCCTTTAAGTCTTTGTCTGTCACTTTCTCCTCCGTAAACAAAGGGAAATTCTGAATGAACTTCGAGAAAACTCTGTCTTCCAGAGTATGGTCAGAAGAGCATATGAAGTGCTAGCGAAGCAGGGAGTTCATCATCGATTCTACATCGCCATTGTCAGTATTTCAAAACTAATCTGAAAGTATTAAATTCTTAATTACTGTATGCAAATTGCTACATTCCCTCATGGCTGCGCCCGGAGTGGCAGCTGGTCTGTGCCCTTCTTCAGTTCTTTTTTTAAATTTTAGTCATAAATCTATTTCCCTTCATGAGTGCTGAAAAATACCATCAATACACCAGCTTTGAACTTCAGGTCCATCGAAGCTCCGTACCAAGGTTCTTACCTCCTGATATTTACTCATTTGTGTTGAAAGATGGAATTCACAGGAATAAAAATAAGCGCAGTTCTAGAGGCAGACTTTTCAAGAAACCTGAATACTGTATTGTGATCCGAAGCGACTGAACTATAATCTTGGTGGAAAATGCACAAAGCCTCTTTCCAAAGTTAGATGTGTTTTTGAGCTAACTCAAAGATCATCGTTCAAGAATGTCAGTGTCATATGCTTACAAGAGTCCTGGATCAATCATTTCATGCAGACGAAGCAGAAAGCATAGATGCATGGATGGATCCCCCCTTGGAGCAGACAGACAACCCTCCAAAAAAAGAAGAGGTGAGGGAACTGTTGTCTACGTGAATACTGACTGACTCAAAACCGATGCTTATCCGCCTCGAACCCAGGTTAAAAGAGTAGACAAGATTGGGCTACATCTCAGCAGGGGGGGAGGCTCGAGAGGCAATGACGTCTCTGGTATACACTCTCCTCAGCTGACTGATAAAATCTCCTTTTTCTAGTTTATTTCTCCTTTGTTATAAATGTCTATTGGTTAGTTTTTCTTGCCATATTACCTTGCTCTTCGCACCTCCATTCTATTGCGCTTGAACGATTGCATCTCTAGATTGCGTTGCCAGGATCATAGCATTCATAGAAGCCGATCGTATGTACAGTCGCCGCCTGCAAGAACATCTGATGATTTTGGAACCGACGGAGAGAAACGTTCGTTTCATCGTTTCAAAGGATCTTGGGTCGGGAAAGACCAAAGTGATGCGATGGAAACGCGCGGAATATGGAATTCCTGAAGTGGACTAAGGGAGGGATCCCAAAACAACCCTTTGGGGTCAATTGTCATCTTTCGCCGAGATGATCCAATCGAAATTACAAATCAACCATTGAGTATCCAGAATATTTGTAAGAACGCGGCTGTTCATCTGAATTTGCTTAATAAATTCTGAGTTGCTCAGCAAAGACAAGAAGGTGAGGAAGAAATGGAAGATCCTTTGTTGAAGTGGTGAGAAGGAATATCCCCCTGGTGTTTATGAAAATCACGAGATTTGGCACTACCGTGACAAACAAGCTCCCTTCCTCAGATTTGGGGATACAGCAACACAGAACGAGGAAGTCTGACTGAGCGGCATATTTTCATTGCCATTCCAAAAGGGCGAATGACTATCTACAATTTCCGTAAATAATAATATATTCTCACTACAGTCGCACCCCCTTTAAACTTTTGAGTACGGAATCCTCCCCGCCTCTTTCCCATCCGATGCATTCCCTTCCGCAATTTAAGGGAAATTTTTTAAATGAACGATTGGCTACGAAATAAAGACATAATGTTTCAATTAATATCATAACTTCGGAGGAAAACCAAGGAAGAGAATGGAGCAGTCGGGCCAGGTGTATACCAGTGACGTGATTGCCCTAGGGCTAGAACTGCCATTATTCGGGGCTTCGCTTTCGACCCAACCTTATCTACTCTTCTAACCTGGCCTCGAACGATCACCTCGACCTGGTGGCAGTGGAGTGTAAAGGAAAGTATATCTTTGCATCCACTGTATCCACATAAGTGAAAAAATATCCACCTCGAAGCATATTGCCGTTGGGACCATCGAAATGTATGCCGACTCCCATCGCCTCTACATTTTCGGGGATACGAATGAAGCGGCATTTCATCACATTAGGCTGACCGAATGCGTACAAACAGCGTTCACTTTCTGACTAAATAAGGTGCATTTCTCGACTAGCTTTGGACTAACGACACATCTTTAGTTGCAAAGATATTGGAGAAACTTTCCGGTCACCCTGCTTTCATCGCTTATTCACATTTGCTCAATCGATATGAACGCCAACAAAATGCCTGAGTCCATAAAGTAAGAAACCTTAATCTCGAGAGACTGCAGTTCGAATTCGCTTGCACAAATAGGGATGCACTTCTTGAAGATAAAGGTTGTGAATCTGTTGGTGACTACAAGAAGTTTCTTTTGACTATTCTTGCCCCATTATCAAGGTGAAGATGAATGGTAATCATGTGAATAAGGACATCACCACTTATGGGCACCAACAGAGAGAAAAGGTTCTCGTACGAGATGATGATACCCTGTTTCGTTTCTGGAAGAACAAATTTATTCTCGAAGTTCTCGAAGAAATATAACTCTTGAACGCTAAGCTCCTCACACAGTTGCAACCGAGAAAGAGATCTTAGGAATATTGGGATAATCTAAGGAGACTCTCGAGGCCATCCCGCACAACACAAAAAATGACATCTGCTGACTTCAAGGTCGATTGACACCTTCCACAGGTTCATCGGCATCATAAAAGCCGCCGCTAAGCGCGGCATGCCTCGAGGGTACAGGAATGAGTATACAACTTGCTGGTCCGTAGAGAGCGAGACCCTATACCAGGAGTACCTGCGGAACAATAATCCCGCAACTGCTGCTGCAATGCTTGAGTCTCTGAACTCAGCACGCTGGGAAAGGTGGAAGAAGCTGGTGGAAGAGACCAACTTCACTCACTCCAGTAGGAAAGCCTGGACCCTGCTGCGACAGCTCGGCGGAGCAAACCCGGTCCATAAACCCAGATCGGCCATCAAAGCGGACGCCCATCGCATCTCACCTGATGCAAACATCAAAGACTCCACTGGAAAAGAACAAGCGCCGCACCGTCAAACAGCAGCTCCATGCTAACATAGCTGATCCACAGGTTCCTTCGCCCCTATCTGTTCCATTCACGATTCAGGAACTTGACGACGCTTTGGCAGCGATCAAGCCCGGTAAGGCTGCCGGTCCAGACGGAGTCTACCCTGACTTCCTGAAGGCCTTAGGCCCGAAAGCCAGGAGGTGGCTGGCCACCTTCTTCTCCAACGTCTTGGCCACGGGCAGAATTCCTGCTGTGTGGCGGCAGACGAAAGTGATCGCCCTACTGAAGCCGGGAAAACCAGCCAACGAGGCAACAAGCTACTGACCTATCTCCTCGCTTTGCACTTGCTATAAAGTACCGGAGAGATTGCTACTCAACAGAATGGTACCTGTCATCGACCCAACCATCCCCAAGGAGCAAGCAGGTTTCCGGCCTGGCCGTAACTGCTGCGACCAAGTGGTGGCCTTAACCACCCATATCGAAGACGGATTCGAAAGCCGCCTCAAGACCGCCGTAGCGTTTGTGGATCTCTCAGCGGCGTATGACACGGTATGGAAGGAAGGCGTGCTGTTATAACTTTCCATCATACCATGCCGAACGACTATCCGCCTTCTCGGCAACATGTTGAGTAACCGCCGCTTTCAGGTACACATCGGTACACTGAAGAGCAGATATCGGACTCTCAATAACGGACTCCTCCAGGGATCCGTCCTGGCCCCGATGCTATTCAACGTGTACACCAGCGACTTGCCCGAAACTGCATCCAGGAAATTTGTGTACGCAGACGACATCGCACTGGCTACACAAAGCATAGATCTCAGCACCACCGAAAGAACCCTCACAACCGACCTCCATAAGATGGAAGAATACTTCCACCGCTGGCGCCTCCGGCCCAACCCGAAGAAGACTACGGTGTCAGCATTCCAACTCAATACTAATCAAGCCAAAGGACCCCTGAGAGTGTCCTTTTGTGGTTCCGAGGTACCCAACACGACCACCCCCAGCTGTCACCTTGTCACCTTGTGTGTCACCTTGTGTGTCACCTTGGACCGGACGCTATCTTACCGAGTGCACTTGCAGAATCTCGGCAAGAAACTGAAAAATCGGGTCAACCTGATCCAGAAACTTGCCGGATCATCTTGGGGGACGGATGCTCATAGTGTACTCGACCGCCGAGTATTGCTGCCCAGCATGGCTTTCCAGCGCACACCTGAACGCGGTTGACGTACAGCTGAACTCAACCATGAGGACCCTCACGTCCACGTCGCTACTATGGCTCCCGGTGCTCGCAAACATAGCGCCTCCATCTCTTCGCCGGGAAACTGCAGCGTCAAGGGAATATTACCGTTACGCTAACCAAGAATGTTGTGTCAACATTGAGAATAAGTTGAAACGTTGAGACTTGATTGAAGTTGAGAATCAACATCGATGAATGTTAGCTATTCGTAATTAACCGTATTTTCAGCATTTGGCGACTACTTGTGAATTAGCGAAGTCGTTCAGAGGTTATTAAGTGCAAATTCGTTTTCCATCATAGTCTCACTGCTGTTTCTACGTGAAGATATCCACATCATATCAACAGAAAATAGGTTCTACGAATCGACACGAGATGGCGCCTAGCCGCCGATTCAGGGATTCTTACCCTGGTGCCCCGAAATAAACAGTACCCTGCATTTTTCATACAGAACCCGATCTCTTCCCATGTACAACATAAGGGAAGGCTTAGGAATTTCTAGATAGACCTCTTTAAGGAGGTATCCCGGCAGGAGACTCTTGGTACATCTGGCCAGTGTGTCCGAGGAGACATGCTCAATTTTCCAAGATCTCATAGACCCGTGGCTCATAGAGGATAGATCATGAAACATGCCCACGGGGTTGTTTCCCTTCTACTGAACAGAGAGAGTTGAGTCATGGAAGTACTCAATTCGAATTCTGATCCAGAAAAGGAAATAACGCATTGAGGGTCCTTTACGCGGGATGATTGTACGTGCACGTACTCAATAGAGTACTCCTTGTATCATACTACTTGGATAGCCTCCGTGGTTGCTAACGAATCTATATTCATTCTCATCGGCTTATAAACGCTTTTTCAGACTTTGGATAAGGAAGAAGGTACTATAATTCCAGTACGTTGACAATTCAACATTGACGCAACGTTGCACAGCAGCAACTTTTCTACGTTGAGCTGTTTCATTTCAACCTTTTTTCAACGTTGACACAACATTATTGTGCCGAATGGGATTCCATGTTTCATACAGAGTCAAAATCGCCTCAATACCTATAACAAAATCACCTCAATACAAGAGCCCAGTTATGGCGCACAAAGATTTGCGTATTGTTAGCATTTGTCCGATTCTCAAAGGCTTTGAATATCCTCTCATATCTTAAAGCGTCGGAAGCGTTATGCTCTGATCGATGGTAATTCGCTTACATGCAAGCAAACGAAATCTCCACAGAAGGCATGGATTCTCAAGAGACTCAGATAATACGAGGTCTCATGCTTGACTACAGTTTGGCCTTTGACACTGTAGACCGTCAACATCTTCTTGATAAATTAAATGAGGAAAGGAAAATTCCATCCTGGCTGTTACGCCTCGCCCATGGCTATCTAGAGCCAATCAATTTTCTATGGTAAAGACATCTCTCCGTTGCCAAGTGGAAGAGATGTCCTGCAAGGTGGAGGTCCCCCTTCCCCCTTCCTATTCACCCAAATCACAACTAATCTATGGGGGACTTCTATCGATGCCTGCGGTCTCATATCGAGGACACTCAAACGTCTGGCTCAAGTATCTGGAAGACCTACTTCCTAGTACAAACAGAAAGTACCTAATCGGATGCAACTTACATGAGATGGCTCACGCCATCCTGAAGAGCGATATTTCTCATCTGCTATCATCATACTATTGTAGATGTTTCTGCATCGGTGGGACTCAAACTCAAAGACAGTTTGTATACCCAAAAGAGAGAACCACCAAATTAAAAAATAGGTTTCTCATGAAGGTATTCAGAAATAAGCCTCCTGTGGAATTGTGACACCAGTCCATTTTGTTTTGTTCTGAGCTTGTTTGACTCGCTAAATTAAGGTCACTAAAGGTCATTTCATTTTTCATTTTTATTTGTGATACCACATATTGTTCATTTTGCTTATTCTTTGAAGGATGCTTGTGCTTTACTTCCCTTATCTTCTATCATACTTTAAATTTAAAAGAACAAGCTCATGCAAAGTGTTTTTCTTCATTTTTCAGGAATTTCCTGAAAATCCTCCATTGAAAATCCTCTTTTCAATGTCATACCTATCTAGTATAAAACGATCGATGTTCATCCTTGGTCCGCCATGCCATTACAAAACTAATACAAAGGTCTCTTGTGTCTCCAGACAATTTTAAGCCAAATGTCTTTATTTTCTCACTCGGTAGGGTGATCCAAAGGCGCACGAGAAAAACTTCTGGTGAAGGAGTGCAACGCTGGATGTCTTACTGCTGAGTTTATCTATGCTTTCAGATTGCATTCATACTATGTCTCGTCTTCATTCAAAAGAAGAAGTCAGTAAATTGAGATCTTGAGATACACAGCTGAAACGAGAGAAGTGGAAGCTGACACAAGTTCGCCTCACGCAGAGATACGATCACTACAGGCCCTCCCTCCCCTCCCTCAGTCTGGCCAGGACTACCGATTGTGCAAGAGAAAAGTCGGGGGAAAAAAGCAATCTGGTAAAAAAAAAAAAAAAATCACTATCGCAGTAGGATGCAGGGCACCTCTAAAACTCTCGGAAACCATCCGGCCTTGCGATTAAAAGCGGCATCCGTTCCTTGGCTTAATACACACTTCCCCTCTTCATCCACTCCCCTTCGCCAATCTCCTCCCCCTCCACCTGTCAATCTGGCTTAGGCCATTCTATTATTTTTTTTATTTCTATATCCTCCCTTCCTTCTGACTCGATGGTTGATTTCAGCTTTGTGTTCAGTCGTAATCCGGTTCCAGGTCACTTCTTCGACTGACACTTCTTCAAACTGGACGTTTCGACGAAAGCCTTTCAAATAAGTGTCTTTCGAAGTGACCTGGAACCCGTAATTCAGTTGAGGTTGAATTGCAGTCTTCCTCTGTCTCCGTTGCGCTGTAACTTCAGCCGAGCTAGACGATGGCTGGACTGAGGTGATACTGGAATTTTTACATCCTATTCTGGCCGTGGTCCCGAAGGCCGAGTTCATACTTGAGCTGTACAGCACGTACAGCAGCGGCAAAATCCAATCCAACACGAGCATATTGCATAGGACAGTATGCGGTTGCAGCATCCAACATGCTGTTCAGCACAAGTATGAACTCGGCCTAAGATGACGAGTTTGAATAAGCATTCAGTTGAGCTTCTCCATTAAATCAAGTGGAGTATTAGCGTCCCTCATGCGATTCAGTGGGAAATTTTCACAATGTTTTATGTTCATCTTATTTTCGGTAGTGAAATCCTTTCTTGGAAAATCGCATCTCGCAAAAAATATAAATAAAAATATGAAGTAAAAAAAATATAAAAAATAAAAAATAAATAAATAATAAAAAAATATATAAATAAAAATATAAATAAAAAATATATATAAATATATATATATATATAAAATATATATATACAGAGAGAGGGAGAGAGACGTTGTTTCAGACCCAGGAAAAATAGGCACACTTTCAAAAATCACTGGAAGGGTCATTTTAACTTGCATGCATTCTTTCTTATGCAAGTTAACCTGCACAATGGACTTTTGTGCAAGTTCAGGAGGGATATCTAGACCCCTAAGGATATAGAGTTAGCCATTTTTATTGAGAATTCATATTGTACGCCTCGCCTTGGGAAAACGATAAGGGGGATGCCTTCATCCTTTCGCTTTCACCGACAGTCTTATTCTCTCACCTTGTTCAGTGCGATACAAGTGAAAGTGAACGTTCTTCAACAGCTCTAGTGGTTTTCGTCTGATTAATCCGCCTTCAAATCCGTGAAAATGGGCAAGAAAGCCCAGTTCAATAATTATCTGTTGGAGCTCTACGAAAAGAGCTAGTCTCCCAACAACCCAGTGTTCCCTATAGATAGCTATGAGAGGCCCGTTGCGGAGGTCAAGGCTGCATAGATCAATGAGAAGAAAGCCAGACTGGAGCACGGAAAGACGAGGGGGATGTCAAGCACTAGGACGTCCTAGTCTTCGATGGATGAAGAGAAGCTTGTGAGGAAAGCGAACGATCCAGTGGCGTATTTTGGTTGAAGGGTCAGGGGGGCATGGCAACAAAGCTGGGGCGCCCCCATCTGAGCCATATCAGGGGGAAAAAGTATTACCTCCAAGGGGACGCCAGACTCAGTCCCAAGGGCGCCAGGGGGGGCAGCTGCCCCCTCCACCCCCCACCCCCACCCGGAAAATACACCACTGCAAACTATGCATTAAAAAAAAACGAAGGGTGCAAGTGCGTACCCATTCGGCACAACAACGTTGTATCCACATTGAGAATAGGTTGAAACGTTGAGACTTGGTTGAAGTTGAGAATTCGACGAAAAATCGACATCGGTGAAATGCTAGCTTATCGTAATTAACCGTATTTTCAGCATTTGGTGGCTATTCGTGAATTAGGGAAGTCGTTCAGAGGCTATTAGGAGCAAATTTTTTTTAAATCGCACTCTCAATGTTGTTTTTACGTGGAGTTATCCACATCATATCGGCAGTTAATAGGTTCTACGAATCAACGCGAGATGGCACCTAACTGCCGATTCGGCGATTCTTACCCTGATGCCTTGAAATAAACAGTATCCTGCATTTTTCATCCAGTACCCGATCTTTTCCCATTTACAGCATAGGGGAAGGTATAGGAATTCCTAGATGGACATGTTTAAGGGGGTAATCAGGCAGAAGGAGACCCAAAGTACTTCTGGCTAGTGCGTCCGAGGAGACACTCAATTTTCCTAAATTTCCACATGGCACACAACCAGGCAACTCAGGCTCAATTTCATCCGATAATCGAAGCTCATTCAGACTGGAAATAGGGAGGGGGTACTATAATGCCCGTACGTTGACAATTCAACGTTGACACAACGTCGCACAGCATCAACTTTTCTACGTTGAGCTTAGTTTCATTTCAACATTGTGGCAACATCGTGGTAACATGTTACGTTGAAAAGTCAACCTTTTCTCAACATTGAGGCAACATTGTCATCAACCTTTTTTTAACGTTGACACAACGTTGTTGTGACGAATGGGTAGCCCATAATATCCAGTGCAACCCTCGATGCCGCGGGTTATAGATGTGTTTCAACAAATGAATGGAAATAAAAAAATTTGTGCTTAACAGAAAGGCTTGAATGCAGGCATTGACAAAGTTGTTGCAGATTCTTTAATTATGAACAATTTGACATTATGAAGCAGTTTCTTCATTTATTCATAAGGGTGATCAATTAATTCATTTCATGGTGTTTGGCATGTTGGCTCGAAAATAAAGTAAGTGCCTGTAGCCGAAGGCATACGATCATTATTCTGGCTGAGATGAAGTGCTTCTCTGAAATTGCACGAAAATGTGCAATCCAGGTTAACATGAACAAGGGTTTGCCCATGCAAGTTCAACCTGCACGCCGTGATGGACTGTTCAAGTTAACCCAGGACGATTTGGCCGTGCAAGTTTAACTTGCTAGGCTGGGTCAACTTGCATACGACATAAGCATTTCCCCAGAAATCCATTCAAGGTCACCCTCCATCCTCACCCTTGGTATTCTATACCCTCCCTTGAGGAACCCATTCTCACCCTTCATGGGTAACGCAATCCTTCCCAATTACCTTATTGAGATATTATTATTATTATATTCTACTATACTTCCGATACTAATAATATGGAACGATTGTATTACAGGTCAAATCTCGTTACAACGAATTCCGTTACAACGAAAATCTCACTATAACGAAAATATTTCCAAATCCCGGCCGAAGGGCCACAGTAATAGTACTTCGTAGAATTCGTTACAACGAAATTAGTTACTACGAATAATTCAGTACAAAGAACGCTTTTTTCCAGTCCTTGTACGTGTCGTTAAAACGAAAAATATCTAACACTTGATTGTTTACGAAGAGACGATCGTCTGTGGTTTGCGACAGCCTCCTCCTTCCCTCTGGACCTTGAGAGAGTCATGCACCACCAGACAATGGAGTCAGGTCTCACACGTGTTGCGTTTGTTGCGTTTTTGGATGAATGTCACCATCGGATCGGACAATGAACTCATTTTCGTTTTTTCGCAATGCTCAAGTACACAAAAGGGTCATTCCTCGATACTCAACTCACTCCATTCATCCCCCCCTTCCCCCCCCCCCCCTCCAGTCCCTGGTTAACCCCCCTCGAGTTCACGTTCTCGTCCTTCAAAGCAGAAGTGAAGAGACGGATAGGCACGTTGCAGGCCTCAATTGCTAACCCTCACTTGGCAGCCGCAGCAGGGATGACTTACGAGGTATCGATGCCAAATGAGAAACATCAATGAAGAGTCAATTATCAACGAAAATACGGATGCCTCAAGCAGACATGCATACGAGCATTCTTTTCAATACGTCAATACGGCGTTGGCCAGAAATCCCATTAATGAATAAAGGCATTTTCCTTTTTGGTCTCCTGTCGTCTGGATTTTTACTTATCCTCGGGGTATGATTTGACCTCGTAGTCTTTCTTTGTTTCTCTGTCTAGACTATAGAGAGGTGAAACGAGACACAACAGCTTATACTCGCCCCTCCCACTGAGTTAATGAAAAGAACTGGAGATGGCGCACAATAGAACGGATTTGCGGCAATTGGAAGCCATCTTCATTGGGTCCGTGGTGGCTCTTCTCCATTCACTTCAATGGGATTTTCATAATTTCCCATCCCAGTTTTCTTGCTGTCGTGATCATGATGGCAGGCAGTCGTGGTACTGGAGGCCTAATAATTCTGGGGAGTATCATAGGGCTGATAACGTCATGTCGGAACTTTTTTTCCACGTGGGCGAGTCTCCTATTTCTCGAGTGGGCCTCCAAGTTCCAGGCCTGCCTTTGCTGAGATTGCTGGGCCTGCGAAGGCGATAACGTTACGCCGCCCTTTCGTCACGTCGGAATTCTTCTTTCATGTGGGCGAGTCTCCTATTTCTCGAGTGGGCCTCCAAGTTCCCGGCCTGCCTTTACTGAGATTGCTGGGCCTACGAAGGCGATAACGTTACGCCGCCCTTGCATCATCACAGATGACATATTTTACAACTAGTCATTAAGTCAAACGAACTTCGAGTGAACGTTCAAAGGTAAACATAGGCTAAAGGAGACGAAGGGCGACCACGAGGTGCAGGGTAGAGGTGTTGGCGGGTATTGACGGGGCGTGCTTCCGTATTCAGAAGGCTGCTCCAATGTTCCCGCGGTACCTGTTCCGTTACTCGGCCAGTGAGCACCGCAGGCCCGCTTTAGCCTGTTCCCGACCAATATGGCTTCAAAATGCTCCCGTTTTCCCTATACCACTCCTATGGGCGCGCCATCTCCAGTTATTTTTCTTAGCTCAGTGGCCCCTCCTCGTCCTGTTCTCCATTACTTCATGAGCCCCAGCCGGCCCCAGCGTACTCCGAGCATGCGGATTGCTTGAATGGCAGGACAGCCTGAGAATCACCTGAAAAAGGTATAGTATCCGACACTAGCGAGTTTGTTTGCCCTTCTGACAAACAAACTCGTTATGGACGCGCCTTCGGCACATCATGATCAAAGAAAATTACAAATGCATTTGAAGCATTCGTTTTCGAAGCGCATCCTAATGATGCGGTCAAACCCTTGGTTAGAGGGATTGACAAATCTCGCGCCTTCGGCGCTCGCACCTTTGCTAATGCAGCAGGATTCTCAGACAGATAGGCTGAAAAGATCCTGGATGATGGGTCAAGATCGGTGCAGGCCTGAGAGTTTGTCCGAGGGTTAGACATACCATACATTAGGCCTGCTAACAGTCCCCTCAGGGCCAGCGGTGTAGCGTTGGGGGGGCGGCAAGTGCCCCCACCCCTACTTTTCAAGAAAAGAAGTAAAAAAAGAAGGAAGAAATCCCAGAAATGCATTACAGTATCCAGCGCCGTACCAATGATATTTTGCCCTGTGCGAGATATCAACCCAGCGCCTCCCCATCTTCCTCTATACCTCTCCAGCTTCCCCAGCACCTACAATACATTATGTATTAATTCCAATGTTTAATTTTGTTTAATTCAGGATAATTTGCAAGTTTCTAGCGTTTTATTCATATTTTGAGAATATTCTGAAAGCAATGGCCTTGTTTTTGTGTTTCCCATTTCCAAAAATAGGTTATTTTTGCTGAAGAATGAGCAGTGCGAAAACGACAACCTTCTAGAAGCCATAATTTCATTTCATCTCGACAAAGTATTCCTTTTCGGTTGTTTTACAAGGCTATGCACTATACAGTCAACTTTTAAGAGAAGAAAGAGGTATCCAGGGGGAGATTTTGGAGGGTCGGTTCAAATTCGATTAATTTCGATTAATATTTACAATCGCGATTACAAATGTAATCGATTGCTTGGTTGATGAAACTAATCAATTGACAGCCCTAGAATGAAGTGATCTTTTATCTTTTCAAAAAGATTAGATTTCTGTTTCTAATTAGATGTACACAACAGTCAGAAGAACATTACTCACTGACGTAGTTCACATGAGCAAACTTAGAAAAATGATAAAATTTATATGAAACTTTAAGACAAAAACATTTAGCTTCCCTTCGCGAAGAAAAATTCAAAACGTCTGTGACGTCTGACTTCGACTTACTGACTAATTCTTCTTATCAATCTTCTGGAGCATACAATCATCTTGAACTAATGTTTGATCATATACAGTACTTTTTTACTAAACGTTATATTATGGAAAACAATATGTTTGAACATGAAATCTCATCTATGACAATATTTATGGAAGTATTACAGTCGATTCACAGATTCATATTCACTGACGAACCAATCTCAACCACGGCAAAACTTTTGGTCATAGTAAAGGTAAACGTGCATTTTCCTCGATTGTGCGCAACACATTTTTTTGGGATGAGTGCTCCTTCAGCTTCAGCTAAAAGATTTGCGGTCAATTTTTTTTAGCACTTAATGGGCGCTTATTATAGAAAATGCATCATGGAAGTGGGGGGGGGGGCGCAAATTTAATTTCATGTTGGAAATTCAGAAATAATAGGGGAGGCCTTCTCATTTGAAAGGAAAAATTAACGTCAAATTTGTATTGTTTTATTTCAAGTAATTATGATGAATTCGTAAACTTTTAATCGTATTTTTTTATAATTCGGCAGCCAATCGGCGCCCTGTGCGGGAGCTCCGCTCGCACACTCCTTGTTAAGGCACCGACAGTAAATTCAGACTTCCCGTGCCCCCCTCCACCTTTTTCATCCATGCTACGCTTATGCTCAGGGCACGCATCTTCAAAATCGGACTTCATCTGTTGCGTAGCATGCAATTCATCAGCTAATTGTTTTTCCTTCCGCTTCTTTGAGAGAAGAAAGTGCATGAGATGTAAGGCTAAGCGTCCATCGTGGGTTAGGCCTAGGCCTGCGAAATTAGTCCCCCAGGGCATGTACTCCAAAGTTGGAGTTTTTCTGCATTCGGCAATCCAACAACCATCCTTGTTCCCGTTTCGTTAAAGGAAGAAGTGCGGGGTGTGGACCTAAGCATCCACTGTGGGTTAAGCCAAGGCCTACGAAATCAATCCCCGCCCGAAACGTGCCCCCAGAGCATTTCCCTCCGATGTCGGACCTTCTCTAGAGTCGACAATCTAGAAGCTACGGGTATTGACGTTCCTTCCAGTTTAGTCGAAGAAAGTGTGTGGGAGAGAATGGCATGGGCCTAATCGTCCGCCCATGGGTTAGGCCTAGACTAACAAAATCAGTCCCCCCTAAATGCGTCCCCAGGGCATGTACCCGCAAAGTCTGAATTTTTCTGGAGTCCGTAATCTAACAGCTATTTGTGTAACAAGTTTCAGCATCTCATTTATAGAACATGGTTAGAATTAGCGTCAGTCACTCACGATCGCCTATATACGAGACACATTAGATGTAAGACCCGAATGTATTACTTATTTTCGCTCATTACATCTCCCCAAATGTCACGTACGCTCCTATGTCTGTGAACATCTCATTACCTCATTAGTAAACAGATATTAATAGTACGATTTGTTCCTTCGTGATAGCCCCCTGAAGACTCATATCGGTGTCGTGATTTTGTATTGGAGGCTGAATCCCCCTTCTTCCTCCCTTTGGGTCAATATTGCCAGACGTCTTCCTAAGCTATCTTTCATCTTTAGATGATAATATCGGGGGATTCACATATATTCCACTTTGTTGTAAGAAGGGAAAAAATGGATACTGTCTGCAATAAATCTCAGAGACGTCTGGAAATCAATAGGTCTACCTAGGAATTCCTAAGTCTTTCCTTAAGAGTCAGAACACTTCAAGTAAATCGACCTTTAGATGAAGATGCCTCGAGAGAAGGACTTGATAGCTCTGACGATTTATCAAAAACGTTTCAGACATTGAGGCATGGATAACAGCTTTGATATACTGTTTCCGGATTGAATTCGTAGCACTCCCCTAGAGTGGAAAATGGAGAAAACACATTCCCAGAGGTTCTGCTTCGTCTGGTGAGAGGCGTGCCCCTCCCAGCACAATTGGTCACCACCTGCAATCGATGGAAGCGCTCGTATAAGGGGGTACGAATTCAATCCGGAAACAGTGTATACCCCCTCTTTGGCCTTAAACGTCCAGAAAATCTGTACTGTAAAGGGGGGAGCGGGAAATTGAATGGCGTAGGCCTATGTATGAAAATACTGTAGACCGTATGTGGGACCTAACCATTATGTCTAGCCTTAAGATGTTCCAATAGGTAATGGAGGAGTAGAAGGGCTCACTCGGTGAGGGTCTTCGAGAGGGGCTCTCTCCTCATCTGGATGGAATTCTCCCATCCTTGAATTTCCCTTTCCAAGCTTTCCTTATCCATTTTTTGTAACTCCGGTCGCGGCGAATACGAAACTCACTCCTCTCCTGACAGAATGAACGAGACTGGCGTTAAATCGACCTGGAGAAGGCATTCCTACGGCTTCTCTTGTGCAGGATCAGGATTCATTCCCAAAGGAAAAGCTCCCTGTTTTATTCTCTATTCTTTTCTGTCTCTTTCGTTGTGGCAGCTGCCAAGCATCTGAGTCGAAGGGTGCATATTCCAGGACTGGGTGTAGAATGGTAACCAAGCGGTATTGTAAAGAAACAACACCACAAAAATTGTGTCGTAACATTGCACGTAATGTTACAAAGAGCGAAACAACAAATGAACGTAACGGAAAAATGTATTATAACATTATTTTTCGTTGCTCAACAGCAAATAATTTTCCATAAAAGAACTTGAAATTGATGACGTTCGAGCTGCAGCAAGCAGCCAGACATGGATTACCCAACTCTCTAACTGGTGGGGATGAGAGGACTGACATGAAGATGGCGACAGGCATTTCGAGAGCCGAAAGCTCCAAGAATTGAATAGTAAAGGCTGGAAGTTGAGGCCTCTGTCGTTCTGCATCCATTTATTTTCATCTTCAACATACAGTTTTCATAATTCTTCATTCTCCAGCATTCATTCTTTCATTTCCTTGAATTTCCTTTTTTCCTTTCATTTCCCCCCCCCCCCTGCGGTCACAACGCACAATGCATTATCGATTAAATGTACTTTCAGAAAATTATACTCTTTAAGCACCTTCGGAAAATCTTGATCAAGTCATCCTAACTTTCAAGCTCTGTCTATTAGGACTTCGATTTGCTCTGACAAACTTGACACAATTGCTGGACTGGTCGATAATTCCATAAACCGACTGGAGTTTAGATTTGGAGAATTTCACTTTATTTTCAAACATTCTCGAGGTAGTGCAATATCGTGGAAAATGCCCTGAATACGATGCCAAACATGTCATGTTACTGTAACATTATGATTAATGTTACAGTAACATGACAAGTTCTTCATAACAAAATCAAAGTTCTTCATGGCATACACTTTTCCACTAGGAAGAAAGAAACTAAAATCTCGGGAAAGAAAAATGCCATGTAACGAAAGCAATCTTATTCCCCCATACGTACATCAGGTTTCTTGAGGTTGGGAGGTGAAGTACGAAATGTTCATATCCTCCTCCCCTCTCGTCAGTCCGGTCCAGTTGAAGCTGCGGGAGGAGGAAGAGGAGGTCGCTATGAAAAAAAGAGCACTTATTAGCAAGCAAGCGGAGAAATGCTTTCAGGATCTGTCCAATTTTTCGTGGTGGGGGGGAGGGGCAACACCAGCCTTTCGTTTTCTGCCCCCCTCCCCCTCCCTCATTAATGCACCTAAGCACTTCCCGCTCTTGTTTATTTAAAGATGCCTAAATAGGCATATTTTCCATTTTAGTGCCCCTACTTGAGGAGGAACGTCCCCCCCCCCCCCCCTTCCCCAACCCATCCCCTCCATCCACCAATTCCCTCCAGGAAGGAGGGGATTGGATTATTGAATTCTTTTCTTGACTATCTCCGAAATCTCCGAGTTATGGCGGCTTGGTGATGCAAATTGTGTGTACTGAAATCTAAGTTTTAAAATGTATTTATCTCCTGTTTTATCACACTTCCAAGGGAAGAGAGTTTTTATTTTCTTCAGGTGACTGTTCAAAGGTAACGGAGAAGACTCAATTTTTCCCTTAAAACGCTCAAAGAGGAATATGCGAAGGCGGATTTCTTAATGAGAGAGGTGATTACGATTGACAGAAGGTGCACCTACTGATTCAAGGCTACGAATACTGATATTCTTTTGCGTCAGACTGACCTAAACATTAGAACCTATTCTGTCAGTGTGTCATTCCGGGAAACTCCACCAAGACGGATGAACAGATTTTCATGAGCGAGATGTCAATCAAAAGCTTATGACCTGGAGACGATTCTTCTTGGATCAAGAGTACAAATAATCTTATCATTTTCACGTAATAAGGCCAAATTTTGGCGATAAGAATAGCATTGTATTGAACGCCTTCCCGGGATGTGTGCTCACACATCATAGCCCACACTCGACCCGAAACTCGACTGCCGATCGGATTGGTCCAAAGCAGCTTTGGTCTCTGAGCTTCAGAACTTGAAGTCTCAGATTGCGTATTTGCTCACACCCGACCGGAAACTCGATTGCCAACCTCGCTCCCTTCATTGATCATACAGTTTTCCCTTTTGCCCTCGAGCCGCCTGACACGCTAATGTCTTCCTTTATTTATCTCTCTCGACCCGCGCTTCGAACGGATGCACTATACATAGCTCGATGCACTGGTCAGATCGGTCCTATCGAGCCAAACCGCATTCCGGCTGAGCTCAAAATCCTTCGCTATTCTACCTGAGCGTTCAAAATTAGAACGACAGCTCTTACTTTATGGCTACGGAACGGAACTCGCTGAAAGGCTGCTTCTAGGCGACTGGGGTTTCCCTCATAACGGAACCCATCCGCTATTATTGACCAAAAGTGTGTCTCTTGAAATTCTATCTCTTTAGAATGCTGAGACCAAACTCAATGGATATTGTTACATGAGGGAAATTGGGAGTCTCCGATGACGGGAACCATTCCCCCCTTCTCCATCTGATTCCTGGGAGTTCCTAATTCGTTCGGAACGTCTCATTTGAATACTGTAGGTGTCGATCGTAAAGCTTATAACGTGGAAGCGATAATTATTATGTCTAAAGTTCTAAAAGTCCTACAATTCTGAAGTTATAGGACCTCGTTTCAACGATAAGAATAGCATTGAACCGTATTCTTTCCCGGGCCAAGTGCTATCAGCAATGAGAATACGATGCATTGTCGGCAAGGACGTTCTTGGTATGGTAACTGTTGCAAGGATCATATATCATAGTTTTGTCGTGTTACCAGTAGTACGCGTCTCTTACTGTGTAATCTTATCTCCTCCTAGGGAGACGGACATTATAAGATACGTTCCCGAAATTTATTCTTCCGTGATAACATGCTTATCAGATTACCTAATGGGCGAGCAATGCACGGGCCTTGGGGAGCCTCTGTTAATCCTTTCAGTCCGAGCGGGACTCGGAAGTCCCGCTTAACTTCCCACTAAGTGTTCGCCTGTGGAATCGTTGAAGCCGGGTGACGCCTAGTAGGACCTTAAGGTCCCAGTCTGGAGAAATTATTGAAGTGGTCTCTCAATGATAGAGCCATACAGCATTCGTATGTGACACTCAAAAATAGAAGCCCAACATGGCGTTCTCGGCAAGGAAGTGTCAGTGCGTCCTCTTCTGAAAATACTTCAGGAAGTTTCGTGCGGGCAAGTACCTAACTTTTTAAATATTATTATAGGATAATGTATGCATTTATATTTTATAACGGAAACATCTTCATCTGTGAAAAGGATAATGATCTGTTCGTGTGGTAATAAGTAGGGACATGTACTGTAGGTCCTGCCAGGATATAGAAGAGCGTTCACAGAAAGATAAAAAGACTTTGAATTCGTATGGCAAGTTTTCTTGTCCGAGGCTGTTGATAGGATACATACATATAGTGTAGGGTAAGGCGGGGCTAATCGGGCGGTGGAGCTAATTGGTCACAATTTATTCTGTAAGCTATCACCATTTACAGATTTCACTCTTGGGTGGAATATGTAGTGTATTTGGGCATATTCCGCTCAAGAACGAAATCTATAAATGGTGATATCTTAACTTATAGAATAAATCGTGACCGATTAGCCCCACCATACCCTAAGATACGACCCTTGATCTCGATGCTCAACAGAAATTTACAAGAATTACGCCTACACTCTCGCTGGCAGAGCATTGATGAGAGCGTGATTCTGTTCAAGCGTCACTCATCTATCGAGCAATACAATCCCATGAAGCCCATTAAAGTTGTGGCGCCGTTCCGATGTGGATGGGTACTCTTATGAGTTTGATGTATATCAAGGGAAGAACCAGGACCATGGATTTCCTGCCTCTAACTTTGGTATTGGCGGGGACGTAGTCAGGAAATTAACTGCTGTTGGAATATCTGAAGGCCCATGATATCTTGGCTTGTAGTACTGTAAGACCTAATAGGAGAGGCCCTTGCGGCAGACAAATCTTTGAAAAGAGGGCTATGACTTCCGGACCAGGAACCAGGGTCTCTTGTATGTGAAGTGCAAAGACCACAAATGTGTCCACTTTTTGTCAAACTTTCATGGGACAGAGGAGGTTGTTGTAAGTAGAACTCAAAATATAGTTCCAAGATTGATATCACTGCGTCACTTGTTGTACAGGATTATAACAAGGAAATGGGAGGTGTCGACAAAGCCGACTTGCTTCGTTCCATTGACGAAGATTGATTCGCGACCCCATTCGAAATGTAGCACATGCAAAGTATTCTTGTGTTGCACCAAAAATAATTGTTTCCGAGACTACCACTAATAGCCGGGAAAAGGACCGATGGTCTAAGGAAGAATATTTGTTTCGTACCAATGAGGCAAAATTAACCCATTCTGTGCAAGTTGCTTTATCATAGTGTGAGTTTCTTGTAATGGAGTCCTGACGGGACCGCCAAGTCCCACATATGACATTGTACATACGTGAATTTTTTGTGTCATTCCAATACACGTATTGAAGAAATAGAATCAATTTAAGTCGCTTGGCGCGAAAATATCAGAAATATAGTGAAGGAATAAATACTCAGGACTGAAAGGGTTAAACCAAGCCTCTGGATATGATGCAAAACGAGATAAGGAAACGACAAATTTAATCTTCGTTTACCTCCGGCGAAGAGGTCATGCACCCAAGCCCAGGCATAGAGGAGGTCGTGAATATGTGCGCAAGCAGAGTGACGTCACAAGGATGGGCATAAAGGGGCCCTCGGGGACGCTTGCGGCTCACTCTTTCCCCAATAGTCGAAACAAAAGGACATTTCCTCACTCTCCCTCTTCGCTATTCTCGCGCACTCAGCCTTCCTTTGTGCTCTGCTTGCCTCCCCATCTCCCTTATCCTATTCTTTCTTATGTAGCTTACGCGTCGAAAGTTTTTCGATGTGTAGCCTATTCTTTCTCATCCATTGGTATTCCCTCGTATTCACTCTTTGCTTCTCTCTATTTCCTCTCACTGGCTACTTTTTCCATTCGTTACGTAGGAAAAACTGCACGTACCAAGGCAATTAGATGGAATCATGGATAAAGGAAATGGAAAAACCTGCGTGATTTTTGGTTGTGGGGCTTCCAATCGTTACAGCAGAATGGAGAAGTTGGCATTTCATGCCTTCCCAAATTCTCTTGAAAGAAGAGGAGAATGGATGAAAGCTTTAGGTCTCCACTCAATACCAAAGACAGCACATACGAGGTGTGGCTATTAAGTTTCCAGACTTTATTTTTGTATTTTTTACTTTTAAACTTACAAATTAATCACATTTATCGCCTTCAAAGTACTCCCCTCCAGAACGTATACACTTATCCCAACGATGCTGCAATTGCTGGAAACAGCGGTGGAAGGCTTCTTTCGGGATGTCTTTCAGAGCCTGCATCACATTTGTTTGAATGTCTTCAATGCTTTGAAATCGATGGCCTTTCAAAAAATTTTTGAGTTTGGGAAATAGCCAAAAGTCACTGGGGGCTAAATCGGGCGAATACGGCGGGTGATCCATTTCAGTGATCCGTTTGGCGGCCAAAAACTCTCGGACAGACAGGGCTGTGTGAGCCGGCGCGTTATCGTGATGCAAGATCCACGAGTTCTCCTTCCACAGATCGCCCCTTTTCCTCCTCACAGCCTCACGCAACCTCTTCAAAACGTTCTGGTACAACATCTGGTTGACTGTTTGTCCTTCTGGCACGAATTCGGAGTGGACGATTCCGTTGACATCAAAAAAACAAATCAGCATCGTCTTGATTTTCGACTTCGACATTCGGGCTTTTTTCTGTCTCGGTGAATTTGCAGTTCTCCATTCAAGGGATTGACGTTTCGTTTCCGGATCATATTGATAACACCATGTCTCATCTCCAGTGATGATTCTCTCCAAAATATTTCCTTCTCCAGCTCTTTCTGAGAGATCCAAACAAACGTCCAATCGCCTTTGTTTTTGTTCAGCTGTCAGCAATCGAGGCACCATTTTCGCTGTCACCTTTCTCATGCTCAAATCATCCTTCAAAATCCGTCGAACAGTTTCTTTATCTAAATTCAACTCTTCTGCTATCATTCTAATTGTCAACCGCCTGTCTGAACGCACTAAATCCGTAACTTTTGAGACATTTTCAGGTGTTCGTTTGGTGATTGGCGCTCCACAACGCTGGTCGTCATTGACGTCTTCTCTTCCCTCTTTAAACCTTTTATGCCACAAAAAAACTTGCGCTCTTGACATAGTATGATCACCATAAACTTTTCTTAACATTTCGAGCGTTTCAGTTGCGGATTTTCCCAGTTTAACACAAAATTTGACGTTAGTTCTCTGCTCGAGATTATGCTCCATTTCAAATCCGCCAGCGCAAACAAATACGGTCTATCTTAACTGGCCGCAGCTCGCAGAGCGCTGGTCAGACCACACTGAAACTTGCCCAGCTATAAGCTAAGACTCCCCTCCATGTTACTGCCATAGCCCCACTCCCCTCCTCTCTCTCAAAGTTCAGCAATAAAACCAGTCTGGAAACATAATAGCCACACCTCGTATGTGCTCGCGCCACTTCTTGAAGGATTGCTATCATGCAGGGCATCCTGACAAGAAAAAAATCCTTAAAAATGATGCAGTCCCTTCGCTTTCCTTAGTCTTCCATGCTTCACCTGGCATCACCCTCGAAATGGAAGATGATGCAGGAGCATGTATTACATCTATGTATGGATCTCGCTGTCAGGCCAGCTCCACTCTCGCTGAGGCAGAGATGGATAAAGGAGAATCAAATAGTGTTAAAAACAAAGAAAGATGAAATAAGAGTGATGAACCACTGACTCAGCAGGCAAACAAGGAATCAGACAAACATTATTCCCATGGCTACTCTAAAGCTCAGCTGCTGCAAAAGCTGAAAATTTCCCAAGGAAAGCTGCACCAACTGAGGAAGAAGAACATTCAACTCATGCAAATGATAATTTTTAAAATTAAACGAGGTGCAGGCAAAAGTAGTTTTGGTCCGATAACTGATTATATTCCGGAAAAGAAACCTTGGCAATCCTAGCTGAGATTTTTTATTATTATCGGGATTTTGCTTTTTCAAGGAAGACTTGCAAGGCGAGGCAACATTCGTTCATAACGAGGCGTTCATTGTCACTCAGGAATTCCTCTACCTCTCCCCACCATCCTCTTAGCTCAACTAATAGCCGAGTACCGAGTAACCTCTCAATTTTTCCCAAGTGATTATACGAGGTCGGCCTTCACTACTTGGGTTCTTTAAATCTCCCATGTCTCGGGCCGGAAGTACCTATTGCTTAGGGGTCTCCCTTACACCATGACGGAAATTGCACTCGGAAAAAAAAGCCTGATTTGCTTAGTATCGAACCTGGGTCTCCAGTCATGGGAGCCAAGAAGTCTACCAACCGAGCCATTCCTCAGTCCCCCCTTCTCTTTATGACGTCACAAGGATGCGCTTTGCTAAATTCATCTCCCGCGCACGTTAATGAGGCGCCTATTTGCAGGTGCGTGCTATGCACTCACTATCACGCGCTTGCGCGTGAATACCCAACAGTCAGTGCATTGCCCCGAGGGTTTTTGAATGGGCCCTTCGCCACGAAGAAGTGGAAGACGGAGGTTGACATGCGTCTAGAGTGCACAACTCAAAAGACGGTGAGGGCCATTTGTGATTTTTACTCACCTGTCGCGGGCCGCAGCCTGGCTGACAAAATAGCTGTAGCCAACAAGGCAGGAGCCATAGCGTCACTTACAACGCTACCGGTCACGGCGGGCCGTAAGCAAGGGCTTCGGATGCAGTATGTTGTGCACCCCTTGTCTAGACGATGCAAGGCCACTCAAACCCTCTCCCCCCCCCCCTCGTTCCCCTCAACTGGGCTATGTACGCATTCAGGTTTTGCAGACGTCTTTCATGCGACCCGGCACGGTCGTGGAGAGACTGATATGAATCGGAATTCCATGTACAGTATTTTCCTCTTGGAAAAATAAATCGAAACGCGAAAACTGACCACAGTGCATCATTTCGGTTCACCGATTTCTCTGTGTGTACTGTCGACGGTTTGGTTTTCGTGAAGCAGTTTCTGAAAATGTGTTGCACATTTTCGGGCCAAAGGTGGTGTTGCCGATCAACCATCATCCGAAAGACTTCCCAGCAGTCGGAGTTCGCAACACGTAGAAACTGTCCGCCAGGCGTAAGAAAAATAAAATTTCCCCCACATTTTGCCCCACAATTGCTGCATATTGTCCAACTGTCCAACGATTCATCACACAACTTTAAAGTCAACTCTACAACTTTCAATAGAGAAAAATAATATCGCCAATATGTCAGAAGTTATTCGATAGACAAATCCCTACACAACTTTTGACCTACCCGTATGGTAGTCTTCTTTTCATTTTGAAAAGAAGGCTCACTGCAAAAAAAAATTTCCCAATTACATTTCCCATTACTCTGGCTTCCTTCTTTGAAATGTGGATCTTTTCTTAGCTAGGAGATCCGCGACATTTTTTTCGAATCTTCCAAGAATCCAGAAACGCAACCATCTTTGCGACGCAGACATTTCCTTTACCCTTTCAGACCTACGGAGACCGTCAGTCACTGCCTTATGACTTGGAACCGTTGGTTCTATGGCATCTCTCATCTCAAAGTGCTCCCTTATGGCCTGCCTGAGCTCGAAGTTGACCTCAGAGCCAGATTTCCGTTGAACACCGCTCCCAAAATACAGGATGACTGACATCTCAGCCGACCCAGACGAATCGCTTTTATCTATCCTATCTCTAATACGCGTGATCCATGAGTCTGGGCGACAGGAGCTCATAAGGACTTGGAATAGTCATCTCCCTCCTGTACTCGAACTGATCGGAAGCTAAATCCCCGGAATAACCCTTTCTGTTTCACGCATGCACGATTCCATCGGAAAAGCCTCAAACTATGCCACTTCTGCATGAATGCACAAGGATTGAAAAACGACTGCGAATGAGTATGTACCCAAGCCATGCTAAGCCCTACTGTATCTGCAATTTTCTCTGTTTCATTTCGGCCTGTCGCATCTTCACACGTGTCTTCAGCCGGAAGCCTTAACAATTTTTCTTTATCGGATAGAAAAAGGTTCGTAAAAACATTGGGGGCGCAGCAAAATTGCAATTGATTTATCAGCTACAGGAACGTTCCAATGGTTCTGAATCCCAGCTATTCATAGCTCTAATGGATTCAACTTGCTGAGGAGTAGGTACCATGTCGCCATGAAATCATGAAAAGGGGAGTTTTATTACAAATGTCTTTATGGCTAAACCAATCAAACTAATTATCATGTATGATGTACCTTAGTCCCCGATAGTTCCACACGTCCACGTCGCGATGATGGACCCCAGTGATTCGGAAGGCCGTGGTATCCAAGGTCCTACAGGGGCATCTGTTCAGGGTGACCGAGACGAGACGGCTGCATGACGCTCAGGAGTCGGGACCGCAATAGTCATCGTGCTTCCACTATCGATGCTACCGGATCCGGACGATTCGATGCTTCTGTGCGCATCGGATCCCGTCGAGAGAGGAGCAGACGTATCGGTTGGCCTGCCACTGGTCATACACCCTGAAAAAAAAACTTTGGTCATTTACAGTCAAGCATTTGGCACCCATACTCCCGTTAAAAGTCACGAGGAACTAAATACGGAAACTTTCGGGACTAGAGTAAATCGGAGACATTTCCCTCCAACCCCCAACTTTAAAGATCCATTTAGTAGCGGTAAAACCAAGGGGGTCGGAGAGACCCCTCTCAGATCTGCGCAGAAACGCGTTTTGGGGGGTGGAACGCCTCGCACTTTTGGGTATGCTGTGTAAGTAAACAGGGTAGCGAAGCGCGCCTTTGGCATGGGAACCCGGGCAAGACCATGACATCACGAAATCCGAAACGTGTGAAAATGTCTTCTACACCGAAAATCTCTTTCTGTTTGTGATGGGTTTTGTAAATTCCATGTCCGGCCATCTCACATTAGATAGGAGCTGTCATGAAAATATTTTTTCGTCACCATTATTCCTAATTTTTTTCACTTCAATTCCTAACGATCCCGGTTCATCCTCATTGCATTTTCCCTGTTCAGGTGTCTCAGTCAAGAAGAGTTCTGGTAGGTATGAAGATCCCAATAGTCTATGGATGGATATACGGGTACTTGCATTTGATAACTTATTTCACAATTGAGTATTTGTGAATACTCCTTTGTGCACGAGTTTTTGAATTATAGATACATTTCCTCGGAGATCTTCGACGACTGTTCCTTTATTGCCTCACCGGAGTGAAAATAACTTTTCTCAGCTTCATTATCTCCTGTACTCTCTTCCGCTTCTGACGAAGGACTTCTACCTCTAAACAATGAGCATTCATGGTCATCCGGTACGATGACTGTCATTGTTCCCATTCTCATGAGGAGACCTGCTGATCCTCCATTAGTTGAAACGGATCGTCAGACCGTCAAATGATAAAAAAAATTCACGTTAGACGCCTAACGTGAACGTGGGAGGTTTTGTTGGATCTTCGGCCAGATTCTCTATTGGAACAGCATCTTTTTTCAGGCGCCTTATAGCGTTTCGATCATGATAGGAATCTAAGGAGAAGGGATGCGAGCACACAAAATCATATCTGGGGATATGATTTTGTGATTATGATTTTCTTCCAAGCGATTGAAGCCATTCATTTTCTTCGTCTAGAAATATTGGAAATTCATGGAAGGAAATATTTCATGCCTGTCGTGTCCTAGAAATATTCGTTGAGGATGCGACAATGCAATCCGTGCCACTGTCCTTCATAATAACTGCTACTAAGAGAGTGAATGAAATAAAGGAACCTAAGAATATCATTGAAATCAACGAACAGGTCGGCAACTCGTACGATGCTGCCTAGGTGGCTCTGACAAACGAGAGTAGATGTATTACAGCTATGAGAAACATGAGGAAGTGTGTGCAACCTGTCTTAGCCTTAGGCAGCGAGGGCAAAGCGCTCGCTTTTATAGTGGACCGTTTCGCTGACGTCACCACATGCGCAAGATTTTACCCCCCCTTCTCCGACCCCCCTTGGGTAAAATTCAGGACATCAGGTGCGAGGTATTCTCTATTGCCCCATAAATTGTGAGATGAACCGACTTTCGTATCCAATCAGCCATACGAACAATGGAGTTCATTCCTCGAGATGAGATTTGGAACTTTCAGCCCGTGCAAAAGCACGGAAGAATTTAAAGGCAATGAATATATTTATCGATGGATACAATTAAATGAAGAAACTAATATCTGAACGTCGTCGGGCAATGGCTACCTCATGCAATTTGTGAGACATGGAAGCCCGCTGTTGATGTCTTCGGGCGTTGCTTTCCTCACGGTTTTCTTGGGTCATGGCAGCTCGCCGCTAACGTTCGCGTTGAAGTCGTCGGGTATCACTTGTTTCACGCTGTCATGACATCATAGAAGCTCGCAGATCGCGTCTCCTCGTATTGGTGGTCTCACGTTGCTCTGCGGACATCACAACCCACCGCGCACGTTTCGAAACGTTTGCGGCTTTTGGCCACGTGGAATCCACTTTTCGATCAGGCTTCTCTTTGTCTAAACACGAACGAAGGAAAAGGGTGAAATGTGTTGGCGTTAGGCTTTGACTACGCTGCCAGGTCCGATAACAATGACAGGAAACGTGCAATGGCGCTGTGTGCGCTCATGCTTGGACCACGGACCACATTAGATTGTATTACTGTATATAGATCGCAAAACGTTCTTGCTCAAATATATTTTTGTTATTCCGGAGAGGAAGGCCTTCCCCTTCCTCTCTCCCTATTCACTTCACTCACTGGGCGATTGTCTACTACCTCTTTGGACGACGCACTCAAATTCCTTTCCCGACCCAGATGATCGACAGCAGTGGCTTATAGAGGATTTTGAGAGGGGAGGGGGTTCAGGTAGCTGAATGACGAGCGACGGGTGAAGAGAGGGGAGGGGAGGCTAGAGCTCCTGAAGCCACACAAAGCCAGACATGAGTCTGCACCATTTTTTTTCTCTGCATTGACGTTTATTGGCTGGAGCCACCTATGATTCAGGCTGAGGGTGTGGAAGCCTAAGGTAGGGGTTATTTCACGTAGCCGGTCTCATTTTTGCAGATACGAATATCCAGCCGAATATCGGTGAAATAAGAGGCGCCGCGTAAATATCGACTTGCTTGGGGTCCAAGTGCAAAGAGAGAATTTAAACTTAAAATGAAGTGGATGGAGAATCTGCACTATTTTTATTTTTTATTTTTATTTGCTGTGATTCCCTCGTGTTCATCCTAATTAGATTTCTTTAGATCTAATTAGATTAGATCGGATAAATTGGACTCCTTTGGGGTGACTTGAAGAACCCCTTGTTGGAAAGGAAACGTTGGATCGTAAATGCACGAGAATCACTGTTGCGTACGCTAAATTCATCTTTCTGTCGCGATTCGCCACGTTGATCAAGAAAGGATCTCGTACAGGAAAGGAAATTGATGAATACGGTCCCTGAGAAAATAAGCAGCAATAAGAACTAATGAGCATTGATTGAGCGTGCCAAGGCCAAACGGTAAAGGAAAGAACATATATTTCTCTGACATTCCTATCATTCTTAGTATTCTGGTGCTATTCTCACCTCCTTCGTCCTTCGTCCGGGAATGAAGAATCCCCTTGACTCCTAGAAGGCTATTTCCCTGCTCACAGAGACAAAAAGAAACTCAGGTCCTCACAGGCAACGAAGCCATCGCATAATTTCTGCCCCACTTCGCAAACTTCCCCAAGGCAGCCAAGCACAGGCGTGTCATCTATCGATCCTGAGAAGCAGAACTCCTAATGAAAAGATCCCATTGGATTCCTTTAGGAACTAATATGAATCCTAAAGGATTTCTATAGGACCTATAAGGTTCCAATTGCTTCCTGCAGGATCCGCAGCGTTCCCTTAGGGTTCGAACAATGAGTCCTATAGGACTCCTATAAGATTCAATTCTATAGAATTCATCCAATAGGACAGCAGTTCTCAATCTTCTCTTCCCAATGGCACCCTTTTCAGACAGAGAGATGTCAGTGACGTCCCTCCACATCCGCGAACCATCATGCACGATAACATAAGTCTAACCAGGATCTCGGAATTCGTTCATGAAATGTCAATTTTGAACTGTCACTTGGAAAAATTCTAATTTAAAAAATAGAGTTTAAACTCCAATTTTTTCATTCCAATGCAATACCTGTGCCTGCCTTTGGTTGCCCAGAAAATCAAGATGCGACTCTAATTTTGAAGTAACCTCAAGCGATTAAATTACAATGCTTGGACGGGACATGAACTTTATTTTTTCCTCTTCTTAATACTCAGAATAAGAGAAGGTAGAAGGTAGCCATACTTATCTGAATGCAAAAAGCAATATGCATTTTTTTCATAGCAGCAGCAATATTGTTTTTGACATTCCTCCTTGATAGATACTCTCTTAATAAAAGTGTATTCTAGGAGTACGCAATGAGTCAATTTTGATAACATTTGACTCACATGTATTGCATGGCTCATATGGGTGAAGTCAGAAGTGTCACACTTTAGATGCTGTTCTTCGGAAGAGGGTTCCTGCCCATTCCTTACGGTGCTTCTCGAATACACCTATTAAGTAGCATAGTAGACTTCTGGCCTTCTTTCACTACTTAGTTGACAGGCCGAAACGAAAAATCTCTTTTCACCCGCGGCACCCTTGCCAGCTTCTATATACCTACACTATGTCCTATATACGTGGGTCATCCCAATACGTGTAGGTATTCTTTAAGATACTTACCTTCTTACTGAACTTACTGGATACTGGGTACTGGAATATGATTCCAACGGGGATCTGTTCTTCCGTTAGAATACCTTGAAGGTCGCCAAAAGGGAAGTCTCATATGAACCTAGGATCCTCTGATCCTAGGAGCAAGTCCTTCGGTCAATCGTGAGACATTTTGAAAAGCGTCAGGAAATGATCTTCATCCCCTATCCTGATTCTTTCTGCATGATCCAGCGATAAACACGCTTCCATTTTACGACCATTGATTGCATTGGTATAAGAGGAGTCATGCATGGAGTTCTGCATGGAAGAGATGGAAATGGGCATTAGTCGGCAGACAGCGTAATTGTGTAGAGTTGAATGCCCGGATTCTTTCATTTAAACAATAAAAGGGGGGGGGGGAGAGAGGGAGGCATTCGTAGAACGCACGAGACAGGGACTTGTATCAGTTACAGTACAAAGAGAGGAAGGAGGTGCCTGCTTGGCATAGGCACCACAACCGATGTCAGTCCTTAGGACCGGGACGCTCAGACACGGTACCCGATACCTTGGCCTTCGTGTCGTTTCCCTTCATATCATTCGGTGTCTGTGTTCGTAGACTGGATGCCGACAGTATGTGCAAATTGGAGTGAAAGATACGAGATGAGTGGTCTAAGTAACTGCGGCACAACGGTTCTGAGCCTGTTTACCTTAGTATTCTGGGGTTCCGCGAGAAGCTTACTCAGCCGACTACCCCTAATGCAATTTCATTGAAGGAGTACACACTGAGTCAAATTTTATCAAAATTGACTCATATTGAGTGTTCCTGGTACACAATTTAATTGAAAGAGTACCAAGGAAGAATACCAAGAGCGATAATGTGGGCTGCAATGAAGGTCCTATTTGCTTTTGCCAACACATATGCACTGGGTGGTGCATAAAAGACGCGCCGAGATTTTAGCGTTAATTTCTCTACTTCCCGATAAGACAGAGGCGTACAAGTATCACTTATACATTTATCTTTCCTTTGCGAGAGTACACTCACTACGACTTTTCGACACTTGGATATTTTTCATATTGCGCTTCATCGTATCCGAAAAAAATAAGTCTAATGGGTCCTCTTTTGACGTTGCATACGGCAAGCGGTCTCGCTTTCCATTAAGTGATGGACTTGCGGATCTCCTCCACGGTGGTCTCTTTCCAGGCCTATCGAATGCTGGCTCTCTGGTCATGGAGCGATCCATGTTGGATCCCTCACCAGCTTCACTTTTAACGCTAAGAAAGGCATTAGCTTCACGTCATACCGTACTTGTGCAGTAGCCCCTCCTTCCGAACTGTGCGTGACATGAAAAATTTCGAGGCGTTTTAGTCGAACAGCCGCTGGGGTTGCACCCTAGTAACTAGAAATCCATATTTCTCATGGGACCGAGTGGAAAGATAGATGTGTACGGGGTGTGATTTCTACGCCTATGCCTCATCTGGTAGTTGAGAAATAAACGCGAAAATCTCGACGCGTTTTTATGCGTTACCCAATATTGTAGATAAATGTACACTCCCTGATTATGGGTGCATTTCACCCTTAGCTTCTGAGTTTCTGTTTGAGGCGGTACTCCCTATGCGAATGAATTTCAGGTTTTTGTCAGTTTGATGAAAGATGACATTAATTTGAATTATGCCCACTCACTTTAGCAGTGACGGTTATGAATTGTACTCACACAAACACTACTACTACTACTACACTACTACATGAACTGCACTATGGACTAAGAATGGTACCTATGTGAAGTGGCGCCCGTAAATACACAAGCATAGCAGTGAAAGGGTTAAAAAGCAAGTTCAATTATTGAGCTCATATGGATTTTATGTGCAAAGATCCCCTAACAGAACTACCAAATACTGTCGTATGTACAGGGAGTATTTGGACATACTTGACTATATATGCGCCAAACTTGTCCAAAAGGAATTAAGGGACTTTACAGGTTGGTGCAAAAGTAGGTATACAGTTAGCTGCTTTTTCCTTATTACTTTTTATTTATTACTTTTATTACTTATTGTTTATTTATTTTCCAGTACGTCTGTAACAACCATTTTCGTTGCTTAAAATTCAGGTTCCCTGCCATTATCCTCTTCCTGTAAATACAAAAATAAAATAAATTTACTACCGTATACCTACTTTTGCACCACACTGTATATTGAAAATCTGGCCAAAACATGATACGGTCTTAGCGCTTTCCAAATTTAGTTCAGCATTTAAAAAATAGAGTCAATATATTGTCACATGTGATATTATGTATTAAGTCTTTTTATATGGAACTTCTGTACGTGTGGGCAGGCACAGGTATCGCATCTAAACGAAATGGTCAAAAGTGAAGAGTTTCAATTAATCTTTCCGAAATAACTCTCTTTCTAAGAGACAGCCAAAAATAGACCTTTCATGAATGCATTCAGGGTTTGGTTTTCTTAATTTTTAATTAAAGCTTATATTTATAGAGGTCCATGTGTGTGCAAGTGGGTCGTTAATACTTCGCTGCTCGAAAAGTGTGTCGTTGCTAAGGAAAGGTTTAGAATTTCTGCCATGACTTGATGCAGCCTCAAGAAAGAATCCAAGCACCTACCTGGGATGACGCAGCGTGAAGCTCCTGGGGTGGCGATTTAGGCGCCATCTCACTTCTGTTATGAGAACCTTGTTTGTTTGAGTGACTGTCAGATGGCTAGCCTGCAACCCATTCATTTCAATTGAGATTTTTAGTTACTTCATGATCTCGTGCTCCGATCGGATTGAGCCTGCAAACATTTATTTTACTACTTGAGAGCTCTCTTATGACACTCATGACGCCACTGCCTTCTGACTACATAGGGAAAAGTCGTGTTACTTGAGAAGGCTGAATCCTTCAAAGGAATAAAAGTGCATTATTTCATTGCTCAATATAAGGCGGTTTGGTTGCTAGATTGCCGCTGTGATGGGAGCTTGATATCAACTTTCATGTGTCTCAGGCTTAAAGTATTCCATCACAGTGCATAAGGGTACCAAGATAGATGTGGTTGGTGCGTTACGAGGTGTACCAAAGCCCTACCTCACACGATGCAACTCAGTGGCCTATGGCAGAGCCCAAGGGCGCGAGCAGTGCCAGAAAGGAGCCGGGTGAAGAATCGGCTCGACTAGAATGTAATTCCGCTGATTCTTGATTTACTTTGTTAATGAATAGGTGAAACACATGGGTGAAGATATAACTTTAATAGCTGCCTTTTTTTGCGAACGGCGTTAATATTTTGCAGTCTTATGTTGGGTCCACTTAGACATTCGATTCTTTTGCAGCAGCTCCTATGTCAGGTTTCCTCGGCGGGACCTACTTAGTGAGTTCAAGATTTGCGTTGTCATGCCTGTGCTGGAGGTTGTCATGAGGAGGATGGGATCTGAGGTGATGTCGAGAGAGGCATTATGCATTGCCAGACTAAATTACAAATAATTGTGGTCTGCAAAGAGTTAAGAACAAATCAGATTTTTGTGTCGACAAAACAAAAATGGGAGTGTTATAGCTATAAGCAACTAACATTAGACTGTAGGTAGATGTACTTACATGAAAAGCAACTATCTTTAGAGGGATTATCCCTTCTTGGATCTTGGCTTAGAAAATCCAATTTTTAGCAGAAATACTTCTTGAAGTTTCAGTCCAAACCTTGAACTCTCAGGTTTTGGAGAAGCAAATGGTAATGCTATAAAGTGACCAAACACTAAACCTAAAGTATGTGCTCACTCCTGCTGTCCTTTCCACTAAGACTTTTTGCCAAAGATACAGGCCTACCACAAGTGCTCTGGTGTAACTCATTCCTCCAATATGTCAAAAATTGAAGGACTAAAGAGTTTCCCATACAAGGTGCAACCCTATGTTTTAAAGCAAGATAGCCTCTGGTGAAAATAACTGAAAACTGTGTGACTTTCAATATAGCCTAGAGTTAGGCCAATATTAGGTCCTATTTACCCTTTCTTGTTCTTTAAATAATCATATAATGGCTTTTGCATTAGTGGGGCCTTTGTATGCCATTAGTGCTCTTGGTAATTAATTTTCTTCCTTTCTCTTTCAATGCCACTTGAAATGCAATGCCACATGTCCTCTTTTCCTTTCAGTTTGTCTCCAGGTTCAGTCAACAGAAGAAGTTGTTGAAGTTAAAACTACACAGTATTAATGGGAAATCCATGATTGATATACTTTGCTTATGCTGTTGCAATGGAGACCATTAGTTGTGTTATCACTAATCCAAAATGAGAATGACCCACACATGGAATATATAAACACCCAGAGGCAGATTGAAGGCTGGTTTTGGGAGCATTCCCTCAAGAAAGGTGCTACCTTCAAAGCCTTGCAAGATAGTGAGTTGATTGAAAACTAGGCCACTTTCTTATGTTCTTATGTTTCTTATGTATTCCATTTAGGCTTCTTGAAACCTGGAATTATGTGAGAGTTCTTAAGTTTACTTTAGGCTCAACAGGACTTCCTACAATTTTTGGTATGTACAAATTGATGAGTTTCACTCTGGTATATTTGGAACAAGTACATGACTTGAATTGCTTTCCTTCTTGTCTTCAAGTCTCCTTCCCTCAATGAGAGGGTTACGCCTTTCTTGGAACAAGCTCAAATCGTGAAGATGAAAAAAAGTATATAGCTATAAATATATTGCATGCAATTCAGCAAGGGCAACAACTGACTGTGAGGTGGATGATTGAAATCAGAAAAGGACTTATTGAAGGATTTTTTCCTGCAGGCATTGAAGACTGGATGAAAAGTGCTATCCCCTCGTTTGGGAGAAATCGAGATTTGTATCTCACCCTGGACTTTTTTGAAACAATCTTGTCTCATGGGAAGAAGACTTGCAAGGAGGGAGAAGTTCCAAACAGAGAACTCTCTCAGTTACTTTTGAGTGTAGTAGAGAGCCTGTTTTCTTACTATCGTCCCTCTCAGTTGGGACTTGATGAGGCAACTGTGCTACGACTATGGACCCTCATCAAAGTTCTGGTATGTTCTTTTTGGTAGTTACTGCAGTGGGCCTCATAGTCTCATAATCCAATGTGGCATCATTTAGAGGCAGCATACTTAAGCCTAGTGAAAAAATTATTTTAGCCATGCATTCAAATTTCCTCTCATTCCAGGTTGTGTATAACCTAGAAAATCACGAACAAGATTCACTTGATGCAGTTTCTTCCTCTGTATTACATCTGTTCCCAGCTGACCCTGCTTCCAAATGGATATCGATAACTGAAAAACTCAATATTCATGTAGGTTCCTTTGCCTGGTTCCATTTGATCACAAAAAATATAGGCCCCAAGGCCTACTTATTATAATTTGACACTGCAGGATTTTTTGTGTTGCTCATCCACTATACAGTGACAAAAAAAGAAATTCCAAATTTAGTGCCATGCTTCCATAATAACCAAGTGCATATATGCCTTATTCTATCACCTCTGTCATGCTGGCTTCTTTTAAAAAAATTTATAGAATAGTTACTCAGTCAACATGTTTAGCATCAGTTTCAGCTCAAAACATACCAAGCATCACCTTTGTCATTCTCTTTATATCTAACTTCCACGTGTAAGACTGAAATTTTGCCATCAGTAAAGTACATTCATTCTGCATTCACAATTAACACATTGACGACCAGCCTATTTTTGCTTGTCCGCTGCGTGGGACCACGCGCAATTTTTTTGTCAAAAAATGCGTCCTGCCATCAGGATGCATGGTCCCAGAAAACATTTTTTTTGCCGAGTTTTTTTTAAATGTTGAATTTTTTGGAATTTTTATCAGTAATTACGAAATCATAATCTTCTGGAACGTTCTCAACAGTTCCAGAGGGTATTCATTGAAAAAAAATCTGCATCCTGGCATCAGGATGCATTGTCGCCAACGTGTTAAGTTGTGAGTAGGCAGGTTTTTTCATGCTTTGGAAGTTCTTCTCATAACCCTCTCCTGGAATGGTGAGTTGCAGTAGCAGCAGAAGCAGACTAACAGTGGAACGTTTCTCCTTTCAGCATTAGCTTTATTGTTCCTGTGATGCCTATGTTTGGTAGAGGAAATAGGAAATGTGCCAATTGCAAAGAAATGTACCTGCTGACTATGATGAAATACCTAACTGTTCCAGAATGAACGTGCATTATTGTGGACTATTTATCTTTTTTTGTTAAAAAGAACATACATGGAAATGTACAACTCTAATTGCTTTTTTTTTTTTTTTTAAATCACCATGCAGATTAGACTGGTTTATTAGTTTGTGAGACTACTCTGGTTGAAAAAAGAACATCAGTGTCTCAGAATCTAGTGAAAATATCTTGTAATAGATATTTGACTGAAACAGTGACCTCTCTGTCAAGGCTTATGTCTACCCAAGGATAATGTTTTGTGTACTAAATTCACTTATTCATTCATCCACTTCTTCATAATTTTTTAAAGTGCTTGCTTGACTTAATAGAGTTGCAATGTAAGCATGATCTCCCATTTAATGAGAATGATGCAGTTATTGGGGCTTAAGCAAAGTGGTTCAGTTTCATTGTTTATTTTCTAGGCTCTATTTCCAGGCTTTCAGGATTTATTGACCCATAAGTTGTTTAGGCATCACACCCATCATAAGCCTGTGAAGTTGTAGTGTTTATGAATGTAAATCCAATATTCTGGAAAATTTGGCAAAGTTACTAATGTTTATACTGGCTGGATTTCAGCTGGTGGGAGCCCAATTTTTTTATTTGGTGTATGCTATTGGTTGCCAACATACAATACTTTTGTCTCATCACAGGAGAACACCTTCCCTTGATTTATAGAATTTATATTGTCTGTTGTTGGGGATTCCCGATGCCTTCTGTATGTAGCAGGGAAATCCTTTTGGCCTTACCCTCCAGTTCACCATTCTCAGCATGAATTCACTATATGTGAGGCAAAATTTAACTTTTTTTGCAATTGGTGAAAATAAATTAATGTTTGAGCTTTCCTTTAAACTTGAATATGTAAATTTAATTCATCATGTGGTCATAAAGACAACTCAATCACAGAAAATATTGGGAAGGCCAAGCCCCACTCAATGAACAACTATTGCTGTTAACCATTTTCCCCCATTGCTAATATCTAATGTGCAGGTAACTTGCTTTTGGCAGATGAATTGCATGTGAATAACCACTTATGTATTGTTGCATTCATGACTTCTTTTCATCTAGTTGCCTTGTACTCGAGAAGAGTACATAGATCAGCACTACAATCTCCATAAGATATTCGGATCTCATTTCAAGCAGAAATTGCAAAGGAATGGCCATTGTGTTGAAAATATGAGTGACTTCATCACCAGGTCAGAGTCTTTATTTTCCCTTTTTTCAACATGGACTTATTGAGCAACTAATACCTTTGAGAATAAAAGTCTAAATAATATCCCATTGTGAAAGGTTCTGTGAGTTTGTGGAAGCAGACATGAAGAGTTGGGGTGCCTTAAAGCGTTTTAACCGTTGACATAGTTCATTGGATGAATAGTTTTCAAGATGCATGCTCCTGAATTAGGTTCAATGTCACTCTATGAAGTCTGAATCTGTCAAAGCAGCATGCCTCTTTAAGCTCTTTTAGAAAGTGCTGGTAATTCCTGATTGCTTCTGGATGATCCAGATGCCACCACCAGACTTGTGACTGGAAAATACCTTGTTGTGGTCCATTTTTTCTCACCTCACAGCATGGGTGTGAGGAGAACTTATCAGTTTGTTTGAAAAGAGCAAATACTCATGGTGGTTCTCAACTACATTGTGAAGGTCAGAGTTCAACTCTATACCTCAGATTGTGTTCTAGCATCCTATCTACAACTGGCACATGTGTGCACACATGTGGTACTGGAATCTATGATCAGCATGTTCAAAGTCAAGTTCAAAGAAAGTGCATGCCTCCCAAATGTTTCATCCATGAGCTGATGCTAATTCAGGCTCTGAATAAACTCTAGCCTTCATTCATTGTAAAGTCACAGCTCTATCCTGCATATTGTGCCATCCAAAAATGAAAGCATGTGTTACCCTAATCCTTCTAACCTTCTGCATGCTCCATGCACCATTTATTTAGAGTTTGACTCAGTTTTGAGGTCCCAAAAGGCTTGGTGTTCCCCCTGCAACCTCCTATTTTAAGTGCGTGCTACTCTTCAAGTGCACACCTTCAGAAAATATTGAACTCTTCTCTCAAATCAACATCAACTTATCCATCATAATACCCACATTAATAGTAGCAGAACTGAAGAATACGATGATCCATGTTTAAAAGTTTCATAAGAACTGTTGAAAAATGTATTAGTTGCTCAAAAAGTCAAAGTTAAATTGAGCCCTTGCATATACTGGTATCTATGTACACCTACATTATTTTAATGCTTTTATGTGGTTTTGAGGGTGTGGGAAGGTGTGCAGAGTGTCCTGAGATCCACAGTTAATGGGATGAGGATGTGCCTGCCACCATCAGCACTGGAATTGGTCAGTCCTCAATATCTGCATTTAATGTTTTGATAATTGTGGTAATTGTTTCTCCTGGTAATTGTTTCTCAACCCTTGTGCTGTGGCACCCAAGGATGTCAATATCCCATAGCCATGTATTTATGGTTCCACCCCCTTGTATTTATGGTTACCTTTTTTGTCAAAAATTGAAAATCAATCCTCTGTTGACTGGTGCATGTCACCATTCCAACTTGTCTTTCAGTCTGTCTATTGAGCTAGAGATGTGGGTGCCCATGAGATACTTTATTATATGTGTCTCATCTTTTTTCTTCACCTGTAGATACTCCTAATATGGGCTTGATGTGATAGAGCCTTCTGATTAGTATTTTTCACTTTCATGAATTTTTTATTCTTTTAAATTCTGTACTGAATGGTGATTGCTCCATAGAGAAGCAGACACTTTCTTGTTTTTATTTCTGATGTTTCAAGTTGTACTTAAGCATGACATTTTAAGATCCTGATACCAGTTTTCAGAATTCTGATTCAGGCTAGAATTATTGTTTCTTATGATCCATAGGAGTGCCACCAAAATCTCATTGCTCGCAAAGTGTAGCATCAGTTGTAAACAGTTGAGAACGTCTGCTATAGATTGAATGCTAGCTTTCCAAGTGTGATGAATGTGTCTTCCCCAGCTGGAGGAGAACAGGGTGCTCTCACTATCCCAAGACAAGACTATGCAGTTCTTATCAGAGTCCCTGACTCGAGAGCACCTGACCCAGATGGAGCAGATGCATACCCTCCTCAATGATGTGAGCCTTATACCATCATTCCTCGTCAAAGAATTCTCTAATTCATCTCATAATTTAGGAAAGATCTATGTTATTTTTTGTGCATTGAGAAACGGAGAAATTCTTATTTACCTTGTTGACTGTGCCAGCTCTCCTGCTTCAGCTTTTGTTTTGTTTGTTTAGAGGAAATTGCTTATTGAATTGCATGTGGAGCTCCTTGGCTTTCCAAGGATCTCTTCTTTAATTTTTTCATTGAATTGGCATTTTAGAAATTGAAAGTGCAGTAGAGGTCATCTGTTTTACTCAACATGGTAAATTTTCTTGACTGAGTTATATTTTAGAAATTCGAGTGAACCATGGTGATGCAATTTTATGAAGAGTCATTGCCTGAAAACAGGCTGTTTTTCATTGTTTCCTTGGAATGCCCTCCTCCCTCAATCATTAGTAGAGATTGGTTTAACACTAACACTGCCAATGTGAGCTTATTTAAAGTTGAGTATATCAGAGACAATCCAACAATGTTCTCCGTGACTCTAGAGCAGTGGTTCTCAACCTTCCTTTTACTCCCATTGAACCTTCATGCATTTGGGGGGTAATTATCCCCAGGTTGAGAATCACTGCTGTAGAGGATATCTTCACCTGAAAGCAATATCCAGTTTTACAAGAGTTCTGGAGTTTTATTGACAGGGGAAATGCAAGTGGGTGAAGCCATTTCCAAAGGCAAAGACTGGTTAAGAACACTCAGAAATGCAGCTTCTTCCCTCAGAACTTTGTGAGAAATGAGCAAAATGATGGCTTTATTTGCTCATCTTGATATGAATATATGGTGACCTAGAAATCAAATTGGTACACTAAGGGGAGAAGTATCACCTTAAAATAATGCATCTATGTATGCTTTCACAAGATCTCTTAAAGACTGTTTATTGCCCTGCCACATCTAGCCAATAGCTGTTTTCCAGTTGAATAAGAGATTCAGATTTTTATTTATTTTTGTGATTACTTTGCAAACTTTTTTTGCAAACACTAGTTATGTTGTCATTGGTCATGAACTTATATAAAATTGGCATATAGAAGAAACTTTAACTCAGGTCTTTTGCCTACGATTAGCCAATAATCAGCCAGGTGTATATTATCAGAGAGCTGATATCAACAGGATTTTTATGTTATAGATGTAAACATAGGCCGACCCTGCCAGAGATGGTTGACTGTTATATTTTGTCAATTAAGTGATAATTTCATGAAGTGAATGCATTCCAATTGGTTCACCTGATTCCTATAGGTATTCCTGTACCTGCTTCCATTGGCATGGAATAGGCCTTCTGGACTATTGGAAATAAGAATGGTTTCCCTTTGGCTCATGGGGGTCCTGGTACATGATGTAACTAATTCA
The DNA here is from genome assembly GCA_905338385.1 of Darwinula stevensoni. Lineage (NCBI taxonomy): Eukaryota > Metazoa > Arthropoda > Ostracoda > Podocopida > Darwinulidae > Darwinula > Darwinula stevensoni. Next base: position 326,761 of record CAJPEV010000002.1, on the reverse strand, counting down.
AAAATTCATAGAGAAATACTGTGAGGTAAATAACTTTGTTTCCAGTACCATTAAGTTACACATTGTAAATTTGTTCAAAATTATCTCAATTCATGTTACATCACTAAGTTATCACACAGATATCAATTGCAGTCATTTCTGTTGCATAAGGAACTCCAGAGATCATAATGTTGCAGGTTTGACAAAAGGGCAAACATGCAATTTCCAGAATTTTCAGGTGGACAATAATTCATATTTTTTGCAGACAAAATGATAATTAAGGAATATTTACCATTGCACTTAGGAAGCTCAGAATCTTAGTTTTTCTGGTACAAAGGTAAAAATTCCTCAACTTTCTTTCCTGAAACATGAAAAATGTATTATTCCTGTCCACTTGAAAAATGTAAAAATTGCATATTTGTTATTTCATTTGACTTTGAACAGTAAACAGTATGAATCAAAGTCTGCTGAAACAATTTACAAATTCGATTAATATTTTATAACTAGGGAATAAAAGATTTTAACATTCCCTGAAGATTCGGAAAATGCCAATGGCTGAGGAGGAGTTGATACCAGGCCTTCATGAGGGTCATAGCCAAGATTCATTATTGAGGAAGGTAGAAGCATTGAACTTGGACCTTGAAGCAGTGGACCAACAGCTGGAGGGGAGTTACCAAGGCCTCCCAGAGGGAGAAAGGAAACCTCTGGCCAAGCATGTTGCCAAACTCTTTGAGATCAAGAACCTCCTTGAAAAGCTTATCAAATGTCACATGCCTACCCTCCCCCAGATACAGGAGTCCCAAAAAATGGTCAGCATCAAATTGATTAATGTTTTGAAGATTTGGGAATGTGTTCTTGCAGATGCTTTCATATGGCCAATCTAATATACTGATATAGGAGGTATCAAGGAAGGGGCATGTGCAAGACTCAGAGCTACAGTTGAAGGAGGAAAGGCTTCCTGTCATCAGGCAGGATCCATCCCCTTCTTTCTCAGATGCCAGCCTTTCTTGCCCCCCTGCTGAACCTGAAGTAAGTCTAGTGGAGTCATGTTCTAAAAGTCTCTGGCAACCAGATGATACACATAGACAATAGATTCAAGTGAACTCTCTTTATTTCAGACTTCAGGAAATCCAAAATGTTTTTTTTTTTTTTAACTAGCTGAGGGCTCTTATTCTTCTAATTTCTGTCCAATTTCTTCTGTAGCTGTCAGCAATCATCTATCACACTTCTGTGGCATAAAACAGGTGTAGTTGTCTTGATAACTGAAACACTATGTCAGATCTATAACCCCTCCTGCTCAAAGAAATGAAAGACTCATTTTCACCATATCTGACCTATTGTGGGAAGAGAAGGCTCACCATCAAGAAAGTAGGGCCCTAAGTTGTATCCCTCTTTTCTGAATGCCTTAAATTTTCTTCTTAATTTCAAAAGGGAATTGACCATAAATCTATTATCATATGTATGGAATCCTGATTCTACCTGCAGGAAGATTAGTTTAACTCTTTTGGATAGACAGATGGATGAGATGAAAAAAAGAATAATGGAATCTATGAAGCATTGAGTGATTGAATTCAGTGTGACATATTTTCAACTGAAATTAAGCAAGAAGTTTTTTTTTCATGTGTTGATCACTTCAGCCAAAATTATTGGTAAATTTTAGTTTCTTACCAGATGGCTTCTTTGGAAGCCTCTATTACTATGGAAAGTTATGTATTACAAGGTGTATCTTGATTTGAACCTGTATGATGGATAACATGTCATCTAAATGTATTTCAGCTTTTGAGAAGTAGTCTCACTTTTGATAGCATGTGGTAAAATTATGTTCCAATTTAGGTAAATATCTAAACTGACAGAATAATATGTATGCTGTTCTGAAATTATTGTTTTTGTCCAGTATTATACTTTTTGTCAATGTTTCACCACAGTGACATTGGGACAGGTGTCTGTCTGCATGTTTGTGATCATGATCAGTGAAGACAAAACTAATGTGCTCCTCCTTTCAACTTCTTGTACATGTACATGATAGGGTTAAGGCACCAGTTTGTAGATGGGTTAAGGAAATTTTCCTCTTGAAAATTGCATTACGGTTGTTGGGGTAATCGAGAAACCACTTGATTGGTTTCAATGGGAGACCACATATCATAGCTTGATGCCCATACCCTAAAATAAAATATTAAAAATATACTTTTCCAACAATTGCTGTTTAAATGGATATGTGTTGATTTTCACATGGTTCCTATTTGTGGGTTCCAGTTTGTGGACACCAGTTTTTGTCAACAATTATGAACGTGCATAGGCCAAATAGAAAAATATGGGCATGAGATATGTATGGCAGTTTTATTCATCTTCAATGATGTCCTGTTAAGAAATATCATTGGAAAAATTAAGGAATTCAGGGGTGCTAGGTCTAAAACTAAGCAGAAATGTCCAAGTTCACTCATGCTGATGGGTATGCATAATTTATATGGTGGCTGACAGACATGTGCAAAATATGGAGCATTTGAGGAAATAAATTTTCAGCGTGAATTTTGTGAAATGGCAAAAAACGCAAAACTGTCCACAAATAGGTGCCTTTCCACAAACTGATGCCTCTACCCTACTTCTTTCTCTTGCATTTCATGTTCTGGGAAATTTTGACTTCCCAAGCAGGAATCTTGTTGCCAATGAGCAGAATCCAAGTATTATGTCATTATGAAGAAAGTAAGAGCATTGTAATTATGGAAGCCAATGTCTGTAACTATCTTCTTCGCTAATGCTTCCCAAGGCATTGGATATCTTGCACTCTACTCAAATGGAGGAGTGGGAGGGATTAACATATGCACTGCAATATGAGTTAGACTTATGTTCCCATCAATTATGTTCAAGAAAAAGGGTGGGAAAATTTTTTTAAAGGCACAAAAATCCAATTTTTATCTTGCAGCTTGTTCAAGGCCAGTGCTAAGCAAACCATTTTCATGTAGGTGCAGTACTTCACCTTATTAACCACCTAACTTGATTAGTTGAATTATTCTAGTTTCTAGGGTCATGTTAAGAAATAAGTTTTCATGCTTAAATTCTGAGAAACTTTGAGGAGGTGAAGGACTGGATCAGAAGAGAATGTGTAGTGGTTAGGGAAAAAAAATTTGAAGGAAATTCTGACTTCTGTTACTGCCACACCCAAATGTTTCTGTTCCCCTTGTGAATTATGGCTCCTGCCATATTGGACATGAATTCTGGTCCTGTTCCTGACACTCCTAAGCAGGTTTTACTTACTCTTGCTCCCTCTGATTCCCAAACTTTTCAAAATTCATGCAGCAGGAGGAATGTGGGTTATCTTTTGTGAGGGAAAAAAAGTTGAGAGGAAAAGGGAAGATCTGTGGGTCTGATTAACTTCTCTAGGTAGGTCAGTGCTCAGCACAGAATCGAAATTCCTGAGCTCATTTCAGGCATCAGGAATGAATCATATTAACCTCCCAGATTCTGCATTAGCGAAGGTAATAAAAAAATATAAGTACCACATAATCAGGAAGAGAAACAAGATTCCTGATATCAGATGACCCAGTTTCCCTGCTATAGGAATTGACACCAGTTTGGGAATCAGGAGAGAAAACTGTTCAGGTAGGATGGGAATTGAAAATTTAGATGTGGCAATAGGGGGAATATGCTTTTTTAAGTTTTCCCTCTACACCTAATCAGGTTCTCCCCATTTTGAATTTTACTTTTCTGCAATTATCTTTATATTTTTTTTTACTTTAGTTGAATTTGAAGGAAATTTATGATTTTTGCTTGTGTCTTTGGCAGAGAGAATCTTCAAAACATAACCCATGCAGTCCATTTGATTCAGTCAAAGCTCCAAAGCTCCAAAGAAGGGACTTCCAAGATGTTGTCATTTGCCTGTATGAGTCAGAGGTGAGGAGACTTAAATGAGAGGAACTTGAAACTTTTTAATGTTTTTGCATGAACATGGCTGTTTTTGCATTTCCAGGTAGAAGTTGGAGGGAAAAGATTTCAGGTCTTCCAGTAGAAACTTTTGTTTCCCTGTTCAGATACTCAGGAAATCTGGAATTTTGCATCTGGATGAATATTTCTGTGATTCATGTATATGATATGGGACTTGAAACAAACAAATTTTCAAAATGTCCCTTATAAATACTTGCCATCTGAGATGGCTTGATCTCATAAATATTTGCTTAGAATGAATTATCAATGTCTTCCCTATACCACATAGAGAGATTGCTTTTATGTGTGTGCCAATTTTCTACTGCTACTTGTCCTTCACATCTGCTAGCCTTCAGTCTGTTTACCTTAACTTTATGATTATTCTTGTTTTTTTTTTTTCAAACTTTGTTCCTCTGTTCTAATGCAAAGCCCCATTATTTCGTTGGTAATCACATTGATGATGATGTACATCATCATGGTGAGAGTGCTGACCTAATGCTGGATACTGGTATCATGGATGTGAGGATGCTGATTTAGCTGGATTTGATCAAATGTGGTGTGGATCTCATGTCTTCAAGTGACAAATATTGGTACAGACAATGGCCTATATCAATATTTGTGATCCCTTACAAGCCCTAGTGATCTGGAATCCTCAAACCAACTCCTGCCCCTTCCATTTCCATCTCCTTCTGACCAGACTCCTTGAAACTAAACGTGTCACTTGCATGGCTCTAACTGCCATATCTACTGTTTCCAATATAGGTTCTTCCTTTCAAGATTGAAACAGGTTATGAAAAGGAGAGGAAGGCTACCCTCAGCCTTGTACCCATGCCATTCTCAGTTCCCAAGATTTGGTTCCAAAGTTTTTGTATTCTTGGAACTCCCTCCCTTCTCCAGTTGTCTCTTGTCTAGTTTGCATTGTACTGCAGTTGTTTAAGGGCTCCTCCCAATGCTGGCAGGCCACCAGTACCATCAACTCCTGTCCAAAAAAAGCTATCATGATTCTTCTTGGCTGTTGCTTTTATCAAAAGCTCTGTCGCACATCATCATATGAATGGGACTGCTTGTGGCCTCAAACCTGGTTCAGTGCTGAAGTAAAGCAAAAATGTTATTTGGCCTGGAGAACCACTACAGCCCTGATGAGTAAAATAATTTTTTTTATTAATTACATTCATTAGTTGCTTGGAAACAGATGCAATCTTAGTGCATGAAAGGACATGGCAGAAGAATGGGTGGCTACTTTAAAAAATTGAGATCCATTTTAAAGATGTATGAATCATGCTTCCATTAGGAGATGGACTGCTATTGCTTTGAAATATTACATGAGTATGACCCCCCCTCCACATCCCTCTAAATTTACATGTTTCAGAAAATGTTTGGGGTAATACCTCATGATGTATGATTTTGTATTTACTTGATCTCAAGGTTTTTCCAGAGGGTATTGTCCAGACCTTTGAAGCCAGATGCCCCAATTCATCACATGGTTGTGTTTACCATTCCTAAACTTTGAACCAATGAGTCTTTTATTCTGGATCTGAAAGAACTGGGTCTCCCAGAGTGCATCTGTAAATACTTCAATGGTACTATTTGTCTTTCTTCACTCTGACATCACATTAGAGTTCTGCAGGGAAGGGCATCAAGGATGCAGTCCTTGCTCTCATTTAATTTTTCTGGCCTTTTACTTTATAGACAGGAAATTACCAGCTATCTAGTGGACAAGGGATGCAGATCTTTCCGATAGGATTCTACCGTGCTTTCCTCTTATCTTCACTGTATCACTCAGAAAGTGGCTTTATGCTTTCAGCCTAAAACTTTCAATAGCTCCTATAAGAGCACCTAAGGATTCCGAGTAGAATTTTCCAACTTTTACTATTAATGGAATTTACTTTGAGAAAAAAAATTACAAAAAGGCTACTATATCGTCAGAGTGAAGAAATAACTGAAAAGTATGTTGTATAGACTTGTGACAACAAAAAAACAAACCGGACTGTGTCCTTTCCATAGGGATATATGGGAGAAAAGAAATTGCAGTACTTGTAGTGTTCCTTTTTGTGTGCGAAAGATGCTCAGGTCTTAATAATCTAAATTTGATTCATTGTTCTGCAGTTCTCTATTTTCTTGCGTTGGTCTTGAATATCTTCGTTTTGGTTGATCCAATGACAGAGCAAGTAGACCCATAATATATTTCGAAATGTGTTATGAATCACGTGAAATCTTTTATTTTCGATCCAATTTGTCCATCCTGGTATGAATCTTGCATAAACGATGAAAGGAAGCACGCATGGCGTTCGCTACCTTCCTTTGTATTAGAACGGCATTTCAAAAGGTATCATTCGTTTTTAGTTTATCGTTCTTCTTTAGAGTTGCGCTTCCCCGCACATAATTTGTATTTTTAGGTAGATTTAAAATATAATCGGTGCAAAAGGGGGAAGATTTACTTTGAGTACGGAGTGAAACGGCCACCCTCATCTTGTTAGATGTATCATGGGAAGAAATAGACCCACGATGCGAGAGTAATAAAATTGGCCTCCTCATTTTCTAAAAGCTTAAAATTATACTCTCTTCCTCCTTCCTCGACTCCTTGTCCTGTCCTCCATGAAGATGAACTCGGATTGTCACTCGAGTTTTTCATTTCATACCTTCAACATGTTAATGCGACTCATCCTCTTGACCATCCTTATCCTAAGGACCAAGGATTACTTTCTGTCAGGCGGAGATCGGTTAGGCCGAGTTCATACTCGTGCTGTACAGCATATACAGCAGCGGCAAAATCCAATGCGACATGGGCATGTTGCATTGGACAGTATGCAGTTGCAGCATCCAGCATGCTGTACAGCACTAGTATGAACTCGGCCTTATACGGAATCGTGGGCGCCGAACCGATAGGGGCAAAGGGGCACGTGCCCCCCAAAAATGTTATTGAGGGGGCAATGCCCCCAGAGAATGGCCAAAGTACAACAAAAATGTGGCACATGGAACATGGGAAACAAAATGCTGTTTCACGAAAGAGATGATATCAGTTTAGAGCTCCAACTTAGAGATCCCCGTCACCACATAAGGGTATGGTGTAGAAGGGCGAGGACCCTTGGCCTTCTTCATGCCCAGTACCCCACCGCCGCTCGTCACGCAGCTACCATAATAATACATAGCTACCCCACTGGATCCTGTAACGATTTCGTCAATGCTATGTCAGGAGCATGAGGACCTTGCCCCCACAATGTTTTCTAGAAGTCGGCGCCTATGTACGGAATACATCAATAGTGGTAACCTGATACGCTCATGGTCATGATGCAAAACCCTCATGATCCCTTCCGATTATTCATGGATCACTGCTGAAATATTTTCAGACCTGATTTTGTCGTCAGGGTCCTCATTGTTCGAAATTAGGATTGCATCTTTCAAGGGAAAGAATGACAAGTTAAAATAAAACACAAATTCGAAATTTCAAAAGTAACAGCATTAGTCATTTACAGGGTGTCGCAGAGAAGACTGACACATTTAACATAAACAAAAAATTATTGTTTGCTAATCTTTCTCTTCCTTTTATAGGTTTTAAATTTCTCCATGGTTCGGAAATTTTTTTTTTGTCTTGGATCAACAGGAAACAGCTTACCACAGTGGTTCCCAAACCTCCTTTTACTCGCATTGAACCTTCATGAGCCCGGTGGGTCGCGACCCACCGTTTGGGAACCGCTGACTTACCATACAAAATTGTGGAACTCTTTTTCCTAACAGGCGTCATTGTGCAAACGATACGATATTTCGATGTGTTCAGGGTTTCTGTCAATCTTTTACCTTTGAGGGTACTTACGTTCTAAAATATCGAAATGATATTTATAAAACATCATTTCGAAAAATATTAATTTTTCACACACATTGCTGTGCTGCCTAATGTATGTGTTATCTGTTATTTATCAACAAATAAAAATACTGCATTGGAAAGAAATGTTTCACTCTTCTCGGATACACTCGATATTAACGGAAAGAGCTTGGCGAGCGCTTTCATTCGACACTACCATCCAGTAAAGACTCTACTTTCTATCTTACCTGAAACGGAAAATATAAGCTGTCAAAGTAAGCGAAAAATAACAAATTTACAGTTTTTTCCAATTGCTAGAACCCTATTTCATATCTTGATGGACATTTTTCAAAACTTAACGTACGATCCGCAAAACTCTGCGCTCTTTTCTCATATCCATGCGTCCGTCAGTCAAAAGTGCGTCCCCTTATCAAAATCAACGTACGTTCTTCAATATTCTAACGTACGGGGTAAGGAATGTCTATAGACAGTCAAGAGGAGACTGCGAAAGTAATTCTTCGGAAGTAATACTTCCCCCAATCTCAATATGCATTCCGGTTACAAAAATAATATCTCTTTAGGAGGCTGGAATCGAAGCAGAAAGAGTCCCTTCTGCCGGTTTCTCGCATTTTTTAAACTCAAATTAACGTCATGTGATAAAATGCATAGTTCGGGATCTTTCGTATCCCTTCTTGTCATAGATTTCTCGCTTATGTATCATACAGAAAGAAAATAAAAAGACGATAATGTGTGACTGAGGGGAAAACTCCAACTCTCCTGAACCATGAAGATATATTGATAATATACACGTGTATGTCACTGCTTCTAGTATGGAAACGAAAAGAAATCCACTATAAGGAATTGTAGGCAACAATAGACACAATTTATAATGATAGGTAAAAATTCTTAGGTTTCACATCGAAGAGACTTTTCTCGCGTAGGGTCACGAAGACTTCTGGAGTCCAAACATCGGTTTCTCTTTTATTTTCGAGCTTAATATTTCAAGTGTTTTCATGATTCACTTCAATATAACCGTTGAGACTCCATGTTGGACGTACGGGATCGAGAGAACTATGTGAGATTCTCGCAACTATAGACCAGGCTAGAGTTATGCACAATGCTCTCATATGCGTATCTGCGATTTCTCAATGAATGATGACTTTCAAAACTTAACGTACCCATGCCAAAACTGTACGTACTGCTGTCGAGATTCGATTTCTGTTCCCAAAAAGTCCAAACAGAACGTCCTACAATCAATTTCTAACGTACCTGGAATCAAAACTTAAGGCACCTTCGTCAAAACTCTCAGGACGATCCATTACTGTGAATGGGAAGGCGACGATTCTCGCGGATCGATGCCCGCCCTGTCAGCCGTACCTGGTCAAATCGACCAGAACCTCCCCTATGTCTTCCAATGGAGCGTACGTTACTTTTTGAGGCAAGGACGTTAATTTTGACACGAGGGCCTTAAATTTGTTCCAAAGGACACCAGCAATGTGTTCTATTGGAAAATATGCTTCGGTGAAGGACGTTTGGCACGTATGCCGTATGCCAATTTTAAATATAATAGATGGCGCTATATCTGGCCGATGATGTGCTCGTGCCAATGCACTGACGCTTCTCTCTGCGATATTTGCTTTTCATAAAATATTTTTACAGTTTTGCAGATCATACAATGAGGAATTATCATTGTGTCCTCAACTTCTTCTCTGACAACTTATGCAATCCTGGCTTGGTTTTTGAGTGGATGTGCATACGGCGGGAGTTTCAACAGTGATTAACCACGATCAAACCAGCATAGATTTAATCCTGTAAAAACCATCAAACCGCCCATCGAGATTATTTCGCGTGAGATACGAGGTGCTACTTGAAAGCACACAAACTCCTCCCCCCCTCCCATTCTTCCCCTCTCGCCTTCGTGGAACGGGAATTTGCAAATTTCTGCTCCTCAACAGGTCACAGGTTATGACGGTCGAGCCCATTACTATCTTCCCACACCCTAATGACAGACTGTTACTCTGAGAAGTCACTTGACTTGTGCCGTCATTCAAAAGGGTGCAGGGCGTTGTATCCGGTCGAAAACCCCTCAACTACCCAATAGAGCGAGCATAAGTTGGAAAGATCTGGAGATCATAACATGGGATTTTCGCAATGAACACTCATATCTACGAACAAAAATGGGTTCCAAAGTCATAAATATTTTGTAACTTACGATAAACAAAAATGACCTCTTTTCTCTCTTTTCAACCCTTTGTAGCTGATTATATTGTAACATAACTTAATCGTAAGTAAATACTGAGGATCGGGTATTTCGGACTTTTCTGAATAGTTGTCAGCATTATTGCCTGCCAATTACATTCCTCTATCGACGTAAGAAACTATTTCAACGTTTGAGAAGGAGCATTCAGCGACAACTCGGGACGATGAGAAAACCTCTGTGATTGGTTGGAAAGAATTTTGGAGAATAGAGATTGCTGTCGTCAGCCATGGATACATCGTCCGCACTCGTCGAATCGGTCTTCTTATCCTTTTCCGTACATTAGCAATGAAATCGGATGTTTTGTGAAAAGTTTGCAGAGTTTTGGGATTTGTTCATATAGTTTTGAAAACGGAAGTATAGTTTCGAGAAACGGACGTTAGCAATTGGGAAAAACTGTAAGCAACTAAAATTTTATATGCTATTGCTCGAAACGAATAAAGTAGTTTAATTATTGCTATAGCTATAGCTAGAATTGCAATTTAGCAGGAGCGCATTTTTTCACATTTTCTGGAATTTTGATTTAAATGGTAGCATTTTTTCAGAGTTTTAAGAATTCATATCGTCTTTGTAACATGGGTACAGAAAATGCATCAAAGTAACTGGATTTAGCTCAGTTTTAATTCAAGTCCCCGCGAAACTTTTATTCTCTCAATTGCTCTGAAATAATTCAACTACCTTAAATAACTGAATTATTCCGCAATTTTCTAGAGCCTGGTCTGCAGCCGCTGTCTTGACGAATTTGGAGTACCAAAATTTCATGACAGCATGACGCCTCCGTGATAAGCATGGGCTGATATAATTTTTGCCATATATTGAAGAGAGCTCCAACGAGAATGTCAAGGTAATTAGCGAAAGATTGTTCAAGTTATAACGACATGTTAATGCTCGCAGAATTACCACGCACCGACGCCGTTGACATACGAGGGGAGGTCAAAAAGTTCAGCAACCAAGGCACTTCCAGTTGCAATGCACCATTCTTACTCTTATCTTGGGAAGACAGATGTCTTTGATGGTGACTGGCGAAATTTAATCTTATTTGTCGATTAAGGATAGCTTCTATGAATTTTTTTCAATGTGTTACCGAAGGGTCTGCTGAAGGGGTATTAAAATTAAGACGAATGCTGTGAGGAATTTCCTAACCTCTAAGGAGCCGACCACCAAGCAGATCTTTCAGAGACTGAGAGGATAGAATCCAACTGACCCTCCTCTAAAAGATCTGCTGGTTGGTCTGCTCCTTAGAGGTTAGAAAATTCCTCACAGCATTCGTCGCATTTTAAATAACCCTTCAGCATGCCCTTCAGTAGCACATTGAAAAAATTTCATAGAATGCTATACTTAATCGACAAATAAGATTAAATTTCGCCAGTCACCATCAAAGACATCTGTCTTCCCATGATAAGAGTAAGAATGGTGCATTGCAACTGGAAGTGCCTTGGTTGCTGAACTTTTTGACCTCCCTTCGTAACTCTTCCATGTCTTGGTCGATCTTTCCTCAAAGGCCGTTCCTGAAAGCCGATCTTTCCATTTCTTTCCTAACACGGACTCTGAAGACTGCGTACTTTTTTCTCAATTCAAGATCTGCCAATCAATAGGTCAAATTAAAAGCATGCCAACCTTAATGGTTAACATACTTCGAGTTTAAACGTAATGCGCCTTATTCAAAACTTTAATGATGGTTCTGGAACTGGAAAACTAAAATTGCTTGTGTAGCGACCTCGAGTCTTGGAACGGACGATACCTCGAGTTTTGCAAAAGGACTTTGGAATGACTGACAGGGGAGGTGGATTCCAGAAGGCACATTTGTCAATGAGGGTCAAAACAATTACGGACGACATTAAAACATTAATTGAAAGCCATAACTGAAGTTAAATGAAATAACGAAGGACGATTTCCAGTAAAGGTATCTCAGCAGAGAGTGACTAGATTTTATTGAATCTGTCTGAATTGTAAGCGTGGCTGATGGAAGTGCTCCCAGTCAAGTGGACTTCAACTAACAGTGACTGTCTGATCGTGGTCAGACTATGATTCATGCTTCCAATCCACTTATATCAGCTATTCTCTTAACGAAATGCAACAAGAACTGGACCTGCCCTTTTGCAGTCAGCCTTGAAACTATCTCCCATGGGCAGAGGGGACTGGATGATACCGTTTGTAGAAGTGAAGATGCCCCAATAGGGCCGAGTGAGTTATCGTTTGACGTTTTCGAGTGCAACGGTGGGAAAGAGAGATCAGTAATTAGTTTTTTGGTTTAGCCGCTGCCAAGGCGGTCTGTCCGCAAATACAAATGGAATAAATTACAAATACAAAGAGACCCTCTTTTTTTTATTAAGAAAATACATTTATTGAAACGAATCGCTCGTCAATCGCTATCTGAAAGATGGAAGAGGGGGGGGGGGGGGGAAGGACCATGATGCTCTGAAGGGGTAATAAAAAGGAAGAAATAATAGTTAGCACCATCATCCACCGTTTGTGTCAATTTTGTGAGGTACTTCCATGTCAAAGGGAGAGGGAAAAAAAGATAAAGAAAGTGTGAAAATAGCACAATTCTGGAAGGGGATGAAGATGGAGACTCCGGAGTGGAAAGTGACATGAAAGGAACATCACAGGACTCGAATGTTGTCACGTTACTCACCGTGCCCAGAATCATGCAATTTACGGAGATTGTCAAAGGGAACAAAGACCCGGGTGAAAATAAAATAAAATAAGTTCAAGACTACACTTCCAGTCTTCTCTCATTCCCTGGCAGCCAAACGATTTGGAAATTTAAAAAATCGGGAAGTTGATTTTTTATGACAAGCATATGAGAAATCTGATACGAGATTTATAGGTGGAGTGCACTAAGAAAAATGGAGGAGGGGAGGCACGGAATCACAGCTCCAGCTAATACTGACCAACAGGGGTTCAAAATGAAAGGGGTACTTCTTCGCAGTCATTTTGAATTTAAATTTGTGCTTCGTGTCCCCGCACTTTTGATCTTTGGGTTCCCAATCGGGACTGGGAAGTGGGAGAATGTATGCTACGGAATTCAGGGTTGTGGGTCATCGTCATCGTGAGAGGTACAGACGGAGAAAGATGAATCCACGTCGCACTTCCCATCTGGATCCTCAAAACTCGTCAGGAAACTCTGAGCGAGACTCACGCTGAGGCTCTCGTCCAGGCTCAGTGTCCCCCTCAGTGTCCCTCTTGCCCTTTCCTGAAACGAGGCGGTCTCGTCTTCGTCTTCGTCTTCGTCTTCGTCTTCGTCTCCGAGATCCGGATTCGGATTCGGGGAGGACAAAAGAGAGACAGAGGGAGTATGTTGATAGATGTCGTGCTCCAAGATGTCGGGTTTGCTTTCGGATAGACCGACTTTGAGTCCTCGTCTTGCATGGATGGGACTTGGCATCACTGCCTTCCCCGGAAACAGCACTGGCAGGGGCAACTCCCGCTCCTTTTCCCTTTCCCCTTCCAACTTCAGTAATATCTCCAACGCCACTCTCAAGTCTGCACAGTTCAAAACAACGAGTACAATGGATATATTCCTCCTCTTTCCCCACAAAGAACAAGCAAACAAACAGTTAATTGATGATTGGCTCCTCAAGGCGGTTCCACATACCCCCAGCATCGGGGTAACTACCTGAATCTCTTGTCTTGGTTAAGCCTCCCTTCCTCACCACTCTTTGAATAATGACGAGTCTGCAATGTCAGCCATCGGCGAATAACAGAAAGATACAATTTATCCAGATAAAATTATCGTAGAAATCCGGATGTTTTTCTTGTATGCGTATATAATTGATGTAATAGATGACTGTTTGAGGATTAGGGGCTCACACGACGGCTCTTCGCACGAGAAACTATGAAAGGATGGCTTCGTCTCCTCTCACTGATAAATATTGATAATATTCCTTTTCATAGTAGCCCAAAAGCCCGGCTCGAGGAGCTAAGATTAAACACTATTTTTGTATAATGCAATTTATACTGCCTCGCAAAAGTCCCCGCTCATTTGTGCACTGCAATCCTTTGCAGGAAGAAATGACTCACGTTGAATTTGGCATAAAATGAAAACTGATATTTTTTTCGAAAAAAAAAACATGTTCCTCTGTAATCGAATTTCTGCTCGAGAAAATCTAATTTATTTCCAAGAGGTTCGGATTCTCATCGTTCCTGAAGATTTCAGAGCGAATAATCCTCCACTTTCGGTGGAAGGCTCTCAAGAGTCTTATTTCACAATGAATTTCAAATAAAAACAGAACTTTGGACTAAATCGAGGAAGCCTTTGTATACGTGGTCGAATGCAGCCGATACGGCAATACAACCTGATGGTCACCTAGGTAATATCCAAGGTGAAGATGATCTTCCGAGGATGGCTTAGACCTGCCAAACAACCTTTTCCACGGTTGACCTTGGGTTACCTTGGGTGAAAGTAAAGGTCAACCAGTTAGTTAATAAACGTCTCCGGTTTTCACGCTTCACTCACCTACCTCCTCCTCAGGCTAATTTCTCAGTTCGGAACGGAAATTACGACATGAGGAAGAATCATTTGCGTAGATCAAAACTTGAATTTCCATTTCATTCCAAATTTAGAGTAGCATGCACTAAGCCTGTAAATCCGCGTGAGCTTAACGTGGTTCACATCATGGGCTCCCCCTTATACGAGGGGTGATCAGAAAAAAGCTTTACAACCAGCGTCCAAAGTGTTTGTAATTTATTGCAACCAAATAATACAGGTGCTGCATAGAGTGCTCAAGGGGGCATACTTTTCCACATAATCCTCTTGGACTTTGAGGCATTTGTCCCACCGTGGTATAAGATTTTCAATGGTGACAATGTATAATTTAATGTATCGTGCAGACGACTATTTTTGCACCTCTTTCACCACCTCAGCATCCGACCAGGAAAGACGGTCACCGAAATGCTTCTTCATGAACGGAAACAGATGGAAATCACTTGGTTGAAGATCAGAGTTTTAGGGTGAACGCTGAAGAACCCCCCCACCATTCTGTAGCAGACGCGCCACGTGGGGACGAGCATTACCATGAAACAGAAACCCCCATTGTGTGAGACATCCTGGCCTTCGCCGGATTGCTTCATGCTGGTGTTGCAGAGTTGCATAGTACCCATTAGCCTAGTCAGTCTTCCTGAATTAGTCAATCAACACGAATGGCGTTGTCTATTGTTGAGGAAGCGCAAGGCCTGTCACTGTTCTCCTTGTTATTGTCCTCGACACTCGTTCACCCACAAGTTGTCGGCACCATGCGGCTACTAGTTGTCTAGATGACATACCATCCCCATACACCTCCAACAGCTGACGATGAAGTTCCGCTGCGGAGATGTGCTTGGCCCACAAAAAACGGTTGGAACATCTAATTTCAACGTGAGACCATTTCTCCAAGCGCGTCACCATTTCACGACTGCATTGATCATGTGACATGAGCGGTACAAATGACGTCTCGCGCATTTTTGTCAGGTGCGACACCCCTAATATCCCTAATCGCACGCCTACGCTAACTACCTCGTGGCTTTTCTGTAATAGGAGTTAAACTTTTTTTCCGATCAACCCTCGTATAAATCGATTTAATGAAATTACTTTCATTCCCAAATCCTATATGAAATCATTTAAAAAACATGCGGACTGGTACATGTCAACCACGTGCCAAAAATCCCCCCCCCCCCCGAATCCGGCACTGGAGGCTAGAGGAGCCCAGTGGACCCTCTATCCTTGACCGAAATTTTGCATTTTACATTTCTATTAAATGAAATTTTGTCCTTAATATTTTCTCTTTTTTTATTTTACCCTCTTGTACTATACCCTCATTTTTTCACTATTTTTACAAGACTGCACAGCATAATCCTATGTCGCTTTCCTTTATTTATCTTTCTTCTATTTTACTGCATTTGATTGGAAGAAAACTAATTAGTGAAGTCCTCCCCTCGAAAATCAGCGCAAGATCTACCCTGCCAAATGACGTAATGTAAAGCACAAAGTTCAGTGAGATGCAACCGTATCAATAAATTTCCAGGCAGAAAGATTTTAGCAGTAACATACAATTCTTATACAGGATGGGCCAAAAAAAAAACAAAGCCATCATTTTTTGTGAGTTGTCAATCTCATTGTAGGCCGCTGATTTTGATTAAAATTGGTAGGCTTATAAGGTGACACAATTGAAGTTTGGATACCAAATTTCAGTCATCTGGCTTTAAAATTATAGGAATTATGATTATTTTCTGATGACCAACGACAAAATGGGCTGTCGAAAATCTCGATACAACCGGGATGAGACCGGGATGAAAAGGGGGTCCGAATTCATTGACCTTCCATCCCTGCATGATGCTACAAAGGAAGATTGGGAGGTACTGTCTCAAAGGTTTATTGACCGAGCCATTGATCAGTGGTGTCTCAGACTAGGGGCTTGTTTACAACAGAATGGAGGGCACATTGAGCACCTTTTCATTTGAAACATACATCCCTAAGCCAAATTGTGTGCTTTCGTGTTTGGCATTTGTGCACCTGTTTTTGTTCTGTTTGTTTGCTTGTTTGTTTTTGTCAGTTGTGAGAATTTTTAAGCTGAAAGAAAAAATGAACACTTACTTCTTTGGTGATGAAAAGTAAATTAAATGCCAATCTCATAGTTTTTAGACTTTTTATTTTAAACTTGGCACACAAACCCTAATTGAGTCATCCTATGTGTATATCAAATGTCATCAAAATCGGTATCATACAATTAGATTGACAACTTGCCAAAAATGATAGCTTTGTTTTCTTTTTGCCCACCCTGTAGAATGAATTCATCCCCGTTACAATGGACCCCTATGACTCTCCATGCTTTTCTATGACGCATCTGCAGATACTGTAACAACTAATCCCAACTAGTCAATGTCGTAGATGTCGCCCACATCGCTATCTCCTGTATCCTCAACGGTTGGAGGAAGTGTATTTATCCACTTTGAGTTTTCCATCAAAATCTCGCGTAGTCATTCCATGAAGTAACTAATATTAGCTTATCGAAGACTCTTTTAGGGAGATGAGCAAGCAAATACTCATACAGGAGCAGAAATTCTGTAGGATAGTTGCAAAAGCTGTGTGAGAATGTCAAAAAGTAGTAATATTCAATTGTAAATGCGTTGATCGCGTATTACAGGGTGGCCCTGAAAAATATTACATCCAGAAGGAAAAAATGGTCTCGATGTAACATTTTTCTGGGTCACCCTCATTGTAGATGAAAAGGTCTCAGGCAATGGAGAAATCCTTTCTCTTCTAATCTCTCAATGCCGTGGAATTACCTCAGCTTTTCACCCTTGCAATAGATTGGCTCGAACACGGATTACACCTACTGCTCTAATTAATTTGAAATTTAAATGAGACAAGTAAAATGGGTACGTATACACGTATAAGCTGGGTGTCCTGGTTTTAGTTCCTCACCTAGCAGGATTTGTGCTTGTTAACTTCCACGTAACCACAGAATTCTGTCGCCAAAATCCACTGGCATCTTTCGAATTCCGGCAGCTACGACAGAACACATAATTTGCTACCTTGTTAAATCAGAGTCTTTGATCTGCAATATATTATTCTGTACTCTACACCTTCGCAAGATGTGGCCTCCCTTACATCTACATTCAGCCATGTGAACTCTTTTCTTTTAACATTGCATCCTCGTGAGATTGGACGAATATCCTTGAACGAAGTCGTCCTCAAGCGTCTCCAACTTCTATCTCTCTTTCGCGTCTATCTTAATCGCATCAGTGATACTCCTTCACCAACGAAGGATTTCACAATTATCATTTTGACCCGGAGGGGGGAAAATATAACCCTGCTCTGGGTATTGTGACCCATAAAAAGCATTTTCGCCTTTCTCCTCATCTACATTTCATCCTCTTCAAATTTCTTGCATTTCTACATTTTATCCATTGATATAGGCATCAACTGGATACTTGTCCATTTCCTCTTTCGACATTCCAAGGCGCTCAAGAGTCATCAATGAAAAGAATATAAAATGTAGACCGCCTGCCATTGGAAAATTTCCTAGAAGGGAGAAACCTTTGTAAAAACCAAGGCGTTTTTTTCTAATTAAGGGTGAAGGATGCAGAAAGCTAAATTTTCAATTTCGTATTGCTCATCTTCGGAATCCTGAAAAGACTGAGAGGGTGAATTTTTGCCAGGTGTGTCTTTTCATGGCTGATAAAATTGTAAGGTCAAAATAAAAATGCATCCCAGTGATATACGACTGATTTCGTGGTTGTGTTGATGACAAGATGACGATATAATTTCTACTTCGATGCCCTGACATTCCTCAAGGTTCACTTCACTCGAACTTCAAAGAATATTGGTTCCTGCTCGTTCTGATGGGCTGTATTATGCCAAGTTTACGAAGTTCCTTCAAGGCCTGATTCTGGTCTATGGTGGTCAGATAACTGGCTGGGACCGTTAATATGGATAGCGTTACAGTTTATGGGATGAAAAACAGATGTCACTTTCGTCTCACAGCCAGCAGCGCCACTGCCTACTGCGGCGGGAGGGGAGGAGGGTGAATTCATTCGATATAACAATAACTGATAGCCTTGTAGCATGTTTCAAGCACCCTGCGAAGGAAAAATATTGTTATTGCCTGACTATGTAACTATAAGTAATTTTCCATGATGTTTCAGCATAGTGAAACATGGTAATTTTTACGAAAATCACAACGCGATGCCCAGGTTTGCAGTATACATATCTGTATGGTATAACATATAATATAATGCATTTTCATACATGTTATGATTAACGATATGACGACTAACATTTTGAGCCTCACGTAAGGACTATAGTACTGATACTTTTTCTCAAGGAATCATGTCAGTAGTTCAGTACTGACAAAAAGAGTTTCCTTCTGGCTGCGTCAGTAATATTCTACTGACATGATTTGACTTAATAAAATCATCATCCAGGGCCATGTCAGTACCCAAATACTGACACGCTATTCTAATGACTTTGATAAATACTCATCTACATATAGCATAAAATATTTGGAGTAAGTATTTTTATATTTCGAGGAAGAACCCCTTCGGTCCAGAGGACACAATCTAAGAGAAACTGTGTAACGCTCAAAGTTTAACTTTTGAGAACAGACCTTTTTCAGGATTGGGCTTGTCGATGTTGAGCGGCCAAGAGCGACTAAGTGAATAAAGAGTCATATTGGCTGGGGCACTTGGGACTTTCTTCAAGGGACTATGACCTTGACCATGACGATGACCATGACCATGCCGATGACCATGACCGTGACCATGACCTTGGCCCCCATTCGATTTTCTTTCCTTTCGTCGTCTTTCCCTCTCCTGCTCCTGTTGCATGAGAGGCACCCACCACGTGACGTCATGATAAAAAGAGATAGATACTTGCCGAAACTAAGATCAAAGAAGAAAAAGACCTCTTCCATTCGAGCTTCTTCGACTGCCAGTTCTTGTTCGACCTCCGCCTCCAGTTCGTCCTCTTCGATCTGTAAGCACACACACGACAGTCTCATCGTCCGCTGATTATTTCTGCTTTGCATTAAAACACGCATGGAATTCATATGGTCGCAACAATCACGCCAAATTATTGATATCTTTTTTGTAAGAGTACCACGAATTTCAGTTTTTTCATGAAAGGAGGCAAGAGTGTAAGACAAAAAGAGTTTCCTTTCAATTCCGTCTCGTCCAGTGAGACAGATAAAGGCCATGATACTGAAGGTGAGTCTATCATACTGTACCTTGTGGTACGAAGAATGAATGCTAGTTCATTCGCGACATTCACTTCTCATGTTACAGTTTGTATTACGTGAAGTGTGATAGATGGCATTCTGGTCGAATTTGTCGGAAGGGTGACATTTATCTACGTATTTCACCGTCTCATGTCAAAATGTTAATTATTCGAATCTGCTCCAGGCATTATACTGGAGAGAAAATGCCCTTCCAATTTTTACATGAACACTACTACCCTGCTGGTGTATGTTATGACAAATATGCTAGGACATGCTGGGGCTGCCAGACACTAGGAATGACCAACTCGTGAATAGGTCAACAATGATAATTGTTAGTATGTCTTCCTAGAAATTCCACAAAATTCCCAAGTTTCATTCCTCTAAAGCTCAGTCTAAGCTCTGGAGAATCGTTCATTCAACATTTGGAGGGAGGGGTAGGGTTAGTGCTGCCGTGCCGCGGCTAAAAGCCTAGTTAATGATGCATAATTTGGAGGCTATGGAGAGAGAGATATCCTGACACTGTAGGAGGAAGAAGACGAAGAAGAATCCATTTTCCGTGGCTTTTTCATGCGACTCATAATCACAGCTGCTCCAACTTCTTTCACCTCTTCTTCTGTCATCTTTATGACCCGACACCAGGGATTCGTGTTTTTGGTTTTGAAATTTTTGCCAGTTCAAATTAGAGGAGAGTAAAAGGGGAGGATTTAGGCGACATTAGTGACGATACCTGTTTGTGTGATTCCTCTAGGTGCTTCATGAGGACGGCGACGACGACGTTGACGAGGACAAACTGGGACATGAGGACGAAGATGACGAAGAAGATGGGAGCAATGAAGGGCAGGATACAACAGTTGCTGATACAATCGGCGGAGGAGTCACAATTTTCCCGCAGAGTGTCCTTCATGATCCCGTTCCAATTGTCTCCGGTTGCGACTCGGAACAAGGTCAAAAAAGCCATTCCAAAGTCCCGGAAATGAGCATGTTCCCCCAGTCCTTGGCACGGGTTTTTATCATCGTCGCACTCTGCTCGATACCAACACACAGACACCACAAACGCATAGCATCATTTTATGTTCTTACCATCTTCCCTTTTTAAATTTTAAATTTGTATTTTACTTTACAGAACACATTTATCAATGAGTCTTTGCATGCACTGACAAAAATTTTTAAAAGTAACTAGCCTTCATGTACGGCTTGCTTTCGTGAAGCAAAAAGTGGTGAAAGAAGGTTTTCTCTATTTGGAAGAGGATTAGGAGATAGAGACAAACCGAGTCGTCCGAAGAGTTCCACGCTGAGGGCGGCAAAGATGAAGAAGAGGAGGAAGAAGAGAAGCCCCAAGTTACCGACTTGAGGCAACGCCTGCATCACCGTGTCCAACAATGCCCGAATCCCCTTGGCCATCTTCAACAGCTTCAACACTGTCCCAATACCACACGAGAATGAATGCAATGGCACGGACTATGTCGTCGGCTTTTGACTCACCTCTGGCGATTCGGAGGACTCGCATGACCCGGATGATGGTTGGATTTATTGGCATGATATCGTTCTTCATCTCCTCGAACATGATTCCCACGATGCTCAATATCACGATTCCCACATCCAACATGTTCCACCTTTAAAGGAAATGACATGAGTCCACCGTGATAATTCTTCAATGGAAACAAAAACATCGGACAAGGACACAAAGAAACCGACTTGTCCTTCATGTATCTTCGCACTCCGAGCGCGACGAGCTTCATAGCTAGTTCCAGGATAAATACAGCCGTGAAGAAGTAGTTGAAGATCTCCAATGCATATTCCAAAGCCTGCATCATCAGCGACAAACAGGGGCCTGGTTTATTTATTTCCTTTGATTGCATGGAAAGAAGCGAGGCATGCTTACATCGGGCATGAGATGGAATTCCATGGCCATGGTGACGACGTTGAGGCCGATGACGGCAGCGATAGCCAGGTCGAAGTACTTCGACGTCACGATGTTGTGTACCAACAGCCTCCAGCGACTATAGTCCATATAATACGGTGGCTCCCGCAGCCCTATACAAGCGCATCGCAAGAAGAAGAAAAATCTTTTCAACCATGTGAGTTATTGCAAAACTTGGAGATGATTACAGGAACTAATGCAATGAACGGTTCAGAATGACGAAGTGCTTCTTTTCCCCTGACAGGCAAACCTCAGCCTTCAGGGACCAATAAAGAAATCCCTTCGCCATCCTGTTGGCTGTAGCACTTTGATTAGTAATTGTGCGATGAGGTCTTACTGGATCTTACTGTCGGGTATTCCTGCTTCTAAGACAAATCTTCCATGCACGTTGGAATCAAAGGTGCCCATGCAAAGAAAAGGAAAAGGGCAATTCTGACCTTGTTGGTCTTTCAGGCATGAGGATGGAGACGCTTTATTATAAGGCTAGATACTGGGAATCGCTTTTTCACTACATGATTCAACTTCCAAGGTGAGGGTAAAAAGCGTGCATGGACCGTGAATTGGGAATTGAAGACTCTTGCTCTATAAAGACAGTCGCCTGGGTCCAGTTGGTCCTCTTGCCTGCGTAAACTCGTTTTATTAAAATCCATTCTCATTGCTGCTTGCTTATCTCGGCATCTCGAATCTTTTCCACATCATCATCATCAGGATGAACCTTTCAAACTTACATTTACACTTACATAGCTTTCTTCAAGGCTTAACTCATGTTCATCAGTTTTGGGAGTTTTACTTTCACATTCAGCTCCAGTACTGCCATATTTTCGCTTTCTTGTGAGCAGGCTCATGTTATTCATTTGTTTCTTGCAAAGACTCGGTCGGCAGTTCCAGGAGGAAGCGACCAATGGCCCCTGGCTACAGGCAGTGTGAAAGGGAGGAAAGCGAATTTTAGAATCCCTGCATCGGATCACGTCATTGTCAAATCAACCAGGGTGTGAACTACAGCATCCTCAATGGTATCTAATAAGAAGTTAGTGGTGCAGGTAACGAGGAATGAGAACTCCACGTTCTCTCCCTCCCTATAGATCCTAATCATTCTCTTGCCGCAATAGAGACAAACAGACCGAGACGATCCGCCGTTTTCCCTCCCCTACTCCCGGAATCGGAATCCGAGGAACTGGATTGATTGTCATGATCATCACGGGAGAGATTGGTGAGGAGAGGCGTACTTTTCCGCTTCTTTTCCAATTTCTTGGCTCTTTTCGCTGCCCGTCGCGCTTTTTCTTCCTTTTCCTGGGCTTCTCGGCATCGATGGAAGTTCTCAACGACGACGCCAACGAACATGTTGAGCACGAAGAATCCCACGAGGAGAAGAAACGAAATGAAGTACAGCAGTCGCCCTTCGGAATAATTCTCCACCGGCTATGTCACACAGGATTGAATATATCAGGATTATGTATCACATCCTCAGGACGAGGGGAAAACAAAGGAACGTCAAATTCTGACATTCATTCATGCTTTTCCCTCCTCTTTATAGTCCTGAAATCGAACCAGCTCTTCCACTTGGTCAAGTATAACCATAATCCTAACGATTTTCGACTTTATTTTATCCGATTCTTAAGAATTTCCGTCAATTTGATTTTTTTTTAAATTTAAATTGCTTCTGGGAAATGCTACAATTCTTCACTGGAAGTTGTATTGAGGAAAATTTTTCTCCATTGATTTTTTCGAGATTCTGGAAGAAATCCCACTAAAATTCCTTAAAATTTGCAGATCTTCGTATACGACTAGAATGTCGATATAAAGGAGACTCGAGACGTTAGAAAACGAAAGAGAAGTTCGGAAAATATTGCATAATGGTAAGCTACCTGTTTGTCGACTCCGACGGCATCGAGACCCTGGTACATGATGGAGACCCAACCATCCTTGGAGGACAGCACAAAGAGGGACATAAGGGCTTGTCCAAGGTTGTCAAAATTGTATTTTTGGTTCACCCATTTGTAATTTTCACCATCACAATCACTCCTCGTCCTCACACCGGTTATGTTCGGCCCTTGGCAGTGATAGAAGGCTCCCTTGAACAGCTGCATTGGATATACAATAATTCCCGGAATCATTCCACTTTCTCATCATTCAAAAATCATGCATCCAGTTCCAATCCTATGATGTATCTCTTGAACCATTCAAAATCAAATCAGAAGGTGAGCTCACTATCACCGATATTTTAAGAAATATATCACATTTCAATACCTCTTCTAAACAACTGACTCTACGCAATGAGTCAGATCTACTACCCACAATACTCCTTGGATATCTGATCAGCACAGTTCAGCATAGTTAATTCAATTCGCATAGGAAACCACTAAAAAAAATGTAGTGGAAATGAGTATGATCTCTTGGTATGCTTGTGATGAAATTAAGGAGTAAGTAGGATAGAAAGATAGAAAGACCTGGACGCCAAGGATGCCAAAGATGATGAAGAAGGTGCAGCAAATGAGGACGATGTTCCCGATGGGTTTCAGCGATGTGATGAGGGTCTGAACGACGAGTTTCAAGCCTGGAGCTCGATTGATCACTCGCAGGGGACGCAAGGAGCGCAGGAGACGGAACACCTTTAATATGAGACCTCATTGAAGAATACAAGCTGAGCATAGCATAGGCAAAGGTCCAAAGGACCGCTGTTGGATGTGGTCTATATCATTCAATGGAAACGTTAAAAGGAAATATAGGCTATAAATAGCCAGAATGAATGGGATACGCGATGAGGTGAGAAACACCCTGCCAGGACACAAACGTATTCGAGGTCCCTCTGAGCATATCGCCCGGATGGATCCTCAATGCCCTCGTGGAGGATAAATGCGCTCCCATAATCCTAAAGCAGACTCGCATGCCTCCTGAAGGATCCCCAATTCTTCCGGGCTGAATGAATACCACGCCAGACGTCAGAGTGCAATGGGGATCTTTCTAGGCATGCTATCTGAAGGCGTAGGTCCCATATCTTTGGACAGGATTCCTAGATTTTCTTGCCAAGTTCTCTTACTTTTATGTTTATGGCAAAAGAATCTCTATCTGAACCTAATTTTCAGCCAGAAACCAATCCCAACCAATCTCTTCTCTATGTAGCCTGTGGCGAACTAAATTATTTCTGAGATATCCTGGAACAACAAATTGATTAAATGCATACTGATGTGATTGAACCGTGTGATTTTTTGAAATGAAAGAATTTGGATACAATTAAAAGTACAAGCAAGAGAATAATCAAGACTGACCCGAAGGATGTTGAAGATACGGGGAGATGCGTCAGAGAGGACTTGCATGGAAACATCAATGAGGGAAATGAAGACAAGGATCCCATCCATCACGTTCCAGCCCGACTTCAGGTACGCATGCCCTCCGTACATGAAACCCATTCCCACTACCTGCAACGTCATCAGACGCAGATATGAGAACAAAGTTCCTGTCCATGACATTCCAGCCAGACTTCAAGTAGCCTATGTATTCCCTCCCATACGTGAAGCCCACTTCCAATAAAAATAAATAATTATTTGAAAATTAATATTCAACCTTAAATAGTTACTGCCGCAAGTAACATAGTAGTTTGACTTTTGATCTACTTTTCCAGCATAGTAGTTTAACTAAAATACTTACCTACAAGACGGGGATACACACCTGTATATGTATAGCATCCATGTACTGTAAACCTATCAGTGTAAAATTCGCAGGGCGTGACATCCAAGTCAGTTATCTGACTGGCATTGTATCCGTAGTCATGTTCCCTAGGCGAAACAAGTTTCTAAAGGTGGGGGACAAAGAATTAAATGATTTCCTCCCCGCCAGGATTAAAGAATATTAGCAACTTTCCCCTTTCATTCCGTTCGCCTAGACCTCGCTTCGGTTCCGGCTCGGTCGGGGGGCAGCCGCATCCCCTCCCCTCACACTCCTCAATGTAGGTCTATGTGGGGGACTGGAAACGTTTTTCGGAAACAAATACCTTCGTGCCACCATCGTAGAATTCAATCAGGAATTTACAAACGGGGGAAATAACCATTCAGGGAACTGACTGTCGGGAAATTGACCGTCGGAGAATTGACCGGGAACCGGTTCTTGAATATCTGAATTAAATTGGTTATTTTAAAGCCGAATAACAGCTTTTCCGCATATCAAATGACCGAACGTCAAGTGCGTCAACATGACCTGGCTGCTTCCTCTGCGGAAGATAGGACTCGCCCCATGGACCAGTTTAACTGAGGAGGTAAATGCATACAGAGACTCGCTCATTTAACATCGTATGAAAAGGGGCTATTACTCTGGATTTAAAATAATCACCTATTTCATTAATATTTTCACCAAAACACCTGTTCATATTGGAAGTGACATTCTGCGAATTTATTGCGGATATCTTGCTTGGTATTCTGTCTGCAACCTCGTAAAGTCGGAAACTCTTGGGCCATCTGGAGCTATCGGGAAACCTATATTTTCTCTCAGGCTGTTCATATTATAATAATATTCGCATTCTTGAGTTCAGCACAGGACATTCGAAATGCATATGTCTGATCAAATTCGGTTTCGAGGCGAAATATTGGCAAGCTCCATTTTCACTCCATAAAAAATGAATCTACGAGGCAGCACAGTACTTAGCAAGTACTAAGTACGATACAGGAAACAGTTACCCCTTTGGGCATAGGCATTTGATCATCTGAATATAAAAATTAAAGATACTGAGATAGGAAACTTTCCTTTTAAGGCTGGCAGTTGAATATTTTCGAGTCATTTGGCTACCTCAAGATGTAGCCTAACTTTTCCCCAGAACTATTCCCACGCGAACCGATTAAGCTGTAGCTTAATTAATTAATATGGGCTGTGGAACCACTTCTGGTTTACCTTGAAAAACATTTCCAAGCCGAAGACAATTGTGAATACGTAGTTGGCGAAGTTGAGGAATATCCTTTCCACGGAATGCGGTGGGATGGTTGGTCTCTCCATGGCCAACGTCAGGCAATTCAAGGCTATAAAGGCCAGAATCACGTGGTCGAACGCTTTTTTTCTTGTAAACCACAGGCAAAACTTCCGAAATCTGCATGGATTAAAAATGGAGAAAATCAATTCAAGACATGTTTGGCGACTCGGGGAGGGGGGAAGGGGGGCACCAGAACTTTGGAACGCTCTTGCATTACATGCATCTCTTGCTTCTTCCTTTCATTTTTAATGCGGAAAAGTTGGAAGTAAGTTTCCTCTCTGTCCCCACTGGTCCCCCCCCCCCCTTCCCCCCAAATACTAAGCCATCGCCTTTCTTCATCTAAGTCTCAAGATAACTTGCAAGAGATATGATATTTGGACGAGTGCTGACCTGTTTTCTGGAGAGAAGAGGAAGAGGGAATAGGATTCCTTGTCCTTAAAGCAGCCCTTGGGTTCAAAGTACCAGCAGATCTTGTAAAGCTCCTTATCGCTCGCTGAGAGATCGTCCAATTTGAGAGCGGTGAGGGGTAGGCTGTTGATTTTTGGTGAAACGACGGACGCATTGGACGCATTGGACGTCTGACGGCTCAACGCGTCGCTCCTCTTTTCTCCTGTCCCGGCCTGCAACATCCCCGCGGGATCGGACAGGGGTAATTCCTAATTTGGTGCCTTATGAGGGCGACAATGGAAGGCATGGACTCTCCATGGACATGCCCTCCTATCCAACTCTAAAGGTGGCTGCGACCGTCTGCAAAGCATCTCCCACACTGGTCGCAAAGCACCCAATCGAAATTCAACATGGCTGTGTACAACTTGAGAGCTCGTGCTGCAACCCTTAGGCTTTTTTGCGGTCCTGGGGGGGGAAGCTGTCGACAGTGGTAGGTACGTCCGGTACACAGATGCCGTCATCAGATGTGAGATTTAGCGACTTTAGTTGAAAATATTATCACCGAAGACAAGGAGTGTTTTTATCCTGTGTCCATGAGCGTGTCTCCTGAGCTGTTCAAGACCCTTCTTGGTCTACTGGAAGAGAGTGTAGGACAGAAACTTCAGACCGTGCATTTCCCCAGTGCGAATGGTGGCAGTGATCCTGAGGTGGGTAAATGCATACTCAAATCAAATCACCTGTACGTCTCATAAGCTCAAATCATGCAACACTCTTTAAGGAGGGTATGACTCAGGCATTTGCACTCGAAGAACAGGTGCTTCTCAACTTAACAATATAAATTCAAATTCATGGATGGAAAATAAACAGGAATATAAATGACGTCGAGACCACTCTTTAAAATTGATTTTGTTTATCTACCTGTATGTATCTCGCTCATGGAGATTCAATGGCGATGCTTGGCATCGTCTACTCCCGAAATCTTTCCACCAAAAGAGCCAGCTAAATATCATCTAAGGACTCCAAAACTGCTGTTAGAAGGCACGCGGCACGAACCACTGTGAATATGCGACAAGAAGCGACTCGTCCGATTCCGTTGCGAAGCTTACTGCGACCGATTGCAACGAACTGCGACGGTCCCATGGGAGTCCCTAGGGGCCATGCACAACTGAGTGCGAAGAGCTGCGTTACGATCACTGCGACTGTCGCAATTCGTTGCAATCGGTCGCAGCTGGGTTCGCAACGGAATCAGTCGAGTCGGTTCCAGTCGCGTCTTCGTTATGCTTCGTGCTGCTTACCTACTCATAGCAAATTTGGGAGACATTAGATAATATTTTATTGGATGTTTCAGTGAATGATTTTGGCGGTAGACGATGTCAATCATCACCATTGAATCTTCACGTGCGGTGATATAAGAAATCATCATCATCGATATAAGAAATAACTAGGGCTGTACCGATGTATCGGCTAACACCGGTATCGGCCGCCGGTGTTGCACTATCGGCGCCATCGGCCACCGGCCTATGGCAACGGTGCCGATGCCGGTGCCCAAAGGATGGGCAAAGAGGAAAAAAAATTAGGTGAGGGTGTTCACACGCCTCGGCGCCGGCCCTCCTGTCTCACTTCGGCCACTCCTGCCAGCTTCCCCCATGCAAAAATATCGATTATGTGACAGCCGTATTATAGGAACCGGCAAAGGAAAATGGCGGTGAAGAACGGGAAATCGTTGCATCTCCATTTACGTCATGCTTTTGCAAGGGATGTCACTAAATGCTCTTAACTGCAGCAATGGGTAGCAAACTAACCACGGACAGAAGCATTGAGAGATAGACCGGCTGCACAGGACCAAAAGCGATCACTATCGTCTCAAGGAGGCCTACTGATGAGTATCACATGATTTCCAATTAGGGCCAGGGCCGGATTAAGGGGGGGGAGGGGCAAAGGGAGCAGTTGCCCCAGGCCCCATTCTTCCAGGGGGCCCCCAAAAGAAATTAAAAACGTTAAGTACAAAAAAAGTATTGTACAGTATTTGCGTAAAGTAGCGGGGGGTGGGGGGGGGGGGAGCCCCATGAATTCTCTTGTCCCGGGCCTCGCAACTTCTTAATTCGGCCCTGATTAGGGCTATTCGAATATACAGGCGATTTCTTCAACAGGCCACAATTGGCACCGGCACCGGCACCGGCCGATGGTTATGAGGAAAAAATCGGCCATCAACCCACCTGCCAAATGTTGCCACCGGTACAGCCCTAGAAATAGCTCTTCAAGTGAGGTCTCGATGTCATTTATATTCCTGATTATTTTCCATTGTTTCTATTCATGAATTTGACATTTTTAAGTTGAGAAGCACCTTCTCTTCGAGTGCAATGACCGGAGTCGTGCCCTCCTTTAAGAGGTATCTGCTGGTAGTGCTGCATGATTATCAGTATCTGAGTTATACAGACTATTTGTGCTGAATATGCATTTACCCACCCACTCCACCATTTGTGCTGGGGAAATGCATGGTCTGACTACTGGACTTTTGGTTTGTGTCCTCACACGGTATTCTCCAGTAGTCCAGGAAGGGTCTTGAACAGCTCAGGAGAAATTCTCATGGACAAAGGAGGAAAATACCATGTTTTAGGTGATGAAACTTTTCTACTTAAATCGCGAATTCTCCCATCTGATGAGAGGATCTAGTGCAGGACGTACCCACGACTGTCGAGAGCTTTGTCCCCTTTGGAGCCGCAAAAAAAAAGCAAAAGTGTCGCAGCACAAGTTCAGGTTGTGCCCAGCCATGTTCGAATTGATTTGAGAGCTCTGCGACCGGTGTGGGCGCTGCTACGCATGCAGTTGCAGTCAAGATATAACTGCGGGCCTCGCCGACGGTTTGCGGCTTTGCAGTAGCTCTTTGCAGTCAGGGTGAATCGGGCTTTACTCTCTCGATCCCGTCTGCTTCTTTCCGTGCAGGAAACATGCTTCCTGCTGAGGTACGAGGGATGATCGGAAAGTAAAAAGACAAGGCCTGTAGTTCTGACAGCAATTTATATTAGAACCTGTCACGGATGTATTGTGGTAGTACCTACCCTGCGCTACTTCTCCACATAGTCACCACTCAAGTTGAGACATTTGTCCCATCGAAGAATCAGGTTTTCGATACCATTCTCATAGAATTCCATGTCCTGTGTGTAACCACCAACCCAGCGCTCAGACACCTTCCGTTACCGTAACACGTCGCGGACGATTTCGAACACCACTCCGTACGAGAGGCTGAGCCGTTGCGAAATTGCACTCAGCACGCAAGGTTTTCCGTCTGTTCTCCTGTATGATCTCGTCGACTCGCACGATATTGACATCATTCGTGGTTGTGCTCGGGCGGCCACTCCGTTCGGCGTCTTTAACGTCCGTTCGGCCATTTCGAAACTGCTTGCACCATTCTGTCACGTTCTGCCGGTTCGTGACGATGTCTCCGTACACTTCCACAAGTTGTCGATGAATTTTGGCCGCTGGCACGTTCTTCGTCCATAAAAAAAACGGATAACACTGCAAACTTCCTCGCGTGACCATGTTTCCAAGCGACCCGCCATGTTCAGACTGCCACTGCTCATGCCCTACGTCACTGACCTCGGCTGTCTCTGAGTCGCCAACCTCGAACTAGCGAATGCGCCTATCATGCTACTATCGATCACAGCTCCCCGATTTCAGAACCACAGGCCTTGTTTTGTTACTTTCCGATCATCCCTCGTAGTTCCTATCGCACGACTAAATTTTCCCATCCTCGGGCAGGCTAGAAACTTGCTCCAAGCACACCTCAGTCGGATCATGACAAGCGGTTGCTTATGTACTTACACAACGAGGCTGACAAATCCAGAAATTTAATCCTTGAGTAAACCCTTACTGGATTCTTGTCATCAGATGGCTTGCATGAGATGCGCCTCTGACCCTGAGATGGAACGCATAATATATCTTGAGGGTCCCAATGAAGAGAGTCCAGTCAATTAACTGTCACCCTGAATTTTCAGAGACAGGAAAGAAGAAGGAAAAAAGAGAGAAATTACTTGTTCGTGGAACTTGACGCTGCTGCCGGGGGAGGAGCCCTGACTCTGGAGTGAATTCTGTCTGGAGAATGAGGATTGACGAGATGGCCCGGGGCTGCCCTTCAGGATTGGCCTCACTTTCTGACTTTGACTTTGACCTTGACCTTGGACTTGGCCTTGACTCCATGGTATCCCCACCCCTCCATTGCATTGACCAGGCACGCCTCCACTGTTGGAAGACCTGTGTGCGAGCCCGTTCACCGTTCAAAGCAATTGCAGTGGACTACATGCACAAGGCTTTAGGAGAAGCGAAAGGGAGAGAGAGAGAAAATGAAGAGGAACAGACTCAATAAGGTTATGTGGGGAGAGGCTGGAGGAAGAGGCGGGTTCTTCATCACAGCTGGAATTCCGAGATCGAGACACTTTGTCATCATGCACTCCGTAACGTCGAACTCTTGGACTAGTAGAACTCTCTCCCCTTAACAAAAAATAAGGAAACAGTTATATGCAGCAAATGAAAGAGACATCTATAAAAATAAACTCTTCAGGCTTCAAATTGTATATTCTAGGCATGGTGGTAGATGGTGGAATGACTGCAGCGACTCCAGTCCGGCGGTTCACTTCATTAGCTTCTCCCAAGAACTGTTGATTTCCCCTGATATATTTCGCCCTACGGCTTCCTTTCTATGTCGCCTCTTCCGCTCGAGACGTCATTAGATAACACAACGAGGCTCCCATCGGTTAATGGAAACCAACTCCCATACCGAAAAGCAGAGATTACCTTTTAAAGAGAATGCGAGAAAAACAGGGACGAACCCACACGCGCGCGCGCGCGCGTGCACGCACTATTAAATGCTGTAATGAGGACCATGACAAAAGAGTGTTTGTATTTTTTGTAAATGCGACAAGTGGCAAGTAAAATCTCGCTATACTGGCATGTGACTATACTGGCATCATCCTCGCTGAACAAATGCTTGGAATTGTATGATCCTCCCTCTGGTAGTGCAGCAACAATACTAACCCAATAGTGTCAGTGATGAATGTGCTGTTCACGTAGAGAAGTTTCTCAAGTGAAGACAATCGTTTAGTTATGAAAATTCGTGCACTCCTGAACGAATCTCCCAGTGAAATCAATGCAGGATTGAATCATGCTCCTGCTGATGTTTCTCCAACGTATGGGTTCTGGCTTTCAAGGGTAGTAAAACGAGTATAATGCACTCAGCTCTGGTTAAGGAAATTCTATAACCGGACAGATTGACCTGCCAGCAACTTCCAACTGAAACAAGGATTTCATAAATGCTCGGGCATCTTATTTCTACGCGGAAGATTCCCACACTAAGACTTGATGCGAGGTGGGGTGTCTCATCGTTTGATGCACAGCGTTTCTCAAGAGTGAGAGTACTCATATGACTCCCAGTTGAGTCGCCAGAATGCAGAATGGCGGGCTTGGACCTCACGATTGCTGAAGTTCTAAAAAAAAAAGTTAGGTACCGTGAAACTTACGTAGAATGCATTCATTGATCATCAAGGCACACTATCCTGGATCACCATATTCCCACATCCTACATCATGCAAAAATGTTCCACAACATCGTTTGCAATCTATTCGTCTGAAACGACCAGAGTTCTTGCCCAGGGGTCCACTGCTGCTTAATAACGACGTTACTCAACACTGCAAGTGTAATGTGCTATGCGTGTTTCTTATTTACTCCAGGACGAAGGAACGTCTTCGTGGTCACAGGTTTGAGATTGTCAAAGACATTAATGCAGATTGAAGAGTTCTCCAGAAGCACTGGCCAAGAATGGTGTCATGATAGGAATAATATCCCCTAGTAGTTAGGCGCCAATGAGTTTCTTTTTTTTTTTTTTTTTACATGTTCACCTCCCTACAAAATGACCACCTGCATTCACCATGCCGAAGGGTAAGAGGATGACAAAGAGATCGGAGATGGATTTGGAACCAGGTGGATGTCCCACCGGGTAGAAATCCACCTCGTCATTCCCATACGTTTATTTGAGATCGGATAGACATCCCTCAAGCACCGTGGTCCCCAACTTTTTGAAGCGAAGGCCACAAGGACCGCAAGGTCCACCTTGAGTGGGCCGCATAAAATCATAAAATGGGCCGCATGCGGCCCGCGGACCACAGATTGAATACCCCTGCTCTAGCAGGTGTATTTCTGCCTTGAGGGATCTCAAAGCAGAAATCCTACCTGGGGGGGGATTAACGATTTGTAAGAGCTGTACTAGTAATAGAACAACGCATAAGACTTTTAGGATGACCCTCATCAGACATGCATTTGGAGGGGGAGGGGGGCTGGCGGTCGTTGATGGCAACAAGGCGGCCGCTTGTCAATGGTTAAGCGAAAAGTTTGAGGACATTAGTGACAGGGAGGAGACAAGGAACTGACGGATAGATGTTGGCTAATATGAGATGAAAGGAGAGGTGCTCTGGATGCCAAGAGGAACACACAAAGGAATCGTCGTTTTTTGTGACATCGTGGCCATTTACACGAGAGAAATGGGCTCAATAACCTCTCTTGCCCACGGCATAAATTTCAAGTAAAACTCACAATGAGGAAGGGGAAACGGAATGGGCTCCCCGAGCCCCGTTGCATGAAACACCAGAACTCGTACTTGGGTTCCTCGAGCACATCATCTGACGACGAAGACAAGGATTCGCTAAGAGCTCATTGGAAAACAGGGAAGGAAGGAGGATGGGGGGAGTAAAATACCTTTCTGACAGAAGGTGAGCTACGAATCGTGGGACAAGGTGATCCCTGAGGGGTGGCGGCGGTGTGGGTGATGATAGGTGGTGGCGGACCCAGTCCCGACCCCGACGCCCCACTTCCACCGCTCCATCGCCTGTCTTCCTCGGGGAAACTGGAGGACGTGATGGCCATGGGAGGAGAGGGAGGGCTCCCGTATCCGCCTGTGTGGATCCAAGCATTAAATATCTCCCAATCATCAGACATGATACAGTCTCCCCTCAATCTACGCTAATTCTTCTGCTTGGACAGATATTAAAAATCTCATACCAGTCTATATTTTTATAACCAACCTGAGGCTACCCCCATTCCATCGACATCGATGGAGAAAAGGGAATGCCGAGCACCCTCAACCCTTCAACCTCGCAACGCCAATTACTATGCCTGGAAATCTCATCACCTTTCAGTACGTACGGAATATTTTTTCTCTCTTCTGGCCATAGCTGAACAATTCCTTTCACTTGGAACAGCAACATAAAATCAGATGAATGTACCATTGAACTACTGCAGAGAACTGTAACGAGCAGGTCACTTAGATAGATATAATATACAGTCGAACTCGGTTATAACGTCATCGAAGGGACCAGGTAAAAACCGTCGTTATAACCGAGGTTCGTTATAACTGAGGTTCGTTATAACCGAGGTTCGTTATAACCGAGGTTCGTTATAACCGAGGTTCGTTATAACCGAGGTTCATTATAACCGAGGTTGCCTTTATTGGCACTCCGTTTTCCTGTTTCAAAATTGATGCTATATAACGTTACAACTCCAGTTACATTGGTCATACTGCACTAGCTTCAGTTTCAAGACTGACCCACTAATTGTGATGATCTGTTCGCACTTCTTTGGACCTTGAACTACTTTATACTTTAGCAAGGCTTCGTTTATATCATCTCGACAGACCTAGGAAGTTTCTTGTTTTGTGACATGTTCTCATAAGCACGGATGAAGCTGTCACGATTTTCCCAAATTGTGGAAACAGACGGACAGATGTCCATGTTCATGAGCGACGTTAGCTTCACTTTGAGCTCTTTCTATTAAACTAATCAAGCGCACTTTCCTTTCAATCATGAAGGCTTGCCTCTTTCGTTTTTCATTGACCATGTTGTCAACGAGAAATGCAAATGGTGACTGAAGATAAGGTGATCTTAGTTACTGGGGATTACCCCTCCGTAACATTGCTCTAGCCACACCCACATGACTCTCAAGGAATGCTGAATCCAGGAAATATGAAGTTATGGCTTGCCAGTCCTAATTTTTCTGATGACGGAAATTTCAGTTATGAATGACGGATTAGGGACATGAACGTTGTCGATTTCACTGTGGGACCTTCAATGGACTTTGTTATAACTGAGTTTGCTATAACCAAGGTAAAATGTAATGTGTCTTATGGGCTCTATGCCGGGACCTGGTGCTTTCGTTGTTATAACCGAGTTCGACTGTATTTGCATGGAACCTAATTTCAACAACCAGTATCTTTACTTGGTTTACTAAGGAAACTTGTAGTTCATGATCCACAAATACAAATGCCAAAAAAATTTAAGAAGTAAGAGCAAGCATTTTGTTTTCAAAATGGTGATGCAACTTCATTAAGCTCACTTGATGGAAA
Source organism: Darwinula stevensoni (assembly GCA_905338385.1). Taxonomy (NCBI): domain Eukaryota; kingdom Metazoa; phylum Arthropoda; class Ostracoda; order Podocopida; family Darwinulidae; genus Darwinula; species Darwinula stevensoni. The sequence goes on along the minus strand of CAJPEV010000002.1, from coordinate 291,465 downwards.
TTTTCGCTAACTTAGGTTCCACAGATAAAGAGTTGGCAATGTTGAGTTTTGTAGAAGCATATCATCTTCTAGAGCTCTCCTTGAAACTAACCCAAAAAGTATCTTTTCATTATGTGGTTTGGTTTCTTACTTGCAAAATAGTTTGGTACATCACTTACTTTTATTGGGCACCAGCTTGTTAATAGCATGCATCATAATCCCACTTTCTTTAATTCAGCAACTGCTTTGAGACAATAAAAGCTTGATACAAGAAATAGGCTCGGCATAGTCTATTCTGCAAACACACTTCTCATATTAAGATGAATTCATATCATAAGTTCATAGGTAATAATTGCACTCAAAACATGTGAAGCACTCTGCAGACACCAATGATGCCATCTTGGCACTGCCCATGGGGAATGCATGATGTGTTTCAAAATGCAAACTGTGACAATGGTGAGTCATTGCTATAAATAAGCAGTCTCAAAAAAGCATACCTTTAAAATTGCAGTCAACACATACTACAGTTTTTTTTAGACTAGGGTAAGATTAATTCTGAACTGCCTGTAAGATATTCTTTCCTGTTATGTTAAATACTTGGGATTCTCTAATCATGCCTCTGTTAGGGCCTCTTGCAAAGCAATCAAACAGGTTGGTCTGACCTGCTTTCCCTAGTAGCCATGCTTCCACTCATATAGCTCCAACATAGATTTTCTGCTCTTGCTGAGAGGAACCTGTTCTTCTCCTCTTTGACAAGGCTAACAAGCAAGAAAGATTCCTCCCAACATCACTGGGATTTGGCACCTCCCCCCCGGGTCATTGGGGATTCCCAACATTTTTTGTCATCCAGTTGCCAGGTGGCTGTCTACTCCAATCATAATCTAGCCCTAAAAAGCAACTCAACTGCATGATATACTTCTTATGTCTCAAGTGGATATATCTCATTGCTGCCATCCTCCAATTGAAAATCTAAACTAAGAACCAAATAGGCCCTAGTGATATAGTAAAGACTTTTACTTGCAAATGTGAATAATATGTTGTCAGTACAAATAAGCAGGTCTTAGCAACTGGAAAATATACAGGAAAAAGGGTAGAGATGGATCTGATGGTAAAGCATGGGGATTGTGATGCTGGATCCATGTAAGAGTTGGGAGACAAGGTTGGCTACAGAAAGGAGTAGGCTTAGGGTGGCATTGTACTCATAAATCAAATAATTTCTTGTTTTTCACAGAATCCTTCCATGCACATTTCACATACTTCATCCTAACTCAAACACAAATTCATTTATCATGAGTTTGCAATAAGTTTATCACACAGCAAGTTCAACAACATGTCAACAATAACAGAGAAGCTGAGAGGAGGAGTGTTTCAATACTCCAGCTGACCTGGGGATATGAATTTTGCTGAGCCTGCCAGCCACTATTCCATGGAGGAGAGGTTGCACTAGCAGGTGTAGAAGTTGAAGCTGATCGATCATAGGCAGTTGATCCAGCTGGATGATCCCATGCAGATGTTACTGGCTTCTGATCCCAAACAGGTGAGAGGGTATCTCCACCATTGTTAAATCCAGGAGGAAGGGGGGGAGGAGGAACTGATGGGGGTCCTGATGATAATAGCTGTGACCATAGAGAGGAATACAAATGGAAAAAAATTGCCTATATCAGGGGTCTTTAACTTCTCACTCACAGGTTACCAGTAGCTTATAGATAGTTCATTATTCAGCAATTAGGTGCTCTGCTTGTCAATCTCACCTTAGGATCCTCTACTACTGTCCCAGTAGCTCACACACCCTGTTTCCAGATTGAATTTGAACCCATTCATAGGAGTGCTTCCTACTATTGCAGGAAGTAACCTATTCCACATGGATGGTTTTATGGATCATCTGATGAAGCAGATCCTCTGGAGGTTGTTTTTTTCATTCACCATGATATAGGGGGGAGGGGTATGAATTCAATCTGAAAACAGAGTATGGTTTAATCTTGTGGGAGCTGTTTTTACTACCAATCATCTCAAGTAGTTCCTTGGATGAAAATATTGGAGAACCCTGTTCTATGCTCTACTCAATAAACATGGCAAGAAGGAAACAAGATAAGTGGCTCAAGGAAGAACCTGTGTCCAATGCTGTTATGTCAGACACTGAACATAATGAATAGTCTTGTTCTTTTTTTTTGAGCCATGTGACTTCATGGGCCATGGTGTGGTTCACATGCATGAAAAAGTCAGTGGGAGATTTCTCACTATAGGACGACTTACAGAACAAGAACCAGGATTCCCTGAGTAATTTTCAAGATTTTCCTTATGCATCCAGGCCTAGTTAGTCAGAGACCTTCACATCTGCCCAAAAACATGTTGTGGCAAGAAATGAAAATTGAACAAAATCTCAAATGGAAATCTTTGCACTTGAAAACCATACTTTTAACCATGCTATAACTTAAGCACAGGCAGGTATGTATATACTCATGCCACCTTTCCCGAGACCTATGGTTTGCTGAGGGTAGCAGGGAGAACAGGGAAATCATCACAGGCCAAACTAAATATATAAACCATATAAACCAAACATTAGACAGCAAAGAAAAAATATTAAATCTAAAAAGTTGGTATGGATTCAAATTCAAAGCCTAGTTCTAGGGGCTGAGGAAACCCAAGGATATGAAACAAATCTAATTCTAGGCCGAGGACACCCAAGAATATGAAACAAACCTCAACATAAGCCTCGGGGAAAAGGCCAGCCTCCCCAGCAGCATTTCGTCCTTCCCACCAACCTTCACCGACATCCCGTCTTAAAACTGTCAAAATTTCTCCCTCTGTTACAGTGAGCTCACCCGTTCCGGGCTGAGCTTTGAAATCGTACAGCACTCGTGCTTGAAAGGTGCTCATTCTTCAGTACTCCAAGGTAACGCGTGTTCCTCACATATATTGCCGGAAAATGTAACTAATAGAAGCAGTTGGATGGGACTTTCCTTCAGGTAGGGTTGAGCAAGAACGATGGACAGAAATGGACTGAATTCCCTACCAAGCCTAGCTCTACGTCATAAGCAAGTACACGAGTGTCACGTCCTGCAGGTCGCCATCTTCCTGCACTTGTCTGCCCTCTGCTGTCTCGTGCATTCGTTAAACGATGATCTCAGAGAGTGCCAGAGGGCAAGAGACTGAGGGTGTGTCGCAATCCTCGTGCATATCTTGGGGAGGAATGCTATCAGACGCTTCACGTGAGTATGAGATTGAAGACCTGAGAACGTCACGGCGGAACTCGCGCTGCATGATTCATTCGCGTCAGGGTAAGGGAGATAAGCCATCCATGTCATTTCTTCGTTGCATGACGGATCACGACGCGTCTCGGCCTAACGGTGGCGGTTTCGTCTGAATCTGACGTGACGCGATCGTCCTTCGCCGCCTGCATTCCGCGGGAGGGCCCGTTTCTTCGGCTCTGTGAAGGTGATAACGCGGTGAGATCCGACACTTTTCCCAGGGAATTCTCGGAATCCGTCCGAAGCTACCGATGCAAAGGGGAAGAATCGTCGCGCCAGAAACCCTGATTCCAGAGAACCGATGTCAGAAATTCAATGAGGCTGTGGACTTTTGCATGCATAATTCTGGAAAAACTGGCGGGATTTCGACTTTGGAAATCCGGATGGAAATTCGAATTGAGTTCTGAATGTCGTAATCGCGACGATAACGCTGTGAAAATTGCGGTTCCCCGCTTTCCTCTGCTTAGGCATGAAGGTGACGCAAGTGCACATGAGGAGTCATTTAAACATTACTTCAAATTTGTTCAAATATTACGCCACTCAATTTTGGGGGAGGAAATCGAACGCACGACCTCCTTTCGTTATTTTTCATTTTTCTGCATGTTACAGTTAGGGATTCTCAAAGTTTTTCACTTTTTTTTTACCTTGAGCCCGGCGATCGTCACCTCCCATATATTCCAATTTAGACAGTAAAAATGGATACTGGTTTTCAAAGCAATTATATGTAATAATTCCATTATTGGTTTTTGCCGAGAAATGGAGAGGTAAGGGAGGGAGAGGGATGGGGGGAATAGGGGGGGGGGTAGCAGGATCGTGGCATCCTGCCAGATCTGAAATTCCTTCCCTTAAAAATGTGCGATATGATATTCCTTCGGGAGACTCGACTCCCCAGGCATAATTTTGTTTTTTACTTCAGTCCTTTTCTTTGTAATTTCCTTTATTCCGTATTGCGATTTGTGCAATTTCGTATAGTTGGAGATAAAACATTTACCCAGCTTCTCGTTAATACCTCACCCCAGGGGGGGAAAATATTGGGAGAGGAATTTTTCCTCAGGAAGGAACGTCGGAAACGGAGCGCAGTTCCTTTTCCTTCGGAGCCATTGCGACCCCGATTCCTTTGCTGTAACAGTCTGGCAGAATGGCGCTGTGCCCTCTGTCTGGCTGTAAATCAGATCCCTGCGCAATTTCTTTTTCTTCACAAAACGAAAAAATGTCCTTTTATTAGCGTATGGATCTGTGGGTCTGGAAAGATTCCATCGATCCTTCCAAGCTGAAAGAATCCAGAGATCCACATCGAAATGAAAGAGGTTGGATTTCGTTCTTGTCGTTTTTTTTGCCATTAGGTTATTTGTAAGGACGGAATTATGCAGGATCTTCAGGGCTCAGCTTTATGGCAGCTTTTTGACGAGGAAGGAGTGGGGGGGGAGGCGCTAGCTCCATGCGTGCCCTTGGAAGCGGCTCTTATGATGGGGGATGTGGGGGAGGAAGTAGGGGGGACTGGGGTAAAGGAACGGGGGAGGAGAAGGAGTGGGAGGGAGTAGGTAGGAGAAGGAGAAGGGGGAGGGGGAGGGAGTAGGTAGGAGAAGGAGAAGGAGGAGGGGGGTTGAGCGAGAAATGCTGTGCCATAGATATGCGCCGGGTTCCCGGAGTTCTGCCTAGTGCGCCTTTTTCCTTCGGGTTGGCGATTGTGCAAGAAGTACAGAAGGAGGAGGAACAGGAAAATTAATTGCGTGCATTTTTATCTTGATGAACTCGGATGCCTTCAAGAAAAGACAGAGGAAGAGGACGTGAACCGAATTATATGCAAATCTACCACAACGTAGAAGCAGTTTCATGCAGGTCTCACGAGATGGAAGGGCTTTGCATGCGAATGAGACTCAAAGAATCAGTCAGAAATAGAACGTACGTTCATGTCATGACGACCGTTTCATTCCCCGATCGATCAGAATGAGTGACCGAGAGAGATTAGATCTTCTCTCAATTAATCATTTCCCTCAGAGACGAGATGAGTTGGGGAGGCACCCGCGAAGCAGGCGAGCAGCCTTCCAGCCTCTGTTCTGCCCCTGTGATCTCATTTCGACATTGACTGCCATTGAAAGTGTGCAAATTTATTTCTCATTTTCCATTGTTGGCACTTTGTGGTTGCAAAGAATATGAAAGAGAAAGCCATAAAAATTATTTTATCTGCAGTACCAATGAACAAACATATTTTTATCTATTCTATCACAGTACCAGACCTACCACAACACAACATTTCATATTTCAACTCTTCGTGATCTCCGAAAACGAAGCGAACTTTGCTTTCGATTTGACACGACAGGGAAGAAAAACGGATGTGGCATCTTTTCGGTTCCTCTTCGAAGTTTCTTAGCGTTTTGACATGGATTTGTTTTCGAACTTCATCTGGGAACTTGAAAATGGAAGGTAATTCCTAGATAAATTAGCACCATCACGAGGCGTTGGGCTTCCTCGTCGATTAGTCAAAGCTGGGTTTATTGTAAAAATGAAATTGTATTTCGCACTCTCATTAATAATTATTTTATTTTGCTTGGAGATATGAATCAGATTCAACTTATCACAATAATTAAATTCAGATTGTGCTCAATCCCCGGTTTGTTCATTGCCTGGTGTGGCAGGAGGAGGAGAAAGGGGAGGAGGGGAAGAGGGAAAAATGGGAAAAGGGAGAAAGGGGAAAAATATGAGGTCGCTGAGTGCAGTCGAAATGTCCTGAACAAAACGCTGGTGCGTCTAGAGGAGTCGAACGATGTCGCTCGAGTTCGTTCTGGCAATGCAAGTAAAAAAAGTGCGGCCTGCTCTTTTTCATTTGTGCCAACAGCACAGGAGCCAGACGAAATGAAATTGCATTCCTGTATATAAGATCGAGCGATCGTGATGGAAGATGACGTATCAGATCGCAATGGAAGCTCGCGATCGATGGAGACCGCACGCTTCAGATCGCAGTGAATACAATCGAGCAAGACGTACAGATAAACGATAAGAAAGAAAAAAGAGGGGGAAAAATGGAACAAAAAAAAGGAATGACAAATGAGGTGGAAAAAAAAGAGGATGCCAGAAAGCATGGCATGCCCTAGGCAGACTCTGACATTCCAGAGGCTGAATATATTAATAATAGAGGTGAGCCTTTAGACAAGACGGAGTCAGGCAGACTGGCAAGCAAACAGGCAGACTGGCAGGCAGCTTCATTCGGGCACTCATCCGCTTTTCTTATGCCTGGCTGCTTTCGGCTCAAGCTATTCCTTTTTTGCCTCCACTCGTGAGCGACTGAGAAAGCTTTCAGATTTCGGGACCGGGGGGCGACGGGGGGCGACGGGGGCAGTGGGGGGCGGCGACGGGGGTGTACGAGGGGCTGCGTGGGATGCTGGATCATTTACCCAAAGGGAGGCAATTTCTTTGGTCGAAGAAGGAACTTTGAGAAAGGGATGAGGAGGCACAGGAATAATTTCGTGCAGAATTTCTGCCCGAAGAAATGCGAAGATTGCTCGTTGCAGAAAAATTAAATCGTGTCAACTCTGGGTCTTCTTCTGGAACGTGTCAAGTAGAGGAGAGGATCGCGATTTCTCCTTTTGGGAGCACAAGACCACCAACCGTTCCCGCATTCTTTCGTGAATGACGATTTATTTCATTTCATCGGACCGCGCTGAGCATTTGACTTGATTGTTGAATTTTCGACTTACTATAGTAATCTCGATTCATTTACATCTCGTGAGATTTGTACAAATAAAATTTGGGTTGAAGGTGTAGTTTGAAGGCCCTGCTGCCTAAAATTTATTCTTTTTTTTCTCCCAAACCGGCTTTAATGGCATTCGTGCCTTTGATGGCCCGATCCAAAAGGCTTTTCGGAGACGGCTTCTTCAATTAATGATGGATGGATCCGGCCATTTTCAGCGGAGCCGACGGCGAAAATGGACTGGCCCACAACAAAGCGAGCTGGGGGGGCCTTTTCGAGAGGAAGCCCTTCTCATCAATGTTGAATATGGGCTGCTGATGTTACTTTTTTGTCGCAGAAGAGGCGAAAAATCCAGTCGGTGAGAGGAAACGATGGAAGCAGTCTTGATTTTCCTTAATTTTCAATTATTGATTTCATTTTCTTCATAATCGGTACAGAGTATCAAAATATACATACCCCCCAACTTTATGGGGTCGCAGTCAGTACGAAATATTTTCGAATTTATTTATTTGAAGGCTTATTTTTTTTTTCTTATTGAAATGTGGAAATGGAATATTATGACCATTTAAATAGATTGATTCAAATATATGCATACTTAGTATAAACCAGAGGATAAATCGCTGGAAGAAAAAACTAAAAACGGAGGCTCAAGTGTCTATAAGAAAATTCAAATTAAACAATTAAATTCGAAACTTCCAGATTCGCTTTTCAAAACCAACTCTTGATCGAACTAAACTTCTTTAGTTATCATAAGGATTCATTAAGAATTTCAATCACGTGATTTTTCCATTCACATGGCCGATTCAGGCACTTGCAAATGTTTCATGAGTTCATCAGAAATTTTATACGGCATTTATATACAGTCAACCCTCGATAACTCGAATCTCAGAGCTCATAATGGCCAGTCCAGGGATCGACCATGTTGTTTCGCCCCTCTCTGAAACAACCTGTTTTCAAGGGTCAAGTCATGATAGGAATAACATAAATCTTAATAAAACGAGTATATATGTCCCCCCGAAATGCGACATGTCGTAATCGGTGTCGCAACTCGACTCGAACATAAAATTCCTTTTACCCAGTAATCTGTGCAGCCAACCTCAGGTCTTTTTTTTTATCGATTTCACCTTGCTGCAGAACCAGTCATGAGGAAATTTCCTCCTACCGTAAAGTGTGTCCTGTTTTGCATTGAAAGAAAAGAAACGAACATGCGTTCAGACCTTACGATTTAATCAGTCCGAATTGGTGGGATATTATTCAACCATTAACATATTCCTGAAGGAACTCCTAAATTGTACATGAACTCGTAGTACTGTAGAACAATTTTCATGAGGGTACCCTACAACCAGTGGCGGATCTGGGGGCGGGGTAGGAGGGGGCGACCGCCCCCTTATGGCCAGGTTCACATCTCATTTTTTACATTTAAAAAGCACCTACATTTGTTTTTATTGGAGCCTGTGAAATAGATATCAAAGTTTTTACTCTTGACGAAAATGAAAAAGGCGATAGAACGGGGCGTGGTGGTAGGTAGGGGGAGCGGGGTAGAAGAAACTTGGGAACCTCCCCTATGAAAAATTTCTGTATCCACCACTGCCTACAACTGAAACACGATTGATTTGTATCCGATATTTGTGGAGCGCTCATATTTCATTTTCGTACATCCTCTTCCGATTGAAATCTCATAGGATATGAGCACCACGGCATCGTCGATACAACAAGGAAACTATAGTGACATGAATTCAATTATCAGAAAGCACGTCGAATGTATTTATTGCTCTACTTTTTTATTTTTACTGCACAAGTACACAGACGAACTTTACAGGAATCTAATCACACTTATTGCAGCGTTATCTCAGGAATGCGATGATTCACGCTTTTCCACACTGATCAGTCAAGGCTCCGATGACTCACGAGGTGTCATAGCTACAATCTAATGCGATTGAAAATTTTCAAAACTTCTTGATGTCACCTCGGGTTTGGCACAAGAGGTTCTCGACTAGGGCGGTACCGATGGCTACATTTAGCCGGTGGACCGATGGTCGATTTTTATCTCACAACCATCGGCCGGTGCTGATTGTGGTCTGTAGATTGAGAAAATATGAAATCGTATACTAACTCAAAATTTTCACCCTGTGATACTTATCAGTGGCCCCCTTTTAAAAATGATGGAGATCATTTTTAAGCCTGTTCCAACCTGTCTGTCTGTCTGTATCCGACAGTGGTTCGCTTGCTACCTATTGCTGCCCTTCAAGAGCACTTAACGACACATCTCTTGCAAAAGCATAACATAAAAGGAGGTGCAATGATTTCCAGTTCTTTACAGCTATTTTCCTCCCCGATCCCTACTCTCGGACCGAAGGGGAATATCTGATGGATATTTTTGTCTGGCAGAGGCCGACAGGAGTGACTTTCAGTGAGGGCCGACGCCTTGGCGCGTTCTCATGCTCAAGTTATTTTTTTAAATAATTATCTGCCATTTCCATAGGTACTATGGGGAAATGGCAGATATTGCGATCGGTCTGTCACTATTTTTTTTCCATTCCGTTTGTACGCAGTATCCATAGCGACAGGACAACACGACTCAGTGCGTATGTGCAGCTTTCTGCTTGGGTCAGGGTGCCAGCAAAGACCTTATACTAATAAGACTGGGCCCTCTGGCAGCGCCTTTGATGTCGGGGAAACCTCCCCCTACCCCGGAACTACGCAGAACTGACCAATGGATTGGAATGTCGCATGAAATATGGCTGCTTCTGGATCCTAGTACTGCGCCTACGCACCATGCCACGAGAAATTTGGCCAAATGGATGGAGATGTGCTGTTGCATCGGTTTCCCAAGCATCCGGAAAGGCACGCGCATGTGTTCACCTAGGGTGTTGCACTAGGCCTATGGTCATGGCTTTTACATACAGGGTGGCCCAGAAGTAATATGGTAGTTAATGGTACAATCAGCAGTCACTACAATTTTATTATAATTGTATAATTATAATTGTTATTATTTTTATTATTAATTGATTTTATTTTAAATTCAGAATCACTAATCATAAAGTAAAATAAAAATTGTAGTGACTGCTGATTGTACCACTAACTGCCCTATTACTTCTGGGCCACCCTGCATATGTAACAGGCGGATGAAGTAAAATGCTGAGTAACCTCAATGACCATCCATAACGAAAAGGAAAAAATTTTCGTGTCTCGGATTGACAGGCCTGTCATAATGGGATGACTTCAATTTTGAAGGGACGAAAACAGGCTGTGGATTATCTTCATTTTTATCTTCAGTGGCGTAGCCAGGATTTCGCCAACGGGGGGGCTAAGCGGAATGGTGGGGGGGCTTACTTCTCCTCGTCCGTGGAGGAGGGCGGATGCATTTATACCGGAGTTGGGGGGGCTTGAACAAAACTTGGACTGAAGGGCTGAAGCGCCCCCCCAGCCTCCCCTCTCAACGCCACTGATTATCTTGTAGCTTTGCTTTGGATTTACAGCCTTATGTTCTTGGGGTCCAGTTGGGTTACAGCTGGCTTCTACTCGCACACATTGATGCTGGCAGCTAAGCCAAAATGTTCTCGGCAATAGATGAGATTGCCATTGTGATACAGCGATCTCCCGTTCATGAAAATAATGCAATTCGTATATTAACAGAAAACAAACTGATTCCTTGCTACATAAGTAACCTACGCAGCATGCATCGTCTTGCAATTCTGTTTGAATTCAGGAATCGTAGTAAACCCCTCCGAGGAGATCCTCCGAACATTGTTTTCCCAACTCCTCTCCATGGCCTTCCGCCAGCCATGTCATGCGCGCAATAGAAATTGCGTCAGACTTCGGGCGCGGATTCCTTTAAGAGACACTAGCGCTCTGCTCCAGGAAACGTTGACGTTAGTTCGAGGGCCAACCGCCAGGGCATAGACCGCCATTGCGGTTACCCTGCTTTCGCGCAGTGTCCAGTCTTCTTAGTCCTTGTGTGCCAGTCTAACACTAAAACATCCACTTCCCTTTTAGCTTTCGCGGATGGCGAACGCGCGAACCATCGAGAATATGTTTAGTTTTCCGAGCCTTTTCATATAGGCCTATGGGCTACCACTGACGGACTAGTTTCCTTTTGCCCCTTCTTTGAGCACCGGCATCGGCAGCTTGCAACCCTGCCGATGGTGCAACACCCGCGGCCAATACCGGTGGTAGCCGATGTATCAGTACAGCCCTACTTTCGACGCGATTGCGCATTTGAAAAACGTCGTCGAGCGTGAAGGGGCCGCGAAAAAACGCCAAACTCTCCTGATATACTCCTGAGTGGTTGTACTAAAATGAATAGGAGTTACTAATTTTGTAATTCTATATATAGTACATGTATTCGTAATTTTGTGGCGTATAGAATCTAAGAAGCCCACCGTAACTCAAATTCCCCTTGAACTTTGAGTTGTCGAGAGTTGACTGTATCTGTACCGTATCCACCGATGAATATTTGGGTGTAAATGCATTGGGACGTATGAATTTTTTTTGGCATTTTATTGCAAGGCGATTTTGTTCTCTTGGCCCCTTTCAGGACTCAAGCCTGTCAAAAACGCTTAATTTCAGTGGTATTCATTCAGTAATTCATTTTTGGCATTCTGCGAGAAAAATCGGTGGAGAGTGATTGCGGCTCCGACAAATCGATGTCTGCATTTCAATTAGAGGGTTTCTGCGTCGAGACGTCATTTGCAGCCTTTCATGGGAAAGATCCCGATTTTTTTTTTTTCGATGCGAAAGGGAATGTGGAATGCGCCTGGAATATGGAATTAGGCGACGGGGGTTCATCGCCGGGCAAGTTTTCTTCGAAACTGGTCGAACTTCAGGATTTTCCCACGCGGTATTATGGAATTTAAAGGAACCTTTAAGTCTAAAATTCTGCTTCCGGTCCAAATTTGTGGGATAATGTAGCGACTAAAGAATCGAGATCAGTTGGTGAAGTAAATGATTGTGATTAAACTAACCAGAGAGAATGGTAATTTACGATCCCACATGGTACCATTACCGTCTGAAGACGGTAATGGTATGGTGAAGTTAACATTAAACTAATGGTGAAATTAACATTCGCCACATTACTGCTGACATGGTGAATTCACCGTGTTAACGACGCATGCACCCCGGAGACACAATACTGGACAAACGAAATGGTAACTCCTTAAGATGGTATGGTGGTAACATTACTCACCTCCTGGTAACCTTACCATGAGAAACTTGTTCAAGAGGCGAACACTATCACCGATTCCTTGGCCTATGGAGATGGTTCGTCACCAACTCACTCCTCAGTATACAATCCAAATATTCAATGCAAAATATGAATATACAGTAGTATGATAACGGTGTATGGTAACGTTGCTCATATTTAGGTCGTGACGATCGAAAACGGGGAATCAGAATGAGATTGAGCACATAGTCCAAAAAATTATTTCCCTTGCATGACATGGCAGGCAAATTCGATAAGACGAATTCTGACTTTAACCCGTCCTCTTCCATAACAGTATGGGAAAGCGAAAATGCAATGGACCAATTTCCCCGAAGGGCATTCTTTGCTGCTCTATTAATATGTAGTGATGCATCTGAGCGTCCTCACATTTTTTGAACGAAAAAAAACAATCGTTGAATGTTGGATATAACTTCAGAGTATACGTCAGGGGGTGTTTCTTGAGACTATAGCTAAGAAGCAAATGAGTCAAAGACAGCAGTGTGGTTGAGCCCTGACCCCATTCTTCCCTCACCCCCAAAATTCACCTTATAAAAGTTTTCGATCCCAGAAAGGAGACCCTGGCTGGTGCGATTGGAGCTGGGCGAGAAAGCCTCGACACGCCCCTGCCCACGCCTACCACACGTCTCCCCTGCTTCTAACGGTATTGGAACTGAATTTTCCCCAGCGCCTTCTTTCGACAAAATTTATTCCCCATTTTTCGTTCTTTGTTTCCCGCCCAAACCGGCAGATTTTTTGGTAGACCGCCCGCATCGATCCCGAGATTTGGCTGATGAACAAAGGCTGAATCTCTAATTACAATCCCTTGCTCTAGGCCTAAGGACGAGCCCAAATGAGAATTTCTTCTTGGAATTCCGTAGAAACCAAGGGGAACCCTGAGGGACTCGAATTGGAAATCCGTCTCACCTTGACTATGTGACTATAGACATAGACACGGTTGTGTCAACCGTGACTATGTCACGGTTCCATTCGGAATTTTAATGATTTATTGAGTCACATTCCCGATTCCTTTCCGGCAATGGAGTTGAGCGTTCGGCTTCGCATACTGTATAGTCAGACGCAGCCTCTCAGGACAGGTCGAAATGCTCTCGTCTCAATGATGAAATAACCAAAATTAAAATTAATGAAGTTGAAGTTGCTCCAACTGCTTGGTCAGAATTGCCTAGAGTCTTCGTGGGCCGGTGGCCTCTTCAAACGGATCCGCCCAGGAATTCCAAAGTCTTCCTCGAAGTTCAACGTGGGAAAATACTGAATGCCATATTAATGTCAATAATAAATACCATGGACACCAAGGCGAGAATCGCAGAATAGGCGGTTAGGTTTCGCGTCAGTTGGTTAAGCATATTTCCTGTTCAGAATGCTCAAATGATTCGACACGTTGACTATGCTGATACTGGTTTGTTAAGACAACGTTGACGACTCCATGTTAATTGAGACTATAGCGAAAGCAAAAGCTGAATTTGCACTCGATAGCTTCCAAACGACTTCACTAACCCATGAGTGAAATATGCTGAAATATGCTGAAAATGCGGTTCGAATAGTCAGCATTGTAGCTGATTTTTCGTTAATATGCCAACTTCAACCATGTCTCAACGTTTCAATCCACTATCAACGTGGACACGAGGTAATTTTTCCGACTGGGGTTGGAGTGGAACAAGCAATGCGCCGAAAATGAAGTATAAACCATCGAAGAGAGAGAGTTGCAAAAAAGTATAGGATTTTTTAAATTACAAGGCTCGTATTATTGCGTGCAAAACCCGGAGTCTTTCACCTACTTCCGGAGAAAAATCTTCCATTCGTCAGCAAACAAGCTGGGGAAAGAATCGATGGTTCATGTTCCGTATGCAGGATGCATATTTAACCAAAGCGAACGTGAGAGCAATACGAGCACTCCGTCCCCCCCTTTTTTCTCTACTATTGGAGGCAATTCTGCGCGGAACGTGACGCAATAGCGAATCCAAATGATCCTGATCATTACTTTACTCTTGCCTGGTTTCATCTCTGGCAACCCACTCATTTCAATGATTCTGCAATTAGAATAATTTCGGGGTTGTGTAGATCCTGTGCAGGTCAGAGATCCCGATCCCGAGGATCGCTGGTTTCGAATCATAGGCGCCGACCCAGGGGGGGCAAAGGGGCACGTGCCCCCCCCCCCCCAACTATATTATTGAGGGGGAAACACACCCCCAAGATTGACCGAATGCCTACAAAAGTATAGCACATGGAAAATTGGAAACAAAATGCTGCTTCGAATTGAAAAATATGACATTCCTTTCTGTTTAGAGCTGCAAGTGGGGGAGATCCCTGTGTCACCCCATAAGGGGATGAGATGGGAGTGCCATGCCCAGCACCCCCCCCCCCCCCCCCCCCCCCCCCCCCCCACGCCCCCCCCCCCCCCTACTGTCACCCCATAAGGGGAGGAGATGGGAGTGCCATGCCCCGCCCCCCCCCCCCCCCTTACCCTCCCCCCCTGCTCGTCACTCTGCTACCATAATAATACTGAGCTACCCCAATGGATACTGGTATAATTCCGTCAATGTTATTTTAGGAGCATTAGGAACTTACCCTCCCCCAATATTTTTTTTTAAGTCGGCACCTATGTTTCGAATACGTATTTCGAGGAATTTCATCAGTACGCAGCCACTTCCAGAATTACAAATGACTTATTTTCTAATTTTTCCCAATAAATGTGGAAATGACATGAGACTTGAGGTGCTACAATGAAAAGCCTCTTGAGGAGGTTGAAAGACAAAATTCCGCAGTGCCACGATGTGGCAAACGAAAGTCAATTTCCGACGCTGTTAGTTCCCTACCCATTCTGGATCTAAAATGAGGCTTATCCACCAGGGATAATCCACTGGATCGATCGCAGAGTGATTGCCATGAAGACGAGTTCCAAGAAGCACTCCCACGACTTTCTTTGTCCATCTGGCTTCTTTCAACGAGTATCGAACCAGGTCCCGTGCTCTCGCTGCTGGATAAAATCAGCGAACGATCAATCGATATCAATCGATTGATCGATCGACAGAGAATAACTGGAAATCCACTGACAGGGTTTCGAAGGCGAGACGAGCTCCTCAGACTCCGCCGCATCTTTGGTCATCGCCTTCAAGGATCCCAAACCCCTCTCCCCAAGTCTTTGCAAAACACCCCAAATCGCTAATCCACCTAGTTGCTAATCTATAATCCCAACCGTAAATTTAGACCCAAGACCGAAGAAACCCCTCGGAGACCCCGTCAGCGACTTCTCCCCCCGCCACCCTCCGCTCTCGACTGATCACGCCAGCACTCGAGGCGATGTGGACGATGACCTCTCTCATGGTCTCCATGGCAACGCTCTTCACATCCGGAATCTTTCCTCTGCAGCCGACTCAAAGCGGCGAGTGAGTGCCGTTCCCATCACCATAAGTTGGAAATTCTTCCAGACAAGGTTAATGAGGCAAGGAAGATTTCTAACGATTTTTTCTTTCCTCCCAGCGTCCAGTGAACAGGAACCGAGGAGGAAATTCTATTCCAGGTAAGAATCAGGTGGAATTGGATTCCCATCAATTTCTTTTCTTGTGACAGATTCAATTTGATGGCAAATTCATTTTTATGATAGATTCGATTCGATGGCAAATTCTGACAGATTCAGTTTGGTGTCAAAAGTGGAGTCGTCGTCTTTAAAAATTCACACGGTTTCTCCCTGGGGTGGCAAAATAATTAATGGCGGCTAAATAATTTTCCCTGTCCAGTGAAGGAAGAGGGTGGAATGCAGCGGATGTTCGGGGGATGGGAGGAACCCGAGCCGACGGGATCGACCCTTCCGCCTCGGCTGAAGGTATGCATGAAGGATTGTGATTGATTTATGGATGGAGAATGTAATATGAAGAGTTAAGACGCTGACACCAAGCTATTGAACTTTCTTGACTTATCCGTTGGGAGGAACTTGAGCCGGGGGAATACGGGATGCGGCTGCATGCAGCGGGGGCCGACATCCGGATCGAGGTGATGGAGCGGCCCGGGGGCGTCCAGACGCGGGTCGCCGACGAGGGCCGCCGGTACCAGGTCGAGATCGATGGGTCGCTGGTCGCGGATGTCTCCGAGGCAGTTGCCGAAATCGGGGAGCTGTATTCACGTCAGAAACTGACTTTCGACCGCATGAGTCAGCAGAAACAGGAGTTTCACCTCGGAGAATTGACAGCTCTTTTTCAAACTGCGAGAGCGAGGAAACTCCTGGGCCGAAGGAAAGAGATTGTGTCTGACGATCCAGGGGCCGCATTTAGATCGATCCTGAAACAGAAAAGGCGGGAGATCGCCAGAGAACTGAAATTCCCCCCTTTGATCCAGTTGTGGCCGGGAGACACCCACGAGATGAAGCTGCGATTCGACGCGAACCGCACGATGACACGGCGAGAGCTGCAGATCCACAACCGCGACCGCCCGAACCAACTGCGATCGATCACCGTCACCGACCGGTCAGACGGGACGCGACTGGTCGAGGAGCACTGGTCGTCCCCGGGCGTCCGGATGCAGCAGATCCGTAGCACGCTGAAGGGTCCCACGGTGCTGCGGGGCGCGGTCCGACGCAGGGTCGAGTTCCGCTCGGAGGACGCGAAGGAGCTGAACCTCCACTTAGAACCGCTGAGGTCGTTCAAGTTCACGACCGACGGGGACCACGTCCTGGAATACGAGGATTCCGAGGGTCGGCGGGTCAGGAAAGTCCGGAACGAAGAGACCTGGCGGAAGAACTTCGAAACGGTCACTCGGATCCGGAGCACCAAGGAACGATCCGATCCGAGCGTGGGCGGGGTTTTCAAGATGACTCAAAGGGAGAAAGAATTCCGGACGAGGACGGGCATGGAACACGCGGTTTTAAGGGAAAGCTGCCTGAAAAAGAGCCAGACGGACGACCGGTGTCAGGTGTTTGTTCAGAGCGTGGCTCACGAGGTCACAGTCAGGGGACCCGAACGTTTCACCTCGTCTCGGGGGTCCGAAGTCATCACGCCCAGAGTCGAACCTCACCCCCCGACCGTTTCCAGAGAATTCATGGTCAAGGTCACGCCCTCCGACTTTTCCAACCCGGTTGACCCAGCCGAGGTCAGCAGCCCTGACCTCGACTCATCCACTTTGTCCTTTGCCTCCCAGCAAGAAGACCCACTCCGCAGTTCCCAGGACTCTCAAAAGAAAACCTGGTCTTCCCCAACACTTCTGAAGACTAAGGCTGAACACCACCTCCAGCTTCTCAATCTCACCCTTCAGTCCCTCGAGGAACTCATGTCATGTCCAACGCGAATGAAGGCCGTCTGATTCCTAAGCCGGATACCACTTTTTAAAAATTATGTCTTACATATTTAAATTTAATTTAACGGACGGATCCGGTCCGCGAGGGTGGTTCATCCAGCCCGCCGTCTGTTCTTGAAATTTCCGCCTGGAATGACCCTCAGCGCCCTCCGCGCACGAGCCTAACCTCGAAGAGTTGAAGGTACCCTCACCCCTTTTTCACCATTGACAATTAGGCGATGGCGTCCCAGGCCACGACTATCAGCATTCGAACAGAGAGGGATTGTTGCAGCTGTCACGGAGGCACAGCCGGCTTCATTCGCTCGCCTGCCTCCTATCAGCAACAGCGCGCGGCGGCGCCGGCAGCGTTCGGATGAACCACGAAGACAGGTGTGTGATCTCTAACGACACAGCTGCTGTCGCTGATGCCGTCGCAACTGCAGTGCTGCTGCTGTTGCGGCTGCGTGCAAATCGATGCAGGCACGAGGGTTTTATGAGTCACCTGTTGTGCAATAAGTGTCACATGGGTAGGTGCGTTTTGTTGCTTCATGTTACCGTGAACTCTCCAGTTTTCTTACCAGTGCTATAGCAAATTTTTTTTTAAAGGTAAATCGAATTTTGTTCTCATGTGTGAGGGCCTGTTTCTAACATATGCATACGCGTCCACAGATTTAAAAGCGGGTACGCGTAGTTGTCAGCGGGCAGTTGTCAGCATGTACATGTTGACAACTGCCATCGATGGGCGAAACTTAAATTTCGTCCGTCCCAAAGTTGGAGCGGTGAAAACCGAGCGAATAACAGATGTCGATGAAAAATTGAGGCCCGCCGACCCATTTGAGTTTGACACCCCTGATGTAAATGAACTATGAGCAGCCTGTCAAGTGTTCAGAGGCTCGTCATGAGCAAATAGGCACCCAAGTTCGAAAGAACTCCTGTTTATTCTGGAACAATACTAGCGAAATATAATTGAAGTCAATGTTTCTTTCCCCAGACATTTACTGGTTTTCAGAGCTTTGCAATCACGTGCTCGTCCTAGAATATCCTATTTGAATCTCGTTGTGTTGTTACTAATGTGAAGACTCTGTATGCGTTCGAGGTCTTCGTGTTCCCAATCAGGACACTCCGCCCTGATTTCTCACAGGGGAGAAAGGAAAGAATTATTAGGCATCGCGTTTTTTTCTTGGAAGAAACCATTTATTTGCTTGCGTGCTGCTCACTCACTTCCATCTGCCTGTTCTGCTTTGCTGACGAGAAAGGAAATCTCTCCTTCGGCAACGAATGCCGGGGAACAAGGAGCGAAATGTTCAGGACCGCCAAAGAGCGCCAATTAATCACACCCGTTACCAGGCCCTGAGGGAATGCGAATGAATGCTCGGTCATGCGTTGTGCGCATGCGCGGTATATCGATTCAGTGTGCTTCGCCGCTTGGAAGGGAGATGGCGCTGGGATGGTTCTCCCCGCCCGCTCTCCCCCCGTTCAATCGATTCCAGTGCAAGTCGTCCCTGGGAAAACTCGCTTTCTTCTCCTTCTCTGTGCCTTGTATCGCCTTTGCATTGCCGACACCTTTCTGTCTCTGCCGACCGGACGAATCTTCCTTCGCGTGAGTTTCTCTCAGATTCAGCTTTTTTTGGGTGGAATTCAGTTGAAATTGAATCGCGAGTGGATTTTGACCGACGAGATGGGTCGTCAGGGTGCGATGAGCCGGATTCGCTTTTCGTGGACTCACGTTCGTGTGGCTTGGCTGAGTTTACTCTTGGGCTCGGGTTCGATGCGATTCTCTTCGTACAAATTTCTTTGAACTGGGTGTTATTCTCGACAGAGAAGATTCCGGCAGGCCTCCTAATGTGCACCGAATCCGTAAAAAAAAAAGTACGAATACGTTACAGTATACGTTACGAATGCGTTACGCGAGCAGCTGTTGCTCAATTGTTAGGATCTGTAAGGAGAACAATAATAATCTAGAATTGGTTCCTGGTCTTCTTTTGAGCTCCGATTTCTGATTTCCCCAGGGGGGAACTCGAAAGTATGAAGCATCCGCCTATGATCCGCCTAAGCCTATGATATACATGTTCGAGATATTGTATGCTCGAGATACAGATTCCGACCGGATTGCGTGCCTGATTTCTCTTTCTGGTGGGACGGCTCAACTCCCTGGATATTTCATGGGGCTCCGATTTTCGTTTGACGAGGGCGTGGAGTAGAGATGTTGCTTCGGGTCGTGATGGATGAGAAGAGTGGCGGGTTGCCGATTTTTTTTATATTTTTGATATTTTGCGTCCGGGGTCGTGGGGGCTTGAGGGCTGGGAGGGGTGCAAAATCTGCAAAAATGACAAGCTGTCGTCGAATGCACTTGAATTTTTTTGTGCATCTCTGCCATTGGCGCTTTGCTGTTCTGATTGTGACGACACTCCTCGTCGAGTGCTGTAGTAACGGCCGACTGATACTGATTGAGGTTAGAGGGGAAAAAATGTGAAATTGGGAGTGTTTAGGTGTGTCTTTAAAAAGATGGAGACCCGGAGAGCGTTTATGAGTTTGCGGAAAATGTTTATGTCCCAATAAAGTCTATTAGCGTTTGCTTCATCTGTCGTGAGAGGTCCGAGCCCTCATGACTGCCCAATTCCACCTTAAGTCCGGCGCAATGCGAGAGTCTCAGCCTCGTCATTTCGGGTCCCTGCCATTTAATTGCAGGGCGGCGATAACCGGCAGGGAATTAAGCTGTCTCGTGCGAAAGAGGAATCCCCGCTTTCGGAAGCAAGGCTATCTTCTTTATCCTCGGATGTAATGAGAGAGAGGAAGTCGTCTTCCAGACTTTTCGCATGCCAGAACCTTTTGTAATTTTCCTTCTCTACCATTTTATTTGACGTTAGCCATGCATTCCAGCTGTCGCGAATGATGGAAACCGTCGTTTATAAGAGGGCTGTAGATGATATGATTCTACGCCTTCTTCCGGCACTTCCAATAGGGTCGGACTCGTGTGGCAGCTGGACCGAGCTTGACATTGCAGTGGAAAAAAATTTTTTTAAGAAAGGCCAAATACAGCTCTTTGTCTCCGGTAAAGTAAGCGAGAAATTCTTTCAGCTTCGAGAGCTGAATTAATTCCTCGTTTACTTTACCGAGAGCATTGACTTCTCGAATTTTTATTTGCTTAAGTAAGTCGTCGACTATCGAAGAGCCTTGTCTGCGTGACGATGGAGCTAATTAGGACCCGCAGACGCGTAACATGCCAGATCCGCTGACGGAAGAGGAAGGACAAGGGCTTGTTTGATCGGTTGATTCGCCCGCATTCCCTGTGTGTGGATGGTGGGGGGTCGATGAGACCAGCTCTAATTCCAGACCAGAATGTGCAGTAAAAAGGAGAACGACTATGCGGGGGGAGAAGGGAAAGGGGGATGGGGGGGGGGGATAGGGGAGGATTTAGGGAGGGTAAGAGGGGGTAGGGAAGTAGGTAGGGGTATGGAGGGGTAGGTAGGTTGGGAGGTTGGAGGATGGGGGGTAGGGAGTTCGGGAGGTAGGGGAATGGGCTGGAATTGGTATAAGAGGGTAGGGGTGGAAGGGGGATAGAGGAGGAAGAAGGGGAAGAAGAGAATCGTGGCTGACATTATTTATGACTTGCGGTCGACCTACTTGTTTTACCAGTAAATTCATTTTCTTGTGCTTTTGCTGTGCTGTTAAATCTATGTGATTGGAATATTTTTTATGTAACTGGAACTGATGAACTTGGTGGAGGCGCCGAACTTGAGTTGAAACTTCACGGACGTGATGAAGTTTCGTCGACCCAAAATATGGAGAGGACTGTTTGCGTTTCGTGTATGTATGGGCTCGGTATCGCATCGAGGTCCAAGGATCGTATCTAAGCCCGGTATCGACCGGCACGATGTCTCGTTTTTGCCCCTCTCACGAAGAAGTTCCTGAATGAACCGGGACAGCTATTCCTGCGATTTCTTCCTGCAAAAATTTTAATGGTTTCCTGTGTCGGTTTTGAAAGATACCAAAGAACCCTAAAGAACCGGTTTCGAGTGCAAATCCCAATTTGCATGAATGGCTCGTGAATAATGCATGTCTTCTCCGAGTTCATCGCTTCTTCGTCTGCCCAAGGGCTTTCATTCTTTATTTTTAGCACATCTTAGCTATGCAGACTGGGTTTTTTTTTGCGAAATTCCCTGGCTGCGATAATCTGGTAGAGGGCAAATGACCCCGCTCGTCTGTCTGGTCTTGCGGGCCACTCGGCTAAGTAGGCTACCATTGTCTCCTCCCCCCCCCCCCCCCCAACAAGTTTTTTTTTACATTTTTTTATTCTCACAAATGAGTGTTTGATGAGATTCGTTCCTTTTTTTTGTCTTAAAGGAGCAGTGGTGGATGAGAGCGGGTTCCCGCGCTCGTCCGCTCCCCAGCCGCAAAAATTTCCTTCGCCAGCTTCAAGCAGTCCTTCACTTCGAATGTCAATTACCTGAAACGACGGTGAGTAAATAGAGAGAGAATAGACCGTAATGATGGTGAGTCTCCTCGATTTTCGTTCGATGTGCCTGCGAGTAGGTGGAGTCGGGGAAAGGCCGGCACTCCACACAGCTGACTGAATGGGTCTTTTGATGAATTTCTCCTGGATGACGAGAGGACAGCTGGGGTTCCCCAAGGGAAAAATAAATAAAAAAATCGCGGCGCTGGGGAAAGAGGATGGAGAGGACGGGACGGAGGAAGAAGCAATTTGCCGTCGAGGAGACCCTCCTCTGTCGCCTCGACAAGGCTGCCAGATTCTCAACTTTTTCCAAGTCTTTTGCGTCATCACCATTTCCCCCCCGAGGACTTATATATATATGCGGTTGAGGCGAGTAATTTGTTCCCTGATTGTTAATCGGAGGCTGCTGCCAAGGAAGAACGAATGACCGTCGATCGAATCGATCTGCGGATACGACCGACAAAGGCCGTAACGATCGAGAACGACGCTGTCCCCGACCGAGAGGCGGCATCTTGGAGGGAATTCAACAAAGCATGAATGAACCGGGATGGCAGTGATCGATCTCGATGCAGCCCCGAGCACGGTTTTCATGCGCGAGGGCGCAGGGAAGGAGGAGATAACCGTGTTACCGAGGTGCCCCAAAGACGACCCGCTTTGATTAGGCAGCATATCATTCTGCTTCCAGTGGAGGCTCGCTTTAAATAGGAAGCGTATCGTGCTGTTTCCAGAGGGGGTTTCCTTCCGCTTGGAAGCGTATTCTTTTGGAGCTGGGACGTTGGAACGTAGCGACGTGGAAGGGGTGCAGCTAAAGTGTCAGGGGAACACGGATCAGAGAAATGCGAACGATGCATTGGAGTTTGGGGGGTGACGGGGATGCGATCTTGATGACTCTGAGTGCTGAAAGAAGCACTCCTGAGTTTGAACGCATGAGGTAAAAAAAAAAAGGAATATTCGGGAAAATTTTCGGGCGTTGTGAATGATAGTGATGCAAATATAAGCTGCAACAGTGGTAAGACAGTGTTAAATGAGTAAGGACCCAACGCCACACAATGCAGTACGATGCAACGCATCGATAAATACTTTTGGAAAAATCATTTGGAGTTGAGAAGACAAAAACGTCGAGTGGAAGAGATGGGCTTGACAGAAAGAGGAAGAAGAGGTCCATTAATCCAGCTAAAGGGGGGAAAGAAGCTAAATGTGTCTCTTAGGAGATGCGGGATCACCTCGCATGAATGTCGACTCTTGATAACCCTTGTCGTTCCTCAGGGTTGCCAGATTTTTACATCCTTTCAACGAGAGATGATCTCTTGTATCCCTCAGATTTTCGTCCGGAGACCTTTCGGGGGATCCGGACGAAATCGATGCCCAAACGGATGCCAGTAAAGGCGCCGGATATGGCTACAATCAGACCTGGAGCCCAGCCGTGGGCCAAGTTCAAGGACAAGTTCAAGGTCAAGTTCAAGGTCAAGGTCAGGGTCAGGGTCCGGGCCCCGTCCCACCAGGGCATCAGGGTCCAACTCCCAATGACCTTTCCTTCGGATTTCGCCCTGGCTCTTCCAAGACAACTTCCGCTCCTACTTCTCCCACCAGGTCAAAAATTCCCTCTAATTCCTTTTTTTTCTATTTTTACTATTTTCTATTTGAAAAATCACGCTTATTATTGTCTTGTTTGTGCTGAATTAGTCTCATGCATTGGTATTCCATTGCGTTCCATGCCGCACTTTCCTTTTACGGCGACCTGCCCCAGCAACCCATAAACGCGGCACCTGCAACCCTTACAGGTCCAGCCCCCAGAGTTTCCTGCAGAAAGTGAGCAGCATGACGACCGCGGCCATCACCCGGGCCGACTCCCTCGCCCGGGGCCCCTCTTACAACAAGGATCGATGTCGGACGCTCCTCGTCGTCGACGATCACAACACGGAATGGTCGGATGCGTGCTTCTCTTTCTAAGTCGGCCCTTTTTTCCCCCTCTTGGTAAACAACGAAAGATCTTGAGAATACGGCTTTGAGTGCAGTGCTCAACCACTCTGCTGAGCGTGAAATTAAAGGACACAACAAGATCAAAACTAACTGTGACTTTGCTCGAAATTAGTATGACAAGGGACTTTCAAAAAGCAGACGCTTCTGCAAGAAAATCGACCGTTTAGAATGCAAAAAGATTTTCTCCAATGAGGGCGGGAAAATGAAATGGTAAAATGAAATGGCAAAATGGAATGGTGAAATGAAATGGAAAAAACTTCTGCGATAGCAAAATCGCAAAAGCATTGAGTGCAATGAGTGGTCGCAATTCCAAACTTGCACGTGATCATAGGCGATTGTGGGGGATGTAGACGAGGAAACGAGAAAATAGAAAGACCGAAATATGAAAGAAAAAAGGGAGATGAAGAGAAATACGGTCTATCGCATCACGACATCGACGATAAAAAATGCAATAGCATCCCGTACACTTCGGATCGATCTAAGATAATGTAGTGGAGACGAGGGGGCTCATTCCCCTCCCCCTGCGCAGGGCTTTCATTACGTGTGATCTCAAAGATATATTGCTTCTTTACTGGGATCCCTGCCGAATTTCATCTCGGCGTAATGATTTTTCGATTCTGCGCAGGGAAAGAATAATGGATCGCGGAATGAGGCGATTTATCAGTTAAGGATGAGGGGAATTGAAGATATTAGAGATTAAGTTGAAAAATTGTTGATTCCAGGTCGAAGTATTTCCGAGGTGCCAAGCTGCCGGGGGACTACGACGTCCGGGTGGAGCAAGCGGAGTTCAAGGAGCTGTCGATCACGGCCAGCAGCGAGGGGGGCGCTCTCGTCTCCATGGCCGTCTGGCGGGGGGGCACCAAGGTCGTCAGGTGGGTCGGTGTTTTGGTGAAGTGGGTTTTGTCGATCGATGCTTTGAGAAGTTCTGGCGTGAATTCGTGGGGGAGGGAGGAGGATCTGATAATTATGATAGCGATGGTGGGGATTATGAGGATTCGCAGAGATGGAGGTATGAGAAAGAGGCTTAGAGAAAGAGGCAGAAATAAGGTGCCATGGCTTATTTTCGCCACGTACACTGCCTTGAGAATAGTAGCAGGAGAGGAAAAGCAATAAAATGAACAAGTTCCCTGCAAATGCCAGCATCCTAACGGTTTTAAATTGAAACCATGTCATCCCCCGGGTCGTTCAGATGCATCAAACGCAAAGCAACAATATTATTCATGCATAAATTATGAAACGAGGCGGTCCCATTGCAGTAAAGTATGTTTCTATGTAAAACGCGACGAGTCAGAAGTGATAAAATATTCCCTCTCAGATCCTTCAAGCCCGACTTCGTTCTGCTGAGGCAGAACCTCCGCGACGCAGACGCCGATCACCGGAGCATCCTCCTGGGCCTGAAATACGGGGAAGTCGGGAGCGTGAACAGCCTCGACTCCATGTTCGCGTTCGCGGACAAGCCGTGGGTGTATGCGCATCTGCTGGCTCTTCGCCGACGGCTGAGCCGGGATGCCTTCCCTCTCATCGATCAGACGTATTTCCCCAATCATCGCGAGATGGTGAGTCTGTGATGGCGCGCTCTCGTTCCTACTGCTTTTCCTGCTGGGAATGTCCATTTATTCCCGGGAATGCGATAGCTTCTGGCCTAGATAGCTCGCGAATGAGTGGAGGGAAAGGGGGTCGGGGGGGGAGGGAGGGAGGGGCCGGGAGGGGCCGGGAGGGAGGGGGGGGGACTGTCGGCCTAGATTTTTCTTCTCATGCTCGATGGCTGCTGAATCTGGTATTACTTATGGCTGGAATGAGAGCAAACGCAGAAAAGTTTCGACCGTTTAGACTTATCTATTTTTTTCGGGTCTCAAAAAACTGAGCAATTGAGCTACGACCAAGTTCGAAGTTACGTATATATATTGGTAGAAGAACTTCAATTCCAGTAAGAGCACGTACATCTATCCCATGGGCAAACTTTCTGCCAAGAGAATAAAAAGAGAGGGAGAGAAAGAACTTCGTATCCTATCTCTTGGGAACGGGATCGCTAATGGAAGCGTTTTTCATGCACTGAGAATAAGACTTCGTTGGAATCCATCGGCACTCCGACTTTTCTTGTCGGTCCGTCCGGCGCGGCAGACAGACTCCGTACCGATCTTGGCAGTCTTGGTCGAGGAATACCGTCGTCCAGTGGCATGTGTCTGGGCTTTGGGGGCACCAGGGCACCCACCACGGGCACATTGGCACCTGGGAAATGAGACAAAATTTGAATATTTAAACTCGACGAATTTTCCCTATCGTGCCGTAATTATTGGGCTCGTTTAGCTGAAAGACAAGAACTGTCTTCTCTGAGTTCGCAGACTGCAAATTCGTTAGCATAAATTGAAGCCGATCGAATCGACGCAAAAACTTGAGAGGAAAAGCAGAACCGATTGATGAGAAAATCGACCAGATGGACATTGGGAAAAGAGAGTTTCTCTCGGAAAGTAGAAACGTATTGACATGATGGAGCATCTCCTCACTTGGCACTGACGACATCCCAACTGATAGAGTTTTCGGAGTCCTTTCTTCTGGCGTTGGGTGAGCGAGGACCAGGGTCGATGGAGGTCGCAGATGGAGACCCAGGGAAGGGGACGTTGCCCCCCGTGCTCCAGCCCCCCGCGGATGCGCCCTCCGATCACGAGCCTCCCCCGACCCCTGAGGTCCACGCCGCATTGCCCCCCAGGGTAGCCGGTCCACAATCGCCGGGATCGCAAGGCTTGCTCGGCTGGCTTCGTCGCCTGGTACAACAGATTCGGCGGAGTCTGTTTTTTATTTGAAGAGATGGCAGGTTTTAATTTGATTAATTTTTTTATTTTATTATAATTTTAAAAGACTACAGCTCTCATTAACGTTGATGGAAACTTCGTGCTGACACGAAGACGTGTTCGACTGTCAATGGTCGCCAATGGAACCCTATTTCTGTATCGATCCATCATTGAATCTCGTGCATCTAGTGCATCTCGAGTCTAGCCGCTTCCGAACTTGAAGAATATTAATGCACGAAGAGATTTTCATGAAAAAAAGAAGAAATACCTTGAATATCTTACGAATACTGATCTTGTAGACGAAGCCCCGTTCTTTCGTCGGCGTGCTTCTCCTCACGTGACCTGCAAGTACTGGACACGAAAGGAAACCGGCTCTATAGATAGGTGTGTGCGATGCATGCATAATGCATGCATCGTGCATGCATCATCCAGGCAGTAAAATTTACATATCGGTCATTAACAAGAAATGCGTTTGCAAACAGCCTTTTCTTGGCCTTTTCTTCGAGGGGTCAATGCGATATTTCGATATTTGTATTCTGCTTTTTATTTTTGCATGTTGCCGAGGCGACCAAGAAGTCCTCGTCCGTTTCTGCCCGCAACAGGAATCCGCGATTCCCCATAACGATAAGGGAGCTTGATCGAAACGAATGAGATCGTCCGATTTTGCACGCCGTTTGTTTTTGGCCCGTAGTCGCGGGATTCCACGTGGTTTATTCAGGATTATTATTGGATTTTTATCGGAAGGTCGGAGCATCGTCGTGTGCATGCCCTCGTGCGTTTCTCTATATGAGGTTTCACCCACTCGATCTCTGCTCGTGAAAGATGGATAATGTCGGAAATGCGAGTTTCCATGGCAACCCTTGCCATTACCTTGCTTTCTTTCTTTGGCTGCCATTATGGCGAGAAGGCGCCTGGCCCATTTGTCATGGGTGGAGATTCGAGCATTCTCACCACAAACAACAATGGGGGGTGGAGTGGGGGGCGGGGGTGGGTGGGAGGGGGGGGGAGTAGGTAGGTGTGGATTTGAATTTTGCAAAATTTATGCGTTGCGTTTTGGCCCGTGGCGGACAGAGGGGACAGTGACGCTCGGAGGCGTTTGGCGGAATCCCAAAAAGTCGGTGAGATGTCGATGAGATGTCCGTGAGATATCGATCACATGAGTTCGGAATCTATTTCTGTTGTCTTCTTGGGAAGAAAAATCTACTTCCTTGGAATATTTATGGGGAGGAAACCATCGAGCTCATTCCCTCTAAATTTTGCATATAGATGAAAGGAAAACTCGGAAGAACCTTTCATCGACCACCGAATGATCGCCATTTTTGTATTTAAAAAAATCAGAATTTACAGGCATTTTGAGAACGGAAGCTGATAAGTTGATTTCCACGAAGCTGGTCGACACGGACCGACACGGAGCCGGAGCCCTACGAATTGAATGAGACGGAAGGTTATCAGATTACCTTGGGATCTTGTTATGGTAAAAGCACTCTCCCCCCAGGTTTCCTCGGAGATCGATCCGAGAGAAGCCAGATGCACGTTCGGATCGGGATCTGGAGAATATTAAGTCGAGATTTCACCGGATCTCGACCGGATCCCGACCGGATCTTGCCTGAGACGTTTGTTTTTCAGGGATCGGAAGGGATTCGAAAGATGCTGTAATCTGCATCTGGGTCTGCATCTCAAACGCAAGACGGTCTATTTTCTCTGTGGTGCCTCGGTTTCATGTACATAAAACTTCCCGCTCACAGTATTGTTGTGACTTGTAACCGTGTAATAGTACCAAGCTGTATCGGTCCTTGGTACTATTTCTCAAAGTACCAAGAAATGAAGGGAATCGGAATTCCAAAAATGCGAGGACCGCGTCTTCAGTTTTCCAGCTGAATTCGCCGAAAGACGACGTCACGGGTCGACTGGGGGGGAACGCGTGAATGCTTTAGGATTTCCCAGAAGCGTGAAGGAAGAGTTCTTCAATATGTCCTGTCATCGGTTTTTTTCAAGAACGCTTCGCTGGGGAGGATGACGTCATCGATGACATAATCGTTCTTGGAGGCGCCTTTCTCCTCGGCAGCTGACTGCAGCCGAGCCAGAAGCAGCGGCCCGGTTTCTCCGCCGTTTGCGTTCAATTGGGTGTCAGCGTTCGCGGAGGAATTCGAGGAGAAATTGGGTTGGGGTCTAATTGCCGATCAGGTTTGGCGAATCCACACGAATTTTGCGCCTCGTTTTTGGCAGGCACGAGCTGCGGAACGGAAAAGAGAACTTGTCCCCTTGGTTCCTTCTGTAGAATTTCTTTGGGGCATGCTCCGTCATCAGGCCCGCATGGGAAAACGGAATGAAACGTCTCAGTTTGCTCTCAGGCCCGAATGCCGAACCCTCATTTGGGCGAGATGAAAGGGTCTTTCAGCTAAGAGCTCTTTTTCTCTCGTAGGAGTCCATGGACTTTCAAAGGACCGGTAATAACCGTTTCCTAATTCGGACCGAAGTCTTCTCCCAAATGTAATCGCTAAAGTGTTCGAAGGTTTCCATCATAAAAACATTATAAATATATATATTATTAATATATACTATGACATATTATCATATATCCCTTGTCCACGCCCTTGCAATCATGATAAAAGCCAGACAACAAAAATAGACCCATGGCCATATAGCGAGTTTTTTTTTTTTTTTTTTTTTGGGGGGGGGGGGGTCAATTTCTCCTCGAATTCCTCCGCGAACGCTGACACCCAATTGAACGCAAACGGCGGAGAAACCGGGCCGCTGCTTCTGGCTCGGCTGCAGTCAGCTGCCGAGGAGAAAGGCGCCTCCAAGAACGATGATGTCATCGATGACGTCATCCTCCCCAGCGGAGCGTTCTTGAAAAAACCGATGACAGGGGGGGGGATCGCGGAAAGGTTTTTCGCGTGACAGAGCTGGCCCGTCTCGGAAATCATGAGCTATCTTAGTGTCGTGGGTGCTTCCGAATCCCTGCTTAATCCTGCGTAATCCTGCTTGATCCTGCTTGAACAGTCACGGATTTTTTCTTTTCTGTCCGGTTTTCTAGGACGCATAAAAAACATTTAGATGCACCTAGGATGGAAATCCGCCCACAATTTCGAAAATGTCAAGATAATGTCGGCCGTACGGCAATTAGGCAGTTAATGGGTTGCCATGGTTACCATTGAATACAGAACGCCTGGGAGGATCTCCTGTTTAGGGGAGAAGAAGAGGGGGTGGTGAGGGGGTGGGGCTAGTGCCTCATCGATGAATTTATGGAATACCAGTTGATTAAAAGCTGTTTTCGGTCCCAGTGAAAGGAAGACAGAAATTGGGGGGAAAAAGTAACACTGAATGCCCAAGTGTCACAAAACGATCGAATCACTTGATATTCCGCACGAAGCCCAAAATATAATAATGATAATAATAAATGATGAAAATAAAACGGAAGTCATACCGAAGTCAGAATGGCACCAGAGGTCCTGAATGTGGGTGGGCGCGCACGTGCAGCACCTGCTCCCGGGGATCAAGGCGAAGAGCAGGACGAGAATCCTTCCGGTCTTCATCGTTACGGGCGTTGTGAGTCCCTTCCGGGCTTCGCGAATCCTTTCCGGGCTTCGGTCCGGGGGAGAGAACTCTCAGGGAATTAGCATAGCTCTTGAGACCTCGCTCTCTGATGACACGGGCAGAATGAATGCAAATTGCATCTGCTGCAGACGGAGGGAATTATTTTATGGACTCGCTTTGGATGAGATGACGAAAGTTAATATAAATTAAAATGAAGGGCATGAAATAGTGTGGGGTCTCGAATGTCTACTTTTCAAATATATAAATAGTATGTAACTTTAGCAGGGTAGGCTTATCTTATGTGAACACTTGACCATGACGCAGGATGCCAAAAATGGCCAAATGGCACATTGGCCAAAATGGGCATGCCTTTCACGTCCTCGAATAGTGGAATGAGATGTTTAACCAACTGCTCTCGTGCCTCTAGACTGAGGACTTCATGCCTCGAGAGGCACGAAGTGGTCGATTTCACTTGAAATGGACGCGAAACGGGCGCAGTGAAGCGAAAGGTTTAAGAAAGGTTCGAGAAAGACTCACGCGACGAACGAAGAAAGACGTGGGAAGCCGGATCTTTCGCATCTGCTTCTGCCAATTTCCGCCGGCTTTTGCGTTTGTGCCATTCTTCGCCGATATCTCTCGGCTGCTGCGTTTGTGCCATTCATCGCCCACGTCTCTGACGTTCGAAAACAGCACGGAAGGGGAAGATCGAGCCATTTGATTCGGGGCCAAAAAACCCGAGGAAAAGGATTATCCGCCGTCGGAAAAGGGCTATCGCGTGCAACGCTAACTCCGGATCTCTCGTTCTCGCATAAATTAATGCAAAGTTTCCCCCTGAGGATTCTTGAAGAATGCAAGAGGCAATCCAGAAGTTGAGGGAAGTGTCCCTCATGCGATGATAATTTCAGCACTTTCACGACTATAATCCCAAATGTCTACAATCTAGGGTTGCCAGATTTTTGGATCCATCTAGGGCTGCCAGATGAAGAACACCGCGTTCTGCATTTAGCCTTGAATTTTTTTTCTCATCTTAAGAATGCCTGCCATCTTGATCTGAATATAATCCGAGGCTTATCCTTCGTGACTCGCCGACGCCGAGTGCTCATCGGATAAAAATAGATCCGTCTGGCTGTCTGGCTCGTGATCTGTCCGTTCAAGGTCACTACTGGAAAATTGAAGCAAATTGCTTTTTCTGGAGTCCAGACATATCCAGTATATCCAGACAAATCCGAAGTATGGTAAAGGCACCAGTTTGTGGACGGGTTAAGGAAATTTTCCTCTTGGAAATTTCACTACGGTCGTTGGGGTTACCGAGAAACCGCTTGATTGGTTTGTTTCAATGGGAGGCCACTTATAGTTTGATGCCCATGCCCTTAAATAAAATATTAAAAATATACTTTTTCAAGAATAGCTGTTTCAATGGATATGTTGATTTTCATGTGGTTCCAGTTTGTGGACACCAGTTATTTTTTCGTGAACGTGCGTAGGCCGGATAGAAAAATGCGGGGATGAGATATGTACAGCAGTTTTATTCATCTTCAATGATGTCCTCTTGAGAAATATCATTGGAAAAGTTAAGGAATTCAGGGGTGCTAGGTCTAAAACTAAGCGAAAATGTCCAAGTTCACTCATGGTGATGGATATGCATAATTTATATAGTGGCTGTCAGGCATGTGCAAAACATGGAGCATATGAGGAAATAAATTTTCGGCGTGAATTTTGCAAAATGGCAAAAACACTCAACTGTCCACAAATAGGCGCCCGTCCGCAAACTGGTGCCTCAAACCTGTGTTAATTTCTTGAATGAACGGCGTGAAACCCGGTCTGACTGGGTCACACCCGGACGTCTGGCAACCCTGCTGTCATCTCTGGCATCACTGCCTGCACGTTATTCCTTGGTACAATATTAATACGTTTTAATGCGCAATCGAGGGGAATATGACGCAACCCGATCGTGGTTTTAAGGTGCCACTTGGAAAAAATTGTCGGAATTCGATGCTGAAAGTTTGATGCCAAGGGAGTTCGATGCTGAAAGTTTGATGCCGAGTGAGTTCTATGTTGAAAGTTTGATGCAGAGATGTTGATGATGAACTGTACGATTGTACGGTGCGGAACACTTGAAGAGGGAACTGTTGTATCATGCATGAAAGACGGAAATGGCTAGGCCTTTAGAGGTTATTCTATCTGTAGGCGCCATGTTTTATGCATAAGGCGTTCTCGGGGAAACGATTTGCATTCATCGCGACCATCATCATCGCCATTATCTCCATGGAAATTTTTGCAGGTGACGACGCAGAAATTCCCCGTGGTGCTGAAAATCGGCCATGCGCACGGCGGCCTCGGCAAGGTACGACCTAAAAATATATATATATGTAATGATTATTTAATATTGTTTGGAAAAACCCTTGTGTGAAAAGACCTCCTCTGCCTCCACCTGCAGGTGAAGGTGGACAACCAGAGCGACTTCCAGGACATGGCCAGCGTGGTGGCCGTGTCCGGAACGTATTGCACGGTCGAGGCTTACATCGACGCGAAGTACGACGTCCACGTCCAGAAGATCGGAAACTTCTACAAGGCTTTCATGTGAGATTTCGCACCTGGTCCAAAACCGATTTTTTGGTGGGATCATTCTCTTGATTTTTAAGATGGATTTTCATAGGGAATTTAGTTTTAGTAGTGACCTTGAATCTTCTAAATAGCGATGCATTTGTATTTTTCGTCCTCGGATTCTGCGTGCTGGTTTTTTGCAAGCGTTATCGTGACATGCATCTCGCAATATGCAATCACGCACGTTGAGACGAGAAGCTGGGTGAAATTTGGACGATTTTCGAGGGAGTTGAATCGTATTCAAAACCGTCATTTTCGTTTGGCTTTTACTTAGTGAAAAGTTTGCGGAATGTCGGCTGTGAGAATAATCCTCGAACTTGATCGTTGGAGCGAAAGAATTGAACCGAGCAAAGGGTGGGGAGAGCGAAGGCTGGCTGCTAGGGACCAAGAGCTATCGCAATTGCACCGGCTAAGCCGATCTCAGGGGCATGGGCTGCCCCCATTCGCAAGATTCAGGATGGACGGGTCGAGCCGGAGAGCGGAGACAGCGAGACAGGTCCTCTGGGACCCCGGAGAAGAGGCCTGAAGTGCCTCGTTGTCTGATAGAGGCAGCCTCGCTGGATGGGAGTTCCCTTCATCTATTCGTAATAGACTCACGGGAGATGCTATATGGGTCTCGTTCACATGCACATCTGCGGGCACGAAGGCTCAACTGTCCGCGCACTTCTCTCCATCCTCTTGGTCTCTTCCTTCAAGCCTCTGCGGCTCTTTTCTCGACCGTGATTCGCATGTTCGGGTCGGTGAGACTGGTACCTGTATGCGCAGGTATTGCATAGTCCACTGCCACTTGAACAAATGTACATGTGCACCGGTTCAGAAATCACGTAGATTCCGACATGGATGTCAAGGCTTTGAATATGAGTGGCGGTGGTAATTAAGCCCATTTCATGATTTAATCTATCGTCGCCACGTTTTTAGCCCACGGCATCACTCGGGAGCTGTCACTGTCGCTTAGGAGATTCGATCCTGCCGGTAGACGCTATGAAGTTAACGAGAAGTTACCGGCAAAAGCATGCTCAAAACCTATGAGTTTTCTATCGCGTCCACTAGCATCTTGGGTGCCATTAGGTAGGTCTTCACTTGTGGTATCATATTTCCATGACCAAGTCGTTGCATGAGTTATAAACCAAAACTAATTAAACTCTAAAAGTGTCTTGACATTCGTCTAAATGAAAATGATATGAAAAGACTCTTTCGCGTGTTATCGCGGAAGCGCTGCCATGGAAAAGTGGACCTCTTCTGTTTCCCATGTGATGAGAATCATAGGCGCACCAAGTTTCTCAATGATTGGAGGGAGGGGTACTGGGTGTTTTACCCCCCCCCCCCACATCAGCTTCTTAGGATTAAAGAGGATTAGCGAAAGCTTAAGTCTCCTTTCCTTCCTTGGGCTTGTTTAGTTACTTGTCGTCCCCCTTCTTTCGTTAGCTCGGCTCAGTTGACCGGAGGAGTGGAGGGGGTGCAAAAAGAGCCGAGGAATTTTTTGAGGATCTGTCCAATTCTCAGGGGATCAAATCAGCCTTTCAATGATGTGGAAGCAGCAGCTCCTTCTGTCCTTGTTCAGGCGGGTGTGATAAGGGCTATTCTTGAGATGTCCCAGCACTCGCAAGGGAAGACTCACTACGACGGCGATTTGGGCCCAATCTCATTTGTGGGAACCTTGCACGCTTAACTGCCAAACGGCTAACCTACTGCTAATTTATTCCAGTAATTTTTGACCGACAGGGATTTGAAAATAATTATTGGGACTTTTGACGCCGTGTACGTTCCTTCTAAAATGCACGGAGCCCATGTTATAAGTGATAGGAATTAATTTGCAAGTCACCGACTGCATCGATCATCGTGCATCGATTGGGTTGAGGCCCGTGGAATTTCTATTAATAATATAATGGCGTTCACGACGTCAGTGGATGCAATTGAACTCAATTTGGGATACTCCTTTGAAACTAGCACCCACTCGATGCATTACTATTCATGTACTCCTACACTTTAAACCGACAGAAGGAAATCGATCTCGGGGAGCTGGAAGACGAACCTGGGCAGCAGCTTGCTGGAGCAAGTCCCGGTCAAAGAGCATTGGAAGAGCTGGGTCAACGCCGTGTCGTCGCTCTTTGGGGGGCTGGACATCTGTGCCATCGAGGCCATCGTCTCCAAGGACGAGAAAGAGACCATCATAGAGGTGTGGAGTGGATGGAGTCGGTAGATTTTAGATGAGGTTGGATCGGGTTGTGAGATTTTTTTGGGGGGTTTGCAGGTGAACGATTGCGCTTTGACGCTGTTGGGTGATACACAGGAAGAGGATAGGAGGCACATCGCCGAGCTCGTGCTCTTCCGGATGCAGGTAAGACGCGTTTTTTACGTGGAAATAGGATGCAATTTTTTCACCGAGAAAATAGAATAAAAAGAGGAAGGCTGTCGAAAATCCGAGTTGATTAGATTTGAGATCTTTGTTTTCAATGTTGTGCTCATGAAACCATTTGACTTGGGTTTTTTTCCGAGCAGCAGCAGAATCAGCTGCAGTTACAGCAGCAGATGCAACAAAAGCAGCCACCACAGCAACCCCAGCAACCACAACCGCAATCAATTCAAGCCCAGGGGACGCCGAGCCGCCAAGCGACCCATAGCGCAGCTGCAGTCGCTTCTCCAACCGACGAGAAACTCGCCGAATCGCAGCAGCAACCGAGGCGAGACTCGCAAGGTGAGAAAGTTTGCAAGGTTGAAAGTTGGAAAATATGTTTTCGAGCGTTTTCGCGAGAACGATTCGGTGGCGGTCGATGGAACGGTGATCACGTCTCAGCGAGGCCTTCCCTCCAACTTTTTTAATTGTCTGGCAAGGGCGCCGCCAAAGGACAGGGTATCGACAGGAGGAGCTCCATCGAGACGGCCATTAGATTCATGTAGGAAACAATGAATTCTTTGATCGAAAAATTCTGCAGTGCGCAAAGGAAAGTTGGGCGAGAGCAGGGCTGTGGAACGGGGAAGTTGTTATTAGATCGAGTCTTTTGCGAGCAAACTTTTT
Source organism: Darwinula stevensoni (assembly GCA_905338385.1). Classification (NCBI taxonomy): domain Eukaryota; kingdom Metazoa; phylum Arthropoda; class Ostracoda; order Podocopida; family Darwinulidae; genus Darwinula; species Darwinula stevensoni. The sequence goes on along the minus strand of CAJPEV010000002.1, from coordinate 255,691 downwards.
TGCTTTTCTCACAGGAGAAAACTGCTTCGGCAGAACGAGATGTTCCATCAATATGTGCTCTGTACGTTAGCTCGAGATCACCCATAGCACTATCAGCTCCTTGCGAGGAGGGATTTTTGCTTCGAGTCATGTTGAAAAAAAAATAATTTCTCTCGCTTCCGCCAATATTATAGCTGGACGTACGGATGCCACGCAGCACAGAGAGAGATGACCGGTCTTCGTGTTGCAGGATCTCATACGAGCAGCGTGAGCACAGGAAGCAAGGAGACGGCAGCGGGACCGCGGGTCCCGCCTCGGCCTCCCGCGGACCGAGACCAAGCGGACCGCGTGCCCCCGGAGCTCCCCCCGCGGCAGTCGTCAGTGACATCCGCCGAGGGCCCGCGGGGATTCTTCACCCGGCAGACCTCTCAACAGGCCACGGCAGACGAGGACGACACGATGAGGAACCTGCGCAAGACGTTTGCTGGGATCTTCGGCGACATGTAGCCTCCGGGATCTTCCTCAGTCTCCCTCTCCTTCGCAATACGATGAAACCAAAAAGTTTTTGTTTTCTGTTCTGCTTCCCTCTCGAGTGAATTCTTTTGTTTTACACATATCAGAGGAGAGGAAGATGGCGGGGGGAGGCTTGGCGTGAAATGTGATTTTCCCACTCTCCAAATTGACTCTTCGTCGTGTATTCGTCGTGTGGAATGAGTGTGCATGCAAAGGATCCTAAGGACCGACCGACCTTCGTCTCCACGTATTTTCCATGTTTCCGTAGGTAGAACCGGACCGCTTCGACCGCATATTATTCCCGCTGTGTGTCCGACGATCCAGTCACGCTTGTTAAGACGACTGTATACGTGATATGATCCTATATCGCAACGTACTCCGACTGCCGGCCGTCTCGATCCGACGGCGGCGTCATTCTTGGAAGGAATGCAATCTCATCGGTGTCTGTAGTGCTGTAGGGAGGTCGTAGGGACCGGTGAGTCGTCCCCGGAGGGGTGTCGACATGTATCTCCTCGACACGTATTTCGCCCTTGATAATCGAGATAGGATTAGCGTAGAATGTGGCATCCGTGCACCGTCAAGCTTTATTTCCAGAGGTGCTACGAAATTTTCCGTTTCGGTCCCAGAGACCAAGAATTAGAATGAGAAATCACATCATTTGACAGAGGAACGTTGAATCTCCAGAATAGCAATAGTCTATCGGCTGCAGTCGCGGTCTCTGTTTGATTTCGAAAGTGAAATAATTGAATTCCCCTTGTATTGCGTCGATGAGGAGTGTGAGGCCTTCGTTTCTTGTTCCGACTGTCGGTTGATTCATTGTTAATCATATATATTTCATGTTATGGAATAGGTTTTCTGACAATAAAGAGCAATTTTAATCGCCTGTGAACGCAGCGGACGCTTTCGCCGATGGGACGAGGTCGTGGCGAATTTGACGTCCTCTTGTCGTCTCCCCCCGACAGTTGGCGTCTCGGAGGGCGTTTTCCGCAGACGACGAGTCGAGGGAACGTCACCGAGCGGAAAGGAAATTCGAGTGAAAGGGAAACCGAGTGAAGGTTGCATTGCGAGCCGAGAGCGGTTAGTTAGCGGTTAGAGTGGTTAGGATCCAAATTTTCTAGGATGCCCTTGGGAGAAGCCCGCAACACTTGCTTCAGTGTCGTCGAGTCACCAGACGGTTGTTGGGGTTATTTCACCCTCGATGAGCAGCATACACTCTATCCCCAGCACACTCACGTCTCCTGATGATTGCATCCGAAACTTTCATACTGCAAGCATGCACGGTGCAAAAATGTGCAAAAATGGCTCGAATGGCAGACCATTGTTTTGTTTTTCGTCCCGAGGGAGATTCTTCACTCTAAAAGCAGATTGCTGTCCCGTGAAATCGTCTCTAAGAGAGACTGATGTTCCCTGTTCGTGATGAGTCTTCAAAAATTTACCATCACTCTCGGATCTGCAAGCAATGCGGGGGGGGGGGGGGAGCCAAAATTGCCTACGTTTCTCCGAGTCGGCTGACATCTTCAGATATGAGAATCGAGTGATTCCGCTGGATCGAACCCGAATGAGATAAAATATCCAGAGCCGCATGCAAAGAGTCTCAAAATTCAATTTCATCACTGTAAAGCCCCTGAAGAGATAGAGCCTGGCCGACCCGGGTCACATTTTTCGAGGCATCCGATCGGCAGACGCGCATGGGCGGCATTTTGGCTCTGGCTGCTGCACGAACGTGGTCCGTGCAATGGACGTGAAGTGGCTTTTCCGCGTTGATTGTAGAGCACAATAACGGTGCAATGTGCTGCTGCGAAACGCTCAAACCGGTCGGAGCAAGGTTTTCGTGGAAGATCCCTCTGGGCTGCGAAAGTGAAACGTGAGTATTGGGAGCCCTGAGATCGATCTCGCTCGTGTGAGGCAACCATAACACGAAGCCTAGCCGATCCTGTAAGATCCCTTTGGGGATCGGGACGACATCGTCCCAACTATGAGCGGCTGGCATTTATGTAAATGCAGAGACTTCGTGGTGTGAATTCGGGTTAGGTCTGAAATGCCCAAGATAACGCTCTCTAATTTAAGGTCATTCGGGGTAAGTGTGATCGATTCTAATTTTTAGTAATCATAAGTGCATTATGCCATCGACGAAGTATGCACTAAGACGTACTCTGTCATGCTAATCCAGGTTTTGTACATCTCGTCAAATTTCGCTGGTTCAACTGGGAGATATTTCACGGAATACAAAAGTACCCTCTTTGAACTCTAGTACTTAATTCGGCGCACCTCATTCGACTTTCCCTGTAGGTTCAGTACTGCAGAATAAAATTCAATTATTGGAATGACGGCAAATTAGATTCCATGCTCTTTCCAACTTGTCCCTTCCGGAGTTCCTCACATGCTAAGCTCGGGCGCAGGAAGACTGATCGCACTTACCAAGTAAAATTGGGCATCGGGGAGATATTTCACGGAATAAAAATGGACCCTCATTCAACTTTCCCTTCGAAACAGAGTAAAAGTATTTTGAACTAAGTCATGATATTAATAAATAAAAAAAAGAACGACATACATTGGAAGTTGGTATCGTTGAGGACATGAGGCACTTGTAATTACTAAAAATTAGAATTGATCACACATTCCCCGAATGACTTTAAATTAGATAACATTATTTTCGGCAGAGCTTCAGAGGCCTAACCTGAATTCAAACCACGAAGATGCTTCTGTTTGTTTGACCTTCCTCTTCCAGTCAATGAACATGCTATAGGCGATTTTCATCGTACTGATTAATTAGAATTTTTTCTTCTAGTTGCAAGGGGGGGGGGGAGGGGTAAATGTGAAAGAGATCCTATGTCAGGAAAAAATGCATGCAGTTCTGACTTTCCCTGTTCGTCTTTCCCTATAGGATGTACTGCTGAATGAAATTCAATCATTGGAATCGCGGCAGATTAGATTCTATGCTCTTTCCAACTTGTCCCTTCCGACGTTCCTCACATGCTAAGCTCGGGCACAGGAAGACTGATCACACTTAAACGGTTAAAGTGAGAGTGAAAGTATCTTGAATTAAGTCATGATACGAATAAATTAAAATAAAATACTTCTTCGTGGTCGCGAGACACACATCGGAGACCAAGAGGGAGCCAACTGAGTGAGATTCAGCTGTCTTGAAATTTACATCTGGCTATAAGGAAGTGCATTCCGCGGTTTTCGTCGGTGTATCTCGTCTTGTGGAGACGGAATCCACTCTCGACGATCGTGCCTCATATGAAAGGAAATCCGAGTGATTTAAGGATGAATTGACCGGGGGAGAATGGGAGGCAAACGACGAAAATGGCGCCCTTCGTTGAGGCTGGCTCTGTCTCTCCAGGTGCTCTACGTGGATGGCGACGGAGGTGCCACCTTGTATCGTTTTTGGTAACCATCATGTGACTGGTCAGGTTCCTTGACTCGACTGAAACCAAGGGGCAGAAGGACGAGATACTGATATGGGTTTTAAGGTCGGATGCATCGGGGCGGAGCATTAATCCGAACCCTATCTCCGAAAGGGGAATTATTTCCCCTTCTGGTGCTTTTCTCCATCTCGTTAAGAAGATTAGCTCGAGTGGGTGTCATGCAGGGTATTAGGAGGGAAGATAATGGTGAGTGAACGATGCGCACTCATTAGTGTCTCTCAGGTGAGGATGGTCTCTCGGGTGAGGATGGTCTCTCCGATGAGGATGGTCTCTCGGGTGAAGATGGTCTCTCCGATGAGGATGGTCTCTCGGGTGAGGATGCGCCTCCAAGTGCATACTTATTTTTCACTCATCGCATACCTTTCATTCATCCCTATTATTTGCTGTGTTGACATACGGGGAGACGGAGCGTATCACCTGAATATGGTGATTTTTCTCACACGTCCAGACTTTGGGACGTGCTGATATATTCGCCTTTTGTCGGTCTACCCACGAGACTAGTTAACACTCGTGCAGGCTGGTAACACTAAGGAAAACGGGGGAGGGGGGGGGGGGGATTAGGGGGAAGGGGGGGGGGGGGGGCCGGAGAGGGCGAAGTTGAGGGGCGTTACCGGATTCGATGGCCCTGGATCGAGTTACGTCTATGTCACGTTCGAAGTTTGACGTTCAGGGATGATGTTTCATGATGTCGGAAACTTTCTATTGGCTCCTCTCTCTGCAAATTTCAATTTTCGATTAATTCCTTAATGGAAAAAAAAACGTTTAACTGTCTGTTAAAAAAAATATTCGAGTGTTCTCATTTTCATGCAGGAAACCAGTGGGGTATCGTAGCGGTTAATCGAAACCGAATTTTAGTAACCGGTTAGTTGAGATCAGTCAAGTTGACCGTCGCACAGGTAGCTGATGAGACAAATTGGCAAGCAGGAGAGGAGATTAGAATCTTGAGACTCGCTCTTGAGCAAGTTCCCTTTTGAAAGGCTTTAATCTTGTTGAGGAAAAAGTGTAACTTGTGAGAAGTCCTCTGGGACTCGAACTTGAGTAAATAGGCGAATCGATCCCCAGAGTGATTAGATGAGTGGATATGGGATTCTTCATTTTCTCTCATTCCATACAGAAAGCCAGGACAAGGGAATGGGTGGGGAAGGGGAAGGGGGAAGGGGGAAGGGGAAGGGGGAAGGAGAATTTCTGCGGTTCTTTCATTTTGTAGATGCAGTTTAGAAGTGTGGTTTCCAGTAGCGTAGGGAAGGGGGGGGGTTTAAGGGGTTAGAACCCCCCCTTTGGGCTTCCCGGTCAGTGACACTGACAGGCATATTTCAACCTTCTTTGGGAATTCCTATTTTAGTTATGCTCCTTCGAGGAAAGTCTGAGGTCTGTCCACAGACCCAAGATGCCAGACCATGATTTCCTTGAGAAGGTAAATTCCGGGTCGTGGAGCTAGGCGTAGGGTTGGGATGTCTTCCTGGCCTCAACCCTCTCCCTTGCCGATTTCCTGCCTAAGCCTCTGGTGGTTTCCGTACGCCGCGTATCGCTTCTCGCTTCTCTCAAAATCTCGGAATGAGCCGAGTCTTGGAAGAATCCATCCATTAAACCCAGAAGGGGTATAATGGATGGATTCAAAGCTTCCCGATAGGTCTCGTTGCAGGCGTGAAGAATACGCAGCGAACGCGGCAGTAGCCAGAGCGACAAGTTGCACGAGGAAGGCAACTGGCTTCATTCTCTAGACAGACACGCTCTAGAAATATAGTCATTTTGTCTGTAATAGTTATTAATTTATAGTTCTTTCTTCGGAGACAAAACTCTCGGTTCTTAACTTCCCTGCCGAAAATGACCATTAAACTTTGTCTATTCGCTGAAATAATCAGATCGACGGTGCCTTGATGAGATTCTTAAATAAATAGGGGTCACGCGCCGTGATCCAGAGACAAAGAATTTGGGAGTTTTGACACGCCATTTGAATGCTTGGTCAAAAAAGACCGGCAGAAGATCAGTCAGGCCTCGAGAGGGGGTGGAGAAGACTACATTGCAGGGTGGAAGGACGTTGTCACTCGAGACTCGTCATCCCACCGGTTGAGCTCGAATCCGTTCTCAACAAGTTTTCATGTTGGAGCTTGCTTTGACCAAAGAGACTGCAATGTTGGTTTGAAAATGTATGCTTCTGAAAATGTCTGGATTTTGGATAATTTTCGCTTTTGGATCTCCTAAGGCCTAAACGAATTTGTCGAGATTCATACCCATGCCCATCGTCTACCGTGAGGTCAAGAGGTGAATCAGAGAACTCCAGGCACGTCGGAGAGAACAGACGATGGTGCCGAAGAGCTGAGATGGAACTGTCTGCTCCTGCTCGTTGATCCCCAGACAGTGGAGGTCGCTGCGTCTTCTTCAACCAGCCAACGAGACGAGGTGAGTCGGTCACGTGACCTGCCGGACGGGGTCTTTCCGCTTATTTACACTGCTTCACTTTCTTTCCTTCTACTGACGTCGGCCAGGGCGGGGGCATGGGTTTCGTCTCGCTTCCCCAGTTCTCTCGAGAACATTTTTCTTTAGTGAATGTGTCTCGTGTTTTGTGTCTGTCCTGGTACGAGTCTCTTCCATGCCCTCTCTCCAATCCCAAGACCTGGCTGACGTCCGGCGTGGGAAATGCAGGTATGGTGAAGTCTTCGAAATGTGAGTCGGCTTTTTCCTCTTCCGCCGAGCCTGGCCTCGAACTGGGTCAAAGCCTCAGAGGCTCCGGTTGTAACGCTAAGCTCATGTCTGCTGACGGTCTATGCGGCTTCCAGCTCCTCGACACTTCCTGTTGGTAAAACTTGGGGGTTTGTGAAACAGACTCGTCGCGACTCGAGCCTTCACAATGTGAATAACGTGAAGCCTTATCCGTAGGATAGGATGACCAGATCGTCCCGGTAAAACCGGAACAGGCCGTTTTCTCTGGAACAGCCCCTGGTTTTGAGCTACTGCCCTGCTCGGAAAACTATCCAGCGATTTTTCCTTTCAGTGCCACTCATTTGAAGCAAGCAGCTCGTCGGCCTATTGTCAACCGGAAACGGAGGGAAAATGTCTCGGATTTTCCTTTTAAAAAAATATGGTCACCCTACCGTAGGAGCACAGTGCACATGTTTGTTTCCAGCGTGGAAGCACCACGTGACAGCCATCTGGCGCCGAGAGAAATCGACAGGCTGGACGTTCGAAGTTTCGTGTGGCTTCCAAACCAGTTTTTAGCACATGTAAGGAGCTTGGCTATGAATAGCTAGGCATATTTTAAAGGAACTAAATTATGCCCGAGGCCTAAAATGGTTTATCTTAACATGAATCTTTTCCTTCTTACTTTTTAAAATTTATTGTTATTTTCAAAATGGTGGTGGGGACATGCCTCTGGCCTCTCCAATGCTATCCTGGTGTGTGGCTAGACCTAGCCTAGACCGTAGCGAAGTACATATTATTATTGATGCAGATAAACAAACTGGATACATCTGTTATTTTTCAATGCAAGATGCAAAAATGTGAAAAGTTCATCAAAATGGAAGAAAATAATGATTTGAATTCAGAATGTGCTTGGAGTTGTATACTATTTCATTCTGTGCTGTTTCATTTTCAGTCAATGAAGCTTCTATGGGAAATGGCCCATGTTTTGAAATCTGCACTGCCTCAAACTCTCTCACTCATCAGATTTTCCCCCACATGGGTGCATACAAAGGTGAATTACTTGATGGAAATATCAATGAGTGAGTTACAAGTCTGGCATATGTATAATGTTTTCTGGTGTGATATGTTAAACCCAGCTGAATGCTTAGTACTGGGTGTATCAAAAGTCTGGACTCATAGACAGACTTCACTATTTACTTTTATTTCATTAAATGTTCTAATTGCAAACCATGGATTTGCATACTCGTATCAATTCTGGCATATAACCCCTCTGAATATTTCTTAGTACCTCTGTACTAATTTTGGCACCCTCTTTCACTGAAAAATTTAATTAATTTAAAATGCCCATGAGTATGAACTTTCAATACACCCTGTATGCTGTGTGCTGAGAGCAACTGACTTAGTATATCCTTTGGTATATTCATGTTATTTCTTCTTGGTATGTTTTCCTTGCACCCTATATGTATTTGGATTTTGCACTTCATTGTACTTACCTTCAATAGCCTCCCTCTATGTTAGATGCTTGAGAGGCATTCTTAGTGTTAGCTGGAGTTTGGGTTCAACTACATTTTCTGTGTAGAACTGGAAGGGGGTGGCATCCTATCATGACTGATTTTTTACTTGAGGGATTCACCTCAAGATGTTTTACTTGAACAAAAAAACTTTGTGCCAAACAGTCAATGCAGTTTGTATACACACTTGGAATGTGACACTTTGTGGGATGCCCACCCATTTCAGTGTTAAGCATTGGTGACAGTACTTCCTATTACAGCTTGTTGATACTTATCTTAATTATATTTATCTCAACTCATAGTTTAGCTGTAAATAATTAGTACTTTAAACGTTATTAGTTTCTTTGGATTCTAGTACATTTTGGATAGGAGACAGATAAGGTTCAGATCTAACTTATCTGCATCTCACCAGCCCTTGTGGGTAGGTGAGATTTAAGGACATATATTAAAGAATAGTAATAACAAAATCTATGAATTCATAAGAAAAATTCATTTTGTCTTAGATGCTATATGCATGGAGCAGTTGTCACCTAGCTGTGGGAGTACTGCATTTATCCTGCCATCTTCTCACCAACTGTTGAATTCCCACTGCCATATAAACTTTTGTCTTCATGATGATTTATGTGTTGAGGTCCTCTTTTCTCCTCCATTCCCATTTAAATTTGTATGCATGTTCATGGTCTTCCATTTGTCTTTATACAGGGTGGACAAAAAAAAACTTGGGCTATCTTTATCATTCCAGAGCACTGGTCCCCAAGAGTTTGCTAAAACTGCTGTAATGCCTCCATATGGAACATTCATTCTGGCTTTCCAATGATGTCAACAGAATAAAGATTCATAACATAACTATCATGCAGTTAGATAAAGAGTATAAGATATGGTGCTGGAAAAGCAAAAAATGTATTGGCAAGATTGCAAATGTGCAAGCAAAGGAATGGATGTCTTATGGCAGTGGTTCCCAATCCTCCTTTTACTCACATTGAACCTTCATGAGTTTGGCGGGTCATAACCCACAGTTTGAACTGTTGTTTGATAGGGTCCTGGTTAGTGTACTTTCAAGCACTACCTTTCTTACACTCTGTGTTACTGCATTGGAATGATAGAATGGATCTTAAATCATTAGACATCAGTGGAAAGCTAGTTAAATGTTCTACAGTATAGAGATGCTATTGCAATATTTCCAAAGTCTTGAGAAATTATGCTGTGAAGTGTTAAAGATAAACCAACATTTTTTTTTTGCCCACCCTGTATCTTGATTTATTTGATGATGTTTCCTTTTTAGCAAAAAGGGTATTATATTTCATGTAAGATTATTGGTCAACTTGTTTTTTTTTTTTTTCTAGTTTGTGTGGATGTTTTTGCTCCCATTTGTGTGTGTGGTTCTTGATGTGATGCTATCAAAGTGCATGACTGAAGAGATGGAAATTCTTGGATCTGTGTATGTCTTCACATACATCTTTGCATGAAGAGCATGTGTTTTTCATGCAACACTTTTGTAGAGTCACTGACTCATGTGATCACACTCATTCATTTCCAAGATTCCATCACATGTCATCTTCAATTTTTGTATGAATCCTGCACTAAGTAATGCATTGGATATCATGTCCATTATTAGTATGTGATGTAGTTGCTGGGCTTGTTCTTACCAAGTTTGATCAAATGCCTGTTGTTGGATTTGCTATTGGTTGTTACAGGGCAGTATTGTTGGTTTAGGAGGAGTCTTTAGGAGAGGTATCTTATAAATATTTCCTGGAAGCAGAGATGGACAAAGTCATGAATTTGTGATTCTGGAGTGCAAAGAAGTTCTTGATAATGACCCTTGAGCATTCCATCAACTCAATAGGAAGGCTGTTTTTCCCAAAAGGTCTCATATTGGGGTCTGGAGCATTGACTGCATGCATTCAGGAGTTAAGGTGTCTGGTACTGGTAGTTTCTGGAGTGAGATTGTTATGGACTTCATTCTTTATACTGTTGACTGTCATATATGTTGATACAGACATGGTAGTTCATGATTATAATATATATATTGGTAAAAAGGGTGAAAAAAAAAATTCTTTTTTTAACAAGAAACGGGCTACTTGTTCTCATTTTGAACCTCAAATAAAATGCATCGCTGTCAAGTAAGCTTTCTCTTTGTTAGTCTTGTTCCTATGCTGGATAATTGCTAATGTTCCTTCTTTGAACCTTGTTCTTTCAAGTATTCATTCACTGTGGCTCAGACAGGCAGAACATGATTGAATGAGCAAACTGATTTTAAAAAATCCCCTGAAGTATTATGGGAATGAGCCATATCATAGTTTGCCTAAGTTTGATAGTCTACTTGAATTTCCTCTCAAAAGGATGTTCTTGGGACATTCCAGTAATTTGAATTAAATTTTTTCGCATCTGACTAATGAGTCCATTGCTTAGATGGAGATTGAATTTGGTAATTTAAATCTGATCTTGTTCTGAATGTGGTCCCAGGTATCAGGCAGCTAGATGGAGTGAATGGAAGTCTGTTGCCACTGCCAGGTGCTTCATGCACTACTGTGTGTCCCAAAAGTTTACATAGTAAGTATTTATGGCTGCTGACTCTTTGAATTTTCAGTGTGTTTTTAATTTTTTGCCAGGAAAAGAGTGTTTTTTTTAGGATTTTTGTTTCTTTTTAAATATTGAGTTTGAGACTTTTTAATGTTGAGAAGAGCAATTGATTGTTATGGTAAATATTCTTTTGCTGGATGGTGCTATTCTCTACTCCATTAAAGGATTTTTCATATCACAAGTACTGTACTTTTTAAGCGTTTGATCTGTCTTCAGTTGTGCAAGAAAATAATTTTTTTTTTGCTTTTAAGGTTTTTTTTTCTAAATATCTGACCAACTTTGATTTTCATCTTTTAAATATTTCGGGATTCTAAATACCTTACGGATTCCTGATGTTTTTTTTTATAGCATTCCTTTTGCCCTTTGACATTATACACATTTCATGGACATAAATGACAGAGTTCTATCCAAATCGGACAGGTTCTCGCCAGTATCACCTTTACTGAGCCCCTAATAACCGATTTATTTAGTTAGGCTCTTTACGAAACATTTATTTCCTAAATTTTGATGACCCCAACGATAATAATTGTGAACTTCGTTCGAAACTTCTGCACTTATCAGCAGTTCAATTCTTCTGATAATATTTAAATTCACGGTTATATGTAGAAGGTAGGGCAAGGGGGGTTCAGGATACATGGTGAAGATTTCAATGCTGGGGAACGAGGTATCCAATCTGATGATTCGATCGGAGAGATTAGAGACTTGCTGTATTTAGACTTGTATGTACTGTAACGTACCGTATAGTTGATATACAATGCCACATTGACAAACGTAAAGATTTAATCATCGAATGTTGACTGAGTGGACATAGCCCTGAACGGGATGTATGAGACGGATGGAAAACCGGAAAGGGAATACATGAGCAGGAACTGAGGCCAAGGACCCGCAGGGTAGAGAGCCTAGACAGTAGCAGCCGACCACATATTGGGTGGAGAGATTCGAGTGTGGAAGGGTGAATCGTGCGGCTTGTGCTTCATCTGGGCGAAGAAGGAATCTCTTCGTGGGAAGGTAAATGGGTTGTGAATGGAAAGTTTCTAGCGTCGATAAACTGGTCTATCTTCTCTGGAAACAATTTCTTTATGAGGTCTCTTGATGCACTCGATAGGTCGAAAATTTCAGGTCACGATTCAAGAATTTTACGTCGTTTTTGCCTTGAGGACACTTGGGAACATGCCCCAACAGAAGGCTGGAGCCGCACTGTCGGACATTGTCTACAAACAGGACATGTCGTGTGCATGCTCTCGAGGTTAAGGGAGAAAAAACCGTTTGTTTGCTACAGGTGTATAGAGTACGGGCTTACTTCCTTGCCCGTCAGCTAGATGGAGATCCCCCGGGGATGGAAGAAACCACTTGACCCTTGACACTTTCCTGAGTGCCACAAGCCGAAGTCCGAATGGCAGGCGTTCTCTTCGATTTGTTTAGAATGAAGGGGGCTGGCCTTCGTTGCTTCGTAGCGATTAGAGACGAACTTAGCTGCGAATGTATTCGAGGGAGAGAAGAGAGACGGACTGGCGGGTGATATCATTGCTATTCGCGTAACCTCTGATATGGGAAGTAATGAGTCGACGCCTTGCACGTGTGTCGCCCAATATATGGTTGCGTGTTTCCACACTGATACGAATATGATCCTTGAACGACTTAAACTCATATTTCCTAGTAGCAGCATGGATACAGACACCGTTTGTTCCAAATCATTCTACGGTCCCTCCATAATGCTTGTGAAATGTGCTAGTCCTTTCACTTGCGGTTTGCAGGCAGTGTTGTCAACATTGTCATACGAGCCAACACAGTAGAATATGGACACTATCTTGATTTCATGGGATCACTACACTGACCTATATAGGAGTCTTGTATTCCTTTTCTATGCCCCCCTAGGCAGCTAGGGATCATCCGATGCGCATCCGCTGGATATCCGCTACAGATATATGGAGATCCACTTGACAACTGCATGAAATATCAGCGGATATCCTGCCTCATGCGTCGCTTTCTGGACGCTGGATGTACTCCAAACAATTTCGTGGCGCGGAATTTTAATGCAGGTGAATATCATTCGTCCTTTAAATAGAAATGCTTCAAATGTGTGTTTAAAATATCTTTGAGGACATGCGCAGGAAACTTAGCAACGTTTTTCCCGTTCTGTATGACCTCCCAGTTCGCCCACGATGTGCAAGTTTCTGAGATCTCTGAATGATTTCTCCTCTTACATCCAAAGACTCCAGATTCACAGCCTCCCAATCGCATACGATGCTACTCGTAGCCCAAGGCGTTGCAATCCTGCTTCTCATTCCCCAATAGCTACCCCTGGAGTCAGGTCACGAGGCGAACCGTTCTTCCTCGTCCATCCGCTTTGTAAGAACTACCGGGAGTCTCCAATTGGGTCTCCAGTCTTGACGGATGCATTAACAATCGTTGAATTTCTTCCCTTACTTGTACGTGAGGAAAGATCAAATGCAGTGCGAAACCAACTGCAAATTTCTAGTAGCTTCAGGGAATCGATATACGTATAGCTGCAATTGAGGCGCGACCTTGCTGATAATGTGGGAACCATATTTTTATCGGAGGAACAGCCAGATGGCAGGACAGTTGGTACGCCTCACCTTTTCCCGACTTTCAACGGGCGTTACATCTGCCCTGACGCCTATCACGCATGTCCATCGCATGTCCGCCGGACAAACTTGAAGAATTAAAAATAGAGCTTTGCCCTTGGATTCGAACCCATGTCCTCTGCTACAGGAGCCATAGTTGCAATCATCCTAGTCATAGCATGCTTCATGGGACCATGTTTCTTCTATGTTACCTATTCCATTCCAATTTAAACCTGGCAAGCCTACCGATCTTCGCGGCAAAATTCCAGAGGTCCTCTTCCCAGGTGTTTGAACCACATGGATTTATTGTACAGCACCATGCATCGACTTTTTTCTACTTTTGCTGGAATGTATTGGATTAGGATTGGCCTTGTCCTCTTCCACTTTTTGGAGCGGACAGGGAGATCTTCAGGTTTGGCTCGAGGGGAAAAACAGCAGATAAAGTTGGTTTCTTTGATTCTCATTCATTCTGGACCCTTCATTCAACCTTGACAAACTCTTTTGTGGGAGAGACCTCCCTCATCTTGTCGTGGTGTTGGAACTCGATAATATCAAAGGCATCGATCAAAGACGCGTTTAGGATGTTCCAAGGTGGGAGGGGGAAAGAGTTGCGGCGTATCCCCTGCAAACCGGAGGAGGCGAACTGTTTGAACCTCGCCTGGACGCGTCCTTGGCGTCAACATTCCATCGGGCCCTTGAAGGACGACAAGGGGAATTAGTCGCGATGGCATGGCAGGGATGTTGGATGATTTATTTGCTTCTGTGTTACGAGTGAATCCGATGACGTACCGACTATGACCAAGGTCACGGACACGTGCATCGAGGATATACGCACATTGGAAGAGATCGCGAGTATGATATGGAAACTAATGGCAGGAAAGGCCGGTTGCCTGCCTTTCTTGGCATTAGCTGGGATTCCAGCTCGAGTTGGTAACTCGAGCTGGAAGGGGCTCGGGGAAGTATCGGCGTCATTACAAATCAGCTTTTGCTGATTTGTAATGAGAATTGCATTTTGCGCGGGTAAATGCCGACGGATTGGGAATTTGCGAACATCGTTCCGATCCTCAAGAAGGGAAATAGAGCAAATCCGGGAAATAAAGGCCGCTGAGTCTCGGGAGCATTCCGGGAATGATCGTGGAAGGCATTCCATCCAAGAATTCTTCGAGGGAGACTCGCCCCTCTGGGAATCTCAGCACGGCTTTAGGAGGCGGTGAAATTGTCTTGCCACTTGGCTCGGAATTTACGATTGGTGACGGATGGTGAAGGGAATCCCGTCGATGTCGTCTATTTCAACTTCGTCAAAGATTTCCATACCGGTTTCTAACAGCTCACAGGCGAAATCGGAGGCGCTCGGAATTCCAGGTAAGGTGTGCTAATCTTTTTTTTACCTTTAAGCAATCTTGCAAAAACTGCCGGGAAGAGGGCAGAGAGAATTTGTAATTGGGGAAGTGTTAGAGTCTCCCTGGGCTTGGCCTTGGGACTGCTTCTGTTATTTATATTCTGTGATTTACATTAAAAGATTTAGAAGGAGGCCTCGTGAGTAAATCAGAAATTTGCCGTTAGCTTGAAAATGGATTTCTCTCTAGAGGGTGAGAGGACAGGGAGAGGATATGCAACTCTTGGGACGAGTGAAGCAGAAAACGGCTCAAGAAGTTTTAGTACGATTCTTCTCAAGGATAATCACTAGGCCTCTGAATGCGAATAGGGAGGGAACCGCGGGGACTCGAAAATCAGAATCGATCGAGAACTCTAAAGTTCTCTTCGCACGCGCGGTCGCTAAATATAGCAGTATTTTTAAAGTTTCATCCGGCATTTAATTTTCACAAGGAGCTCACGCAATTTTCTTGTCCTGCGTGCTGCTCTTGGACGACCCCATTTAGAGTATTGTTTTTTTTTTCAAATTTGAAAACATGCTAATTAAAGATGATCCCACAGTGCTGGAAAGGGTTCGGAGAGGGCCGCTAAAACTATCAATGAGGAACGAGGACTTTCATAGGAGAAACGTTAGTCATGCAGGGAATCGACGTATAACATATGTATGTATAACATAGAGTTAAAAGTCTTCTCAACTCGATGAAAACAGCAAAACGCGATGGAACCAATTCAAGTTACGTAAACCCCAAGTGCGACTTAGATGCGGAATGACTTTGCTTGAGCTACATTGACCTAATTCCAGGCAAATACGTTTAAGAACGAGTTGAACTCGTCGTTAAACTGATTTGGGACATGCACCAAATCCAATTAGCTTTTTTCTCTCTTAAACTAATCTTCCAGGATAAACACGTTGCATTGCCGGTTTATCTCCTTAAACGGTTTCTCAGAGGTATTTCAGCTTGCTGCTTTGTGGGCCTCAGTTTTCTTGCCTCTCATCATCTAGTTATGGTGGAAATGGAAAATAACGAAGAGATTAAAGTTTTTTTTAATCTCTTCGTTTTTATCTCATCCTGAACCAACCAGGATCAGAGATTGGCTCGAATGCGGCTCACAGTGAGGCATTGCCCTCGATTTGCATCTAAAAATCCATCTTTTTCCCACAAAGGGTGACATGCACCGGATCCATTTAAGCTAAACTGATCTGATCTCACAATGGTCCCCTGTGGGAATCGGTTTAACAGAGATAAACTTATTTCCATAGACGTCCATTGTGAAAACGAATCGGTTTAAAGTTAAACGAATCTGGTGCATGTCACCCAAATAGTCGGGATTCTCTCTCCAGGTGCACCCGTGCCGCCATCAAACGCGTTTATATCATGGATAAACGTGTTCGTGGAAACTAATCCGATTTAACTGATTTCCTCAGTCGGTGCATGCCGCCCATTAGCTGCGCCACGTCGTGACTAACTTTAAGAAGAGGCGAAATGGACAAAGAAAAAGCGAACAATGAGTAAGTGACTAGGCAGTGGCCGAATATGAACCCGCGAAAATAGCATAAGCCTTCCATATTTTACATAAACCTTGACACGTGAAGTAACGGCAAAGATGCCTCGGTCACGTGCCAACTCGCAACTCGAATCCCGGCACTGATAAAAAAAATTGCCACGTAACACAACGGCTACGATAACAACTCGCTCGATCTTGATACGAGAGTAAATAAAAAGAGAAACCACGGAAGAGCGGATCCGCTCGGTTTCACTTCACAGCCGCAATCATCAGATATCTGTGACGCTTGTTTCACGGAACGATTCAATCCGCATGAGGAAGAGACTCGGAGGGGGGGAGAGGGGGCTCCGTGGCGAGACAGATGAGTTTCACGTCGCGTTGAGCAAAGTCGTCTCCGTGAAAGGCATTTCACTCTCGCGAGCCGTGAAAGTGGGTCAGGGCTGGAAGAGTAGTCGATAACGAGCCAAGGGAAGTTCTCAAGGAATAAATGAGAGGGCACGGCGTGTCAAGTTTGCACAATTAGCATGCATCTTCTCACACTGGGGCACCAATTTCATTTTTTTTACATACTTCCTGGGATTTTTAAACGAACGAGAATGGAATTGTCTTTGTCTTTCCTCGTCACTTCACTTTCTTCTCTTTGTTTCTCTTTGTTTCTCGCATGCTCGAATGGATGGCTTCGGGCATATCATTGTTTCTTTGTTTGGAACGTCTGGAGTCGAGCAGTCCGTTACGACTGGACGTGATGCGCGTGACATCCTCTATAACGTTAGGAGCTTAAGGTAGATCTGCTCGACCCGTCGGACGTCGGTAACGGGTGATGACACCTAGCGTTGCGGAAGGAAACCGAAGAGTGCGGGCTCTCCTCGCTGATGTCTATGTGTGCTACGGGTCGATGCCTATCGTGTGCAACGTGACGGAAGAGAATGTATTTCGGAAACGCGTGAAAGATGACTTCATGAAATGTATGTCTCTGCATCCCGCCTTGAGTTTCCTAGAGCATCTCCAGATGCGAAGGCCCAATAAATGGAACTAAATGGAACGGAATGGAAAGCTGGAATGGAGTATCTGGCAGTGATGAAGGCGTGGTCGAAGTTTCCACGAGCTTCTATGTGAGTTACGAAAGGCAGGGAAAATTCTATGGGAGGTAAGTACAATTGTACATAAGCAAAAACGACAGAACTTTCCCACAAACCCAATACGAGGCGACGTTTCTGAGACGGATCTATCTATGCTATCTATTCGACTTCCCGCGGATGCATTTATAATTTGCGTTTATGTCTGCGTTCGTTTTTGCGCTTTGAATTCGATCGATGGCATGTAAGAAAGCGAATAGAAGTTACTCAGGATCACGAATTTAATAACACACTCTCGTAATTTATTTCGAGTCCCACCTCGCTGATGCGTACATTTAGGATGATTAGAAAGGAAGTGAGAAAAGGCATATGGGACATGAGACGGTACCAGGGAGCCGACGTCGAAAACTTGCCAATATATCGAGGTGCGGGGATCGGGCCCTTGCGCTTTCCTCGCGCTTTACATCTCGCTAGCAGCGAGATGTAAAAGCTCCTTCGTACCGTAATGACAGGAAATGTCGAAGAGGAGGAGGGACGTCTTTACAGGAGAAAGCTGGAAACGTGTGCCTCTGAGGATTCCTTCCATTCACTTTCCATTTCCTATTGTTCCAGTTCGCGTCATTGTCTCTTCCATTCACGGCGTCCTCGATGACCTTGCCGCGTGCGATGGACGCGAAAGGCAATGGACTCGAGACGTCCGCCTTTATTCTTTGGGGAGCCTCAGACGAGAATGCCAAAGCAACTCAAACCCCAGACGTTTTTCGGGCCGAGTGCATTCGCGATCGAAACGCATGCATCTGACAGCATGGCGGGGTTCGCCGCGTGCTTGTCAAACTGAAACCTCCCGCGGTGCGCTCATGTTCTATTTAGAGCAGTCACGATACAGCGATCCCGGCAATCGTCTCGGTCTAGCTGCACTTCGTGACGTGAGCATCCCGCGCCTCTCGTCTTCTAGAAACCCGATGATATTCGTGTGACCGAGGATAACGATGAGGATCATCATCGGACCCCTTTCTGTATCGAAAAAGCAGCGTCAGTATATAATGATCTCTCTCTCTCTCTCTCTCTCTCTCTCACAACTTTCGAGTGAGAGCTCGGGTGAAAGCTCGTGCATGATGCAGTTGCTAAATTTCGACTCACAATTGAAAGGGCTCACGCAATCGAGTAGAATGTGGAGAGGCATCAGAGGCCTCTGTTGAAAGAGAAAGATTTCAATTGATATAAAAATTCGTTGATGGAGTTCGGAAGGAAGTCGTTACTGGAATAGCTTTCCCAGATATTTTTTTTTTACCTCTCATAAATATTCCATACGACGTTCGTTCTCTCCTTTTCATTCAGACTATCGTCATCTGAGGATTTTCTGCTTAGAGGAACCCAACCGTCAAAATACAGACCAGGCTTTGCCGAAATTAAACCCGGTGGACTTATCCTGTCAGAGCCGGATCTCGACACGGCTTGCATTTTGATCACGTTCGCATTTGAAACCATTCTGGGAAAGAGAATTCTAATCTCCATCTTTGAGTTTTTTCTTGTTACAACGAGTCGATTCCAGTCGTTAGGACGACTCCAATTAATGAATGTAGTTTATTGACCCTCGTTAACAACCCTCATGGGGCCCCACATGGGAACCAGGTGGTTGCACGCGTGTATTTTCTCTATCGACCTTTATCGACACTTGGTGGAGCACAAGCTTCCTCGATCCTGATAAGTGCCTAATAACTAGGCAATGGTGACGTGGGTGGTAGTCAAGGCGACACTAATGAAACAATTTCAGGTTAATTGGCTATTTTTATCGGGGAAGCGTCGGGGGCTGAACCCGATTGACTCTCCATTCAGGTAATTAAGACGCAATTACAACTGCTTTAAAAAAAACGAATTCGTGTGCAGAGCTTTCTTATTTTTTCTTAATCTCGCCTACAGCGGCTGTTTAATAGTTCATTGTGAATTAAAGTACGAGTGCTTTCTATATATATATATATATATTTTTTTTTAAAGATATTTTCTACATATATTTAATTTAAGCATGATTAAACAAATCGATTTGTCAAGCAGAACTAGAGGAAGTGCAGAAATCAGGTTGTCGATAGGGTGATGACTCACGAACCAAGGTTTTTAAGTTATAAACAGAATTTATGCATCATCGGTAATTTCGTGGTTCTCAAAAATCGATACTTCTGAGCAATCTGCTACCGGGAGTGTTACTCATGTGTTACCATCAAAAGTTCCATCCAATTTATCGTGAAGTGCGACTGAATTCTGGAACGGATTCACTCGGGGAAATGTTGCCGAGAGATTTTTCGTGAAACGCAGGGTGTGTCATAGTTCATTTACAATAAATATTAATAAATTCATATTTATTGAAAGGTCAGTGGAAGCAGAAAATTACTTCTCGTCTAACGGAAGTACGTCCTTTAGAATTAGTTTGGACGAATCAACTTCTTTGAAATTGATGAGTCCCATCGTGCCCTTCACCAATGTCGATGCATTTCCCCCCCCCCCCCCCCCCAAACTTTGAGCTGCATGCACCTGGGATTTCCCGTCACTTCAGCCTCGAATAACATCTTCCAAGTTCCATCCTTACAACTTTGCTCTAATGGAAGATTCAAAGCCTTTTCTCATGAGAGTAGGCGCAATTTAGATGTTTACCTTTTCCTCGAAATTTTCTAACTTACCCTCAATGGAAAGGCGAGGGATTAGGAATTGGCAATTTACTGGATGAGCCTTAGAACTTTCTAATATAAATCACGCTGGAAAATAGAAGTAGTTCTTAAAATGCATTTAAGATAAAAATTCGTTTTGCTATGATGTTGGGGTCTTTATTGAAAAATATATCAATAGCCAGCTTTTCATCAACGCAAATTTGCACCCATCTGCTTTCAGCAACTAGTAAAATATTAGTTGTCGGGATGGAAGGTGGATTATGGGACACCCTGTACCTCTTCATACCACGACTGAATTACGGCATCGATCTTGCACAAACTCCCAGCCAGAACGGAGGAGAAATGACGCGATCGCCGCCGTCATCCTGGCTCCCGTCCAAGTGAGCGATGAATGGCGCACGATTCCCTCACGCGGCGCCTGTGCCACGTCATCCGCATCCAGGATGCAAAAGAATTCATCAAGGCCTTCGATATTCCGTCGTAAACGTGTGCTATGCGCCAAGGCTGCATTTTCGCAATGCGAGTTGCTAATAAACTGCACGTGCTGATGGATGTGGTATCCTTGTGGATATTTTCATCCAGCTCGTGTAAAAAATTAACTTCAGATTCATGACGAGCGGTTTTCTTTCTCGTGAATAATTGCTTCGTTGCAAATTTGCATTTATTCATGTGTCAAGTGCTGTATCATGATCACCTCGTCTCATTTGCAGTCTGCTATGCTATTGCATTTTTAGTGACCTCAATTGCAGAGTAGGCGAGCGAGCCCGAATGCCAATCGGCGAATCGCCTCTTATGTCTCGTAACGGAAAATCCCGAGCGTCTCATCTCGTCTTCGTCGGCTTGCCGGATGCGTCTAGTGCGAAAATAATTTTAAATAATTACTCGTAGATCGCGTCTCTACTCGATACGAAATCAGTGCTTGGTATCTGTTGCATCCGTCTTTTCGTTAGAGTCCTTTCCGGCGACAGTATACCGAACCAACTTGATTCTGACCCCATATGCTGGAAAGGGAGAGCCTCCGTGGATGTCACGAGCAGAGAGTGAGCTTTCCTTCGAAAGGAATCCACGACTAGACGGGGGAGGAAGGGAAGGAAGGGACACGAAGGAAGCAGAGAGTGAAGGCGAAGTCCTTTTTTCTTCCTCGGTATAGAAAGAACGACTTTATTCGGAAATTATTTCTGTATTCATTGACTTGTTCCTGTAAACGTATGAGTATGCTCGTCGGCATAAATCGGCAGCGTAGACTCCGATTACATCCGGCACATTTTCTTCAAGAATGTATCTGTGATATTGTGCCAAAGTCACACCTCGATCAGCAGCACGATGAAATCGCAGCAACTAGAGTCATGTTCCCTCATCGTCGAATATCAACACAGTCCGGTCTCGTCCATGGAAGAACGAGAAAAAGAAGAGTAAACAAACGTCATCGTGGAAATTGAAGCGGAAACCTTCGTATCAGGAATTCAAATACTGTTTCTTATCAGGAATTTAATCACTTCATAAGTTGTTGTTGGTTCACATGTTCATGTTGGCCGTTGTATTGAAAACGACAGCAATATCTCTTTTCTGTAGATGGGTAGAGTGCCTATTGATAGGCCCTCTCCGCATACAAACCAAAATTTGCTTGCACTCCGGCGCTCATGAGGAAATTATACTTGGTGTCCCTCTCGATACGATGAGCCATGTCGGAGGCAGTGCTCACCTCTTTCTTTTCCTTCTATGCAGGCTAGACCGAGTACTTGCTCTGACTTATTGTCTGACAGCTCAGGGAAGAGAAGTAATCCTGATTGAAATCGTTCTTTCCACATTGAGGTTGGAAAAGGGAATTTGTCTTCATTGTCTGGTTTCTTATTGCCTTCCTTTCCTCTGCTGTCTGGGTGCGAATCCCCAAAGGGAGAATGCTCACCCTTTGTTCATCGCGTCCAGGACGGAGGTTCCCCCTTTTCAGCACATAAGGTCAAAATCAAGTTGATTTTGTATAATAGGCTCATAGATCCTTGTTCCCGTTCCTGTTAGTGGATGCGGAGCTATCGTGGGGGGACGAGAAACCACGTGAAGCTAAACCAGGGTAACATCGAAGCAGGGGCCTATTCCACAGAAGATTTACAAGCTACAAGTTACAAGTGGAGTTGCTGTATTTAAAAGTGTTTGTATTTTCTGTTCCACAGTTTGCGCTAGTACTTGTAAATCGAAAAGTACAAGGCACTGGAGCCAGTTCATATTACAAGTTCTAAGTGCATTCCGGAGTTCTCTATCGAGTAGCACCCGTGGAATGACACCAAAAGAGGTTTCATCAATGAAAGCGTGTGGATATCTCATATAATGAGGAGCTGGATATGCAGAATCGAATATGCCATCTCTTGGCCTGGAGGTCAGAGTCTACGTATTTCAGATAGGGTGCATTCGAATATGCCCGACAAAGTGGGGAACTGTTCGAGTCCATTGGTTGTACACCAGACAGAGTCCACACTTACATTCAAGGTTAATTCTATCATAGAAGGAAAGTTCTGTGTTCATTCTTTAGCTGGTAATACATGTAGTCAGGTATTTCATTTCCTGCGACGCTGGATTTTATTCTTTCAAGTTTTTTGTGACGTAATCGCATAAGCCCAACTCTACTGTAGTGTACCACATTATAACTATGCCTATATTGTCCTATGCAATGGCTACGACAGGAAAATCCATCATTTCCGCTAGACACAGGAGTGCAGAACATACATTTACCAAGCATGAAAGTCTTGTAGAAATTAGAGCTACAAGTACAAGTCTATAGACTTGTACTTGTAAAGCGTCTGGCTCTGTGGAACAGAATCAATTTTCCCAAACTCAACTTGCTTGTAAATGGATGAACTTGTACTTGTAAATCTTCCTCGTACAATTTTCTTTTGTGGAGCAGAAACTTGATTCTACAAGTAATAGACTTGTAACTTGTAGCTTGTTAATCTTCTGTGGAATGGGCCCCAGATCGCAACTAGGTCGGGACTACTGGCGGTACTCATAACTAGACCGTTTGGCTCTTCTTTCCAGATCCCTTTCACGTCGTTTGCGTTAGCTGACTGGAATATCGAACGCACTCGGTGCCCCACAACCTGAACCCACTCACTAGCACACTTTCAGGGGCTGAGGGACAGCTTTCTCCTGCTCCTCCGAAGCTTAAAGAAGTTCAAGGGGGCTTCCGGATTTTGTAGACGGCGGAGATGGTCACATGAGCGAAGTGTAGATGGAAAAGCAGAGGGGGGGGAGACGACCCATTTTGAAAGTTTACCGATGAATGGTCATGTGCAACAAAATCCATAGGATGGAAGAAGCTGAAACTTGGCATATAAACTACTGGCGGCAAGGGCTTTTAAGAATGCGAGAAACAAACATTGGGAATGTGGGCTTCACTTAAAACAGAGGGTGGCGTGGGATGATAGAAGGCATGATACAGGGATGATGGGATGATACAGGAAGAGATAGTTTGAATATGGTCGACTTGCCACATAAGAACACAGTGTAAACGAGGCACAAATGCTAGCAGCGAACGGCCACTCCTTCCTTTCCGGATGGAGCCCATGCTGCCCTCAAGTCTATTTGCCAAGTTTCAGCTTCTTCCATCCGTTGGTTTCTGTTGTACATTGCCATTCACCGTTAATATTTCGAAGTGGGTCACCCTGTATTTCTTTGTCTGTATTTTCTGTATATCTACAGTATATGACTTTTGACGAGCCGTCCTTATCCTGGCTCATGGAAGATGAGTGGGATCGCGATCGCAATTATCACATCATCACATTATACCTGTTCATGGGGCAAAAGAAAGTGAGATAGCCCGCATCTCCCCCATAATGCAGAGGGGGGGGGGGAGATTTAGAAAGAATGTAACGATTACTTTGTTGGTTGATTACTTTGTTTTTTAGGACAGCGTTTAGCCCATCATTGGTGAAAGTTCCATATCGGTTGCACGAGTAATCGCCTTGGGAGCAGAGATATTCCATTATAACATTTTAAATGTGACTTTCTCGCCCTCAGCGGCTGGACCAACTAATGGTGCCATCAAGAATATTATCGCATTCGACGAGAACTTCGAAAATTATTTATTATATGTATATTTCGTTAGGGAATCATTTCAGACACTTTTTAGTATTCTCCTCTGTTACAAATCTTCATGTTGTAGGGAATACTTACTAATTGTATGAAGTCATTCTTTACCGTTTCACTTGGAATGTACAAACTCGGCTTAATGCAGCAAAACTTCCTATTTATTTGTATTTATCTGCTTTACCGATTTAGTATCGCATGAAGTACGGCATTTGATCGCAAAATATTCAACGCTGAAGACTCGGATACGTATTCTTTTGTCGATAATATCCAATGTAGACATTTGTTGTTAAAGATAATGGTAAAATGTGCTCGTGTAATACGGTAGGGCATCGTCAAGTACTGCTGTTTTAATATTGGACATGCAAATTGGTGTGCAATCACGTGCTTTAGGAATTTGTTGATTTTAACACGTTGACCGCCACGAGGCGCACCGGTGCGCCTCACTGAATGGGAGAATCAATAAGCCAGTATTGCCGTGGCGGTGAACCTGTTAATTGTCAAAAGATTTTGCATTTTTTCTGGGACAGCTGGGCTTTTTATGGCCTTTTGAGCGATTAGCACCTCGGTCTGCAGATCATTTTAATAGCATCCCATCATCAAATTAAGGATAAGTGTAAATACATATTGTTTGAATCAGGTTTTGATGGGTTATTTTCTTAAAAACGATAAACTTTTTTTCTTGTGGCAAAACACATAACTATCACCTCCAAATTTATGGGTGGTTTCAACTCCCTCATGGTTTTTTTCGGATTTTCTGCCATTTTTTGGAGTTAAGAATCGATGCGGTATGCACATAAAGGTAGAGCATAATTTTACCTACATGAATGGGCGTGTATAAGTAAAATTACCATAGATTATTTGAAATCTAATATCTTTCATTCTGGTTTGCCCAGACTTTTCACCTAGTAATATTCTTATATTAGTTCCATATTAAGATATGGAACTAATACCTCGACTCACTCCCCCTTCACATTTCAATTCATTTGTCAGAACTTGAACATCGCCCTCACCCTCGCCCTCCCCCTCGCCCTCACCCTCACCCTCGCCCTCGCCCTCACCCACACCCTCACCCTCCCTCCCCCCGAAAAAAAAAAAACACTATGAATTAATTGTCTTTGTGCACTTCAACGGACCCACAACCGAATACCGTTACCTTTTCTGATTTTAATAAACTTTTTCATTTGCATTTTCTCCTTGATGTTCATGGAGTCACCGGGAAATGCAGCCAATTATCTTGCACACTTTCTCCGCGACGACCTCGTCGGCTTTCATTCAACACGCAAACTGAGGCAACTTTTCCGCTCTGTTTGTGTCCAAGATTTATTCTAACGTTTTTTTTTAATTTCGTTTTCGCAGAGTATCCTTTCGTCCCGCTTTAACCTTTATTAACCTAATAACCTTTTTTATTATTTATATGAGAACTCGATCTGCTTTCTTTCATTTTTCCTTCCTAAAAAATGGGAAAATCGTGGAAATAATAACATAAATCATATAAAGTAAAAGATTGGGAATTTACTCAAAGATATATACGAGGTACATATATATTTTTTTATTAAAGAGAATGAACAATTCCACGCCGTTAAAGGATCAATTTCAGCGGGGAATCTCCTCTGAATATTTACCAAACTGAACATTTTTCTTTTACTGGATTCTGGAATACGGTAAAAAAAAAATCCGGGAGCAAGGGGAACGGAGACGAAACGTGAAAGGCATATCCCCTCCCCGCATTTCCATAAACGTACACTGTAAAAATGAAAAAAAAAAAACGGACTCGGGGAACTGGGCCATGCTGGCTTTTCACAAACAGTCGCTTATTTACGACTTCTTTTTCGGCCGAGAGACAAAAGAAAAAAAAAACTGAACAAACACGGTCACGGGGCCGACGGAAGAAATTTTCTCACCGGTTTGCCTCGGGCCCAATTCCCGAACACTACCTAGATCTTTTTGCAAATTTCAATTTTTATTCGCCAAAACCCAACCATCACGGTAGGCTCCTTCTAAGGGTGGAAAATGCGAGAAAAATGCATTCGACTGATTCCGTTACGTCTATTGAAGGCTAACGGAACGATCGAACCGTTCCGGAACTGCTTTGCCCTGGCTAATATTGTGCAGAACCCGAAACCCCCACGAGATTCCACCGAGTTCATTTCCCTTTCTGCAGATTCAACGCAGGGAACCTTCACATGTCCTTGACGTGCATAATACGATTAGACACGCATACTCTAAAACATCATGTCTTATATCGATACACGACGTTAACTAGGCCAGATTCTTTTCCATTTAAGCTGCAGAGGAACTTTTGATTATCCCTTTTCCCTTTAATCATCCCTAAGTCTTCGGCACGATTCGATTCATTAACCCCTTCGTTGAGAGTGGTTTCGCAGCTCGGGTTTCATGCCACAGCAGACAACAGAAACAACATGAACATTAGCAAATCATTTTTCAGTAATTTGTGGCTTAGAAGGTTAACAGACTTTTTCCCTAATAGGCAATTTTATATAATTCATTCCTCATCAAATTGCCATTTAGCTAAAGACCTCATTATGTCTAACGGTTTTATCATACTAATTACGGTACACGAAAAAAATTGTACGAAGTAAAAATTTTCGCTTAGATACTTAGATACGGTCATCATGAGACTTGGAGTCCTTGGAATGACAAAAGGTATTTTTTCATAATATTGAAGATGTCCCTGACTTTTGATGAAAATTCTGCGATATACACTATATTATATATCAGGCACAATATAAGAAATGTAATATATCTGACATAGTACATCATCCTTATATCCCTGGTGTAAAGTCTGTGTTCATACTTTATTTAGTCAGGGCCCCAAGGTTAAAAAATGCTATACCTTTTAATATGATAATGTTATGCATGAATACGAGATAAATGGACTGAATCCCATCGGTATGTGCTGAGAGCTAAATATAAATATAAATCAAGGAGTAGAACTTTTCAGAGCGATCTGATTGGGTCTCAAAGGAATATGGTATAATACATAATATATCTTTATGTAATGGGATATGATACATAAATTAATATACGATATGATGAATGATGAAAAACAGAGCATAACGTTGCGATGTTCCAAAGGGACATTTATCAAGCATCAAGCATCATTGTTAAACGAGACAGAAGGAACACGATATTAAAATTACCCCATATTGGTTAATGTGATGCTTTTGCCTTCACACTGTAAGGACGAGAAGGGACGATATTAAGCACCGCAAATAGGCAACATTAGTTTGAAGGAACAATATGACTCCTTTCTTCAGATACCAGCTGCTTAATGGTTAAAAATAAAAATGGTTAAAATAAATAAAATTAAGAAATGAATAAACTAATAAACAAAAACAAAATAGTTTTTGTCCAAACCTACGAAGGAGGCGGGAGTACCGATGAGGAAGATCCTGCGATCGTGCTCCGATCGAGAGAACCCATGATGCTCATAATAGGGCATGTGGGTCCATCTTACGTCACGGGGTCCCGGTCGCAAGACCCCGCTGATCATGGCCTTCTACATCCGGTGGAATATGGATGATCAAAGGAGGAGGGAGAGCAGAACGATCCTCCTCCTCCTCCCCCCGTTATTCAAACAATCTCGAGGAGCCAATGGGAGGAAGGTGAAGGTGGAGGGCTTTAGGAGGTCCTATTGTTTTTCCCTCTTTTGCCCCCTCCAGACTTTCCGGAGTTCTCATTGACACCCGGTGCACTACATCTCCACAGTTCTTGTCTCTCGCTTGGGATCCTCGCTTCTCTCTCGGAACGGTAAGTCGTCCTTCGATCATCTTTAACTTTAGTTTAGATATGAGGGTGCTCGATGGACCTGACTCGATTCGAAGACCTATGCAAACCCCTCGTACCGGCATCTTCATTGCAACAGCAAAAAAAAAAAATTTAAAAAAAAAAAAAAACATGGGTTTTGTTTGATGAAATCGGACACGTCTGGCGCTTTCATCCATTCCATAACTGACAACCATAGGAACGTTCCAAGTTTTAATTTCATGCTGTTGCTCTGGCCTTTCCCACATTATCTCTCAAGACTTCGTAAATTGCCAGAGAAGACACGGCCGACGCGGAAGGGACTGCGCATTTCTCACGGCTCCCGGAAAATACTTGGGATGCATATAGGCCTATTTCCGGAGTCATATTACCGAGGAATTCCAAAAAAAAGCGGCAAAAGAGGATGTCCCTGTATTTAAAAAAAGTTGACGATCAGGTCCACTTCTGGTCCACCGAGCGCCGCTCGCCCCATCTTTTCCATTTTCTGGGCTAGGACCTTGGCTTCCATCGAAATGCTTCCGGTTCTGCGGTTGTATGAGTACTAAGCGAGTACGAAGTACTTTCTTCCCCGCAGGAATGCCCGCAGCAGAGGTTTTCATTTTCTTTCGAGGATCGTAAAAATTGGAAGAAAGAGCGGATACGAAGATAGGAAACGTCCGGTCGGTTCCGCATTTTCCAAACCAATCGACGACAGAATCGAATTTAAAGATTGATTCTGGCGATTCTCTTTAAAAAAATTCGCAAGTCTGGGCCAACGATATGGAGGATAAAATCTCTTTCCATCTTGGATTTCTTTTTTTCTCTCCCTGGAGGGAAATCCGGGTGGAAGGAAAAGGAAATGACCCAGTTGCGGGGGGGGGGGGGACAGGAAGGGCTGGGTGTCTCATGTTTGTCTTTTTTTCTCTCGTCTCGTTCGTTCCTCGTCATAAATGAGCCGGTCGGAAACGGGAAGACAGTTACACGTAACCGGGTCGAATAACTTCGGTCACAGGACTTAGGCTTCCCAGATGCTTCCGCGGTTTTTTCTCTCCCCCCTCATGCATACCCACCTCGGGAATTCCCCAGTCCCGTTCTCCCCTTCGGTCCGGTCTCATCCAAACGCTGCTGGGAAACACCCAGGAAAGTTACTCGTCGAGAAAATCGGAAAAGGGGAAGGATGCGGAACGATCTGAGCCTGTGTTCGCTGCTCCTGCTGACCCTGGTCGCAGCCCCGACCCAGTGCGCCACGGCCCCAGACGAAACCGACCGCCAGCTCACGTTCTCTGTCCCCCTCGGGAACTTCCTCACCTCCAACCTCGTGACTCTCAGCTTTAACTCCACCCTCGGCAACCTCTTCGGCCTGAACGGGCTGTCGAAATCCGCGACGCTGCCCGTGGTCGGGGCCGTGGCTATCGCCGGTCTCCTCGCCGTCGCCCTCGGGGTCGGCTCGGCTTCCACCTTCTTGGGTCGGCGCAGCGACGTCGCCCATCACCCCGATCAGCTTTTCTACCCCGACGCATCTCGTTCTTACCGCCGTTACCAGGCCAGGTAAACTAACCCCTCGCCCCTTTCTCGTCGCTTCCACCCCCGACTCGTCGCAACGGCCTCTCAAGCACCCCTTTAGCTGAATTACTGGCAACTGAACCTGGGAATCCGAGGCGGTTCTCGAGCGGTTTTCATACCGAATGCGAATGGAAAAAATCCTCTAATGGTTCGTTCATATGAAGGGTGGTGCAAATGTATATTTCAACATATTTTACGTGTTTTTTTTTCTACGAATATAAGTATCAACATTGGCGGATAATGCAGAAAACAGAAACATATTGAAAAATCAAACAATACAAAGAGTTATGGAGGCGCACAGGAGATCGTTATGCAACGATCACGAACTTCGAAATTCACAGGTGGAACTGGGCATATTCGAGTTCGATATTTAGATTTGTTCTCGGTGAAGACGCCGAGTAGTCGACGGAGAATTAGGACGCGTCATAACGAATGCTGTTACTTCGAGAAAATTCGGAATGGGAATGTCCCGTTCGATCACGGATCCCAAGCAAAAGATTTTTCTTTTTGCAAGATTTCATCATGACGGACGCCATTTTTCTAGTCAGAAGTGTAACTAAAAATATTGGTAATTTTTGTGACTGTTTATATCGTTGAATTTCCCTGCTCTTAAATGTCCATACGAAGGGCGATGGAAAAGTTCTGTCACATCATATAAAGTAAAAGATTTATTTTGGTCGCACGATTGTTTCATCGCTCGAAGCACTAGGATAGACCGGGCGCAGCGATCCGCGGTCGTTTTCAGTCTCTCACGGAGGCCGTTTTTCTGGGATGGCCTACGATGCCATGACCACGGCTCAATTCGCTTCATCTGGGTCGGAAGTAGCAGGAATCCATGAAACGGAGGCAGAATTTCCTAATATTCCAAGATAGTAAAGGAACACCACTTGACGAGCGTGGCTGCATTTTTCGCGATGGAAAGTGCCTCCTGATGCCAGCTTCTCTGGGGCCAAGTGTATCCAATTCCTAGATTATTTCAAGCGATAAAGCCGCATCTTTTCTTTTTTATATAGCCAACATAGCCAATATAGGTCTTTCATATGGCAAACAGGGCAAGGACTTTTAAAGTCACATCTTCGTACTTGTTTGTACCTATTTAAGGAAGTGTTCCTCGTTGCCAGGACAAAAAAAAAAGAATTAAAAAAAATCGCGATCCAGAATCATACATCAAAACCTGGTTTGATACAAGCGGTGAAACGCGGGCAGGACTGCAGGAAATTGGTGCCACGCATGGATTTCCGTAATATCTCGTCGTGAGCTTCATCAGCGAAGCGGGAACGGAAGGAAACGGGTCAACGCAGATCCTCGTCAGGCTTTAATAGGCACCCATCGCCCGTTTGTCTCTTGCTGGAATATTTTATAATATACGACTCTCCGTAGACCCCGTGTCGTCGCACCTGGTAGGCGGTGGCGAAATTTGCATCGTGAAACCCACCTTGCAGATGATGCTGGTTTTCTCGGGTCGATGACCTCCCACGATGACGTCATCCATGACATCATTGGGCTTCGCTTATGCCCTCCGCCAGTCCCCGATCCGATGCGCGGCGGGAGACGAGCAATTTGAATAAAGGGGGAGGAGAATGGTAATATTTATGAGCTATTATTTATGAACCTTGCCCTAGTCCTCAAGCCCTTTTACGCGTCCCCGCGGTTCCGTGCCTCTACATTTCACAACCTAGGATTTCCAGAAAATTTTTGGAAATCCCGTCGCTCCCAATACTCGCGAGTCCCGCTTCTTTTTCTTTTTATTGCTCGCAAGCTCGTACAAGGTGGCCTAAAATTACTATTGAATTTAATCTCTGATGAAATTATTGATCTAAGAAGTAATGGCATTAGACTAAAATTAAATTAAATTAAATTTCACCGCGCGGAATGTCTCCTAATAGGGTGCAACAAGATATATCGTTTAGTCCGTTCCCAAGACTGCATTCATGAATGGGAATCGCCAATTTTAACGCCTCGCATCAACGATTAAATTATTACCGGTGGCTGGATGGTTCGGGGCTCCGGGTGAAACTCGGGGGGTGCGGGATCGAATCCAGGCTGCGGCGGGCTCTTTCTCTGCCCACAGGCGACCCACCCGTTATCACAGGGAGTTTCTACTTAAACCATGTCATGTGCCATGTCTAAGAGATTTGAGAGCAGTACGCCTTAAAAATCACTTGCGTCAGTCACGGTCCTAGGCAAAGTGAGCTGCCTCTGCGTGAAGAACTGTGATCTTGGTCCCTTCGCAACAGGCAACCCCTTCCTCTGCGTTGTGTCAGCTGCATATCCTGTCTTTAAAATATAATTTTTTTTACACAGTTAAACTGATAACTTTCTATTGAAAACTTTCTCGAAAGTGCTTACTTCCAGGTATTGATTCCAAAAAAGTACTTCTCATTCCCTAAAGAATAGTTTTGAGCACGTTTCTAAATAGCATGTTGCGCGTGGCCAAAGAGGCTGATAGTTTCGATCGGGATGACGTGCAAGACGATTTATTATGACGTGCAAGACAATGACCATGGATCCCACAGTGCTCAGCTATTTTCTTGTCTTGCGCTACAAACAGAATGACGGATTCATCTGGCGTAGTGAGGCATAATTATGTTAGAAAACAATCGTAATTTCAGCAATGAAGAATCATTCAGAATTTCAGAATTTCGCACCTTATAATTTTCCCGATGCTTGGAATGTTCAACATATCGAATCCCATGTTTCAACTCCAATAGTTGCTCGCTTTATTGTACGAAGAGTCTTTAGAAAGCAGTGATGATTGCTCCTTCATCCTGTTTGCAGCAGCAGAAAAATTACGAGTGCTTTAATAGTGATGCTTACTCTACTCCTGGTGAAATTTCAGCACAGTATCCAATGAAATTAATTTTGGATTATTGATTGAATCAACTGATTCAATCAATAATCCCAGTTCCCAGTTCGATGACAAGCAATTTCTGGAGAGACAGCCCTTTGTTCCTTTCAACACTTTGAGCCCTGGCAATATGAATGCGCTATGGGCATAGGACGTCATATGACAACTGCAGGGCTCAAAGTGTTAAAGGAACGAAAACACTCAGCAATAGAATCCTATTGCTGAAAAGGTGAGCTGCTCTCGAGCGCCTCGTAGTTTCAAATCTTTGTGTCCGCATATATATACATATATATATATATATATTTCAACATCGATGCCTTCTTGATACAATATTCAATGCGTAGTAGGCAAATTTCAGAGGTAAAGGCTAAAGTGATCGATCGATAAACTGCAGTCAGTTCGATACGAAAACTTTCCAATTTATGCCAAAGGGGAAATGGGAGATGGATGTAGCTTGACGTTGCCTCGTTGAGGGCATCGGAAGGGCAAAAGTGGATGCGGCTAATTCCATGTGAGACAACGCAAATGCGACTATCATCCGAGATCAATGTACAGTCCGAGAGAAAATGTCAGGTCTTATCTGAACTTGACCTTCCTAGCGTTCTTACTGTGACAATGCATGGGAAAGGAGGCTGGGTTCCTTCGAGCACCGTCATCCTGTTTCAAGCCTGTATCGTCATGTGGGTCGACAACAACTTCATACATTCCAGAAACTGAAAGGAACACAAAAAGGGAGAAAACTCAATACGTAAAGGGGAACACGTCCTGAATACCTCTTTTCCTTCCTACTTTCTGTTCCGACGCCTTATTTCCCCCCCTTATCCTGACCTGGTTCGGGCCGGAAGACCCGGCCCTGCAGCATTTAAAAGATAATTCCAAGATTCAGAGAGCGTTCCTTCAAAATCTCTCGACGGAAAAATGAGGGCGAAGAGACCGCAACCGTACGTGCGAAATAGAAATACCCTCAATCCGAAGATACTGGCTCATTAATCTGAGCCCATTAGGAGAGATAGGAGAGCGTGAAACGGCGTGGAAGATGGAGCGATCAGCAGAGGGAGAAAATGTATATAAGAATAGAAGAATACATCTATAAGAATAAGAGAAAGAAAGAAGGTCAGGAAGACAATGAATGCATCTCTATGACAGGTGAGATACCGACTGACAGAATTTCCTCACGTTCAATAGACTCCAAACGGGATCGCTCTGATTTGTCCTATGGTGGACGATAGCTGTCAGAAGTATGACGACCACGATTCCTAATATGCCTAACCTCCCTCCCCCCCCCCGGGGTTAGTGAAAATAAAAAAAAAATTTTTTAAAAGGGCATAACATCAGCGTAAAAAAAAAATATTTCTGCGCATCTGCGCTTCTGCTTCCAATGAAAATATTCAGTGAAAAGAGCTTCATGCCTAAAGGTCACATTAAATAATTTTTCAATTACAGCCAAATAGCAACTTCTTCAACTGCATTTTCATGCTCAGACGATCAAGGCTTTTTTGGATGGAAATCAGTTTGGCTCGTTCGACTTTTGTCTGCCGTCGTCCACCATAACGAGGGGAGGGGAGTAAAAGACCGGAGACGCCCGGCCTCCTCTCCCACATCTCCTCCACACGTGGGTGGGTGCAGTTTAGTGCGTGTCCATGTATCCACCAATGCGTTGCATGCGTGGTACCGTGTACGCTTATAGAACCATGGTGAGGACAGGCGAGTGGGAATGGGAGAAGGGGGTGGATATGTGCGATGTAAATCGGATCGGGGATTGGGGAGCTCTTAAGCTCAGGGTCACTCGTGAGATGATCCTACTTTTGAGAAGATCCTCCTCGTACCTCCCATTCCCGCACCCAGGAGTCTAGGACGAACTCCGTGTGCTGCGGAATAGGAAATTCAGTAGTCGTGCTTCTTTATGACCTCGTGTGTGTGCGTTTCCATGCTACGTGAGTCTATGCGCTTGGGTAATGGAAAAAGAAAACGGAAAAAAAAGAAACGGGAGGGGGAGAAAAAATCCCGTTAGGATACAGTCGTATTGTGGAGCGAGGGAGGATCGAGTAAAGTCATCTGGGGCCGTGGCAGGTGTCAACTTCCGAGTCATAGTCGCAACACCCCCAGGCTAAGAATGTGTTCGTGTTTCCAGATGTCAAACGCGTCATGTTGCCTCGGATGAAGAACGCTTGCGATCCACTGTTGTTGTTGTTGTTGTTGCTGTCACTGGTGAGAGCGAGTGCGAGTGAAGATCCACTCCGTGCTCAAGTAGTGACCTTCCATCCCCCGTTGTACTATCACGATGAGTACGGGGAGATCCGCTACCGAGACGTCATGGACACCCTCATGGGGGCAGAGTGCCGGGACTGCGGCGGGCCGGAACAAAAGACGGACGTGAAGCGTCGTCATCCGAACCGCCGCCAACAGACGTCGAGGTTTTACGCGTGGCTCGGCGACATCCAGCGGAAGATCTCCCGGAGCGTGGAGGAGATGCGGCGGCAAGGAGCGGCGGGGCTGGCCTTGATCAACATCAACCCTGGGGTGATGGCTCTCGGTGCTGCCGTCTTCGGCATCGCGGGGCTGGCGATGCACGCCTACCAGACGCGGACCATCGTGGAAACGGCCAAAGGCGGACGATCCGACGACATCCAACGCGGGTAATTTCCCAAAGGCTAACGAACGAAAAAATTCCATATTGAAAAGGAGCTTGAGAAAAGCATATCTGGTTATCCTTCGACTGTTTGACCGCTCGGCCGTTAAGAAGGCTGCATGCATTCCAATCTGGTCATCGGTCTTTTCCGATGCGGAAAAGCCGGAGCATATCGATGTCGTTTGCAAGTTGCCATTCTTCCTTTGAGAGCAAAAGTTAAAAGGGATTGAGGGGGGGGGGGGAAGGGCTGGTCGCGAAGAAATCAACTATTTCATGCATAAATGGTGTCGCTTCACTCGACCGACTCTCACGGTCCTATTGTCGTCGACGGCGGGCAATCCGATTTCATTGAGGATTTCCAATTCTTTTCGGGTTCGCTCCGTGAATCCCCTCGGTCTCCCCTGATTTTCCCCTTGAGTTGTGACAGCTTCGACGAAAACGGTGTGGATTTTTCTTGGGATGACCCGCATTCCCTCGGACCCGAGAAAAAAAAAATACAAAAAAAAGAAGCGTGAAAGGGCGTGCTTGAGATGGCTGTTATGATGCTCGTCGACCGTGAACAACATTTTCTCTTCCTTTCTCTTGCTTTGCTCCCGTTCTACCTGTCTACCTGGACCGGTGATCACCCATTAATGGTAATGGTCCTCGCACCGTCGCGAGTCGTGACGAACCGTACCGTCGGATTCCGCTTTTCCTCGCCTTCAACTCGAAAAGGGTTTTCCTCCAAGGTCACAGGGTCACCATATGTCGACAAAAACGACGGACGAGATGGAATCGTTCGATCGGAAGCCAAGGTCCTCGTACTTAACGCTCCACTAATCTCCCGTCAATGAATATCAATTAAGTCATTATTAATACGTCATCTCGTGCATGATGGGCGTACCTGTTACGGTGTGATGTATCTTGCACGTGTAATCCCCTCACTAACGGCATGCAGGGCATGTTAGCCCATTTTCTCGAATTGTACATATTGTATATATACCGGGAACGGAACGGAACTGGCACTCAGATGACAGGAGAAGGAAGAGCGTGGAAATGGGAGAATCTCGTCCTCGTCCTGTTCCTCTCGGCGAGCTTGAGCCTCGTGGAGAACAGCCCCGTCCTCGCGGACCCAGGCCCCGTCCTTCCGGAGAACAGCCCCGTCCTTCCGGAGCGAGGTCGGAAGTCGAGCGAGGACCGGGAGGGGCGGTTCGTGAATACGTACAGCACGGCGTCGGCGATGGACCTGCTGAACGCGAACAACCTGACGCCGATGTCGGCGCTGAACCCGTTCAAGCTCTTCTCGATCTTCAAGAACCAGAACACGACGGGCTTCCCGTCGGGTTTGCAGTCAGGCTTCCCGTCGGGTTTGCAGTCGGGTTTCCCATCGGGCTTGCAATCGGGCTTCCCGTCGGGCTTGCAATCGGGCTTCCCGTCAGGCTTCCCGACCTCCTTCCCAACAATATTCCCGATCGACAAGGCCGGGCTCGCGCCGATGCTGGGCGGGTTAACGGTGATCGTCGGGGTCACAATCCTGGGACTCGTCACGGTGGGCCTGATCGGGGCGTCATCGGTGGGCCGACGCGGATACCCCTATCCCTTCTACGAAGATTATTACCCATCCGAGCTCGGCGTCGGTCCCTCCTACCACGGCTATCTCACTTCCCCCGCCGAATCGGCCTCCCCCGCTGCCTCCACCTCGTACGGCCAAAGGTCAGCTCTCTCTCTCTCTCTCTCTTTCAAACCCGACAGACGAGTCCACAGTGGAGTTTTACAAAGAGAATGTAAATGTCAAAATATTCATTTAAAATTTGAGTAATTGATAAAGGAAAGTATTCTGTAGCAGTAAAGTTGAAAAAGTGGTTCCTCATTAGCGCGTGACTTGCGAAGAGCTAACATTTCGATCGTATTGCGTAAAAATGACGGAAGCAGAGCCTTAGGCAATTTATCAGTGGTCATGTATAGGATTAACCACCAACTGACCACATCCATTCGAACAGGAATATGGCAACGCTCGCTACCGATCTCTGAACACTCGTATAAACAACGAAGACTCCATCTGAAGGACCACGGGCTGTCGAATCACCAATTCGTCTGTATATATTGTATAAAAATGTATCATATATTGTACAAAAAAGCATTATGTCCAAAGCCAAAGCACGAGCTCGTGTGCTTTCAAGATATGATCAGTGGAGGTATTTCTTTACTTCATTGTTTCAAAGGAGGGGGAAAGAACTAAAAAGTTTAGTCTGTCCAAGAAGCAAATCAGTTCAAATTAATAGGACGCGACTTCGTGACGGTGTTCCAAAGTCAAAATATTTTTTCCAGGATGCAATACATGAAAATTTTATAAATATTTTTAAATTTTGGAAAATGTTTATATCTGTTTCTCGGACATTCGTAGATCCCTAATCGGCTCATGACCGCTTGTACCAGTCTTACGACTTCTGCACAAGAAATTAGGAGGAGAAATTCTGAGGTCTCTCATTTGAATCTCTGCGAATCATTGAAATTCCTCACCGAGTCACATTCCAATGGCTTCTAGCAAGTCCCAGTCATTCACTTTTTTTCTACAAGAAACCTGCATATAGACGTGTGTGTCCTTGTCCCCTGTTTGTTCACGAGCATGTCCGGGTCGGTCACACTGCATGCAATCTTCCCCCACGAATACCTGGTGATCCACTGGGAAACTCCCAACGAGAAAGGGGATGTTTAGGGAGCGAGGTGACCCGAATCGGTCGGGATCGCCATGGCGCCCACCGTCCCGTCCTCAGTCACGATGTTCTTTGCCCTGCCGTTGGTCCTTGCGAAGATGTTCTTCGTCCTGTCGTCGGTCCTCTTCATTCATGCCGGTGTGGACGCGGACGAGAACACGGTGACGACGTGGAATCCAGTCCACCGCGACGACCATTCCGCGTACGGACATTCCTCGCACGCGTACGTCCCTTACGGACACAGTTCCTCGGCCGGGCAATACGGGCACGGCGGGGGATATTACACTGGGACGTGGTTGGCCCTGTTGTTGGTTCCGGCTTTGATCTTCTTGCCGTTGTTGGCCATCGCGGCCGGAGCCGGGGCCCTCGGCTTCTTCAACTCCAACATCCTGAACCTAGGAAACAACTTTACCAAGCTGGGCGTCGTCGGGGTCTCCATCGGACGGTAAGTCTCGCTCCAGATGCCGCCTCCGAATAAATATAGTGATTTGCAAAAAATTGTCAGAATCGGTCGGCGAAGGGGAACGGCCCTGCTGCTGACCCGAAACCGACCCTCATCGCGAGGGGACAAGTCTTCCTTCAGTCAGTCCGTTTCCACCATGCGTCTCTTCCACTTCTTCTTCCCCTTAGTCGTCCTCTTCCTACTCAGTGAATCGGCATTGACGACTAAACCGAAGCCGAGGAGGGGTTTCTTGGACATCCTCCGTCGTTGGTTCCGGTCTCGTTCCAGGGCCTCTCGCATCGATGCCGATCGATACTCTTCTGTCGATGCCGATCGATACTCTTCCGTCATGCCGATCGATATTCCGTCGATCGGCAATCTGCGTATTCCATCGATCGAGATCGGCAATCGGCGTATTCCATCGATCGAGATCGGCAATCCGAGTATTCCATCGATCGGGTCGATAAATCCATCAATCATTCAAATTACACGTTCGGCTACGCCCTCCCGTCCTCGTCTGGTTACGGTCATCATGACGGTTACGGTCATCATGACGGTTACGATCATCATGACGGATACGGCGTGGGTTACCTGCTTCCGCTGTTGCTCTTACTACCGCTCGTGGTGTTGCCGGTGTTGTTGCTCGGGGTCGGGGCCCTGTTGGTCGGATTGTACGCCACGGGGAACCTGACCTTGAATGGGTCGGGAACAACGGGCTCTATTCTGGGAATCCCATCGCTCTTTATCTTCGGAACGGGAACAAGGCGTAAAAGGTAAGTCTTCATCGATCGTTTTCCTCGCATGCATTTCTATCGACATCCGGTACTAACCCACAGGGGCCTGTTAGGTGTAGTAGGGATAAGCATTGCGAAGGGAAGCGAGGATAGAAAAAAAAATTGGGCCTTCGATAGATGGCGCATTTCTTGACCGTCCTGGCTTTGTTCCTCGTGGCCGCCTTCGAATCTTCCACCGCCGAGCCTCGATACAACCGCCGCCACGACTACCCTTACAACCATCACGCCTACAATCACGGCCATCAGCGGAAGCCCTGGTTGTTCCTGCCATCACTGGAAGGAATTATGAACGCGTTGAGGTCCCTGAATCCCTTCTACGGCGGGGAGAAGCAGCGGGTCCTGATCGCAGGAACGACGCTGGAAAGTGTGCTCACCAACACCACGTATCTCTGGTGGCCACCCTATTTCGGGACCCTGGCAATCATCGCCTATGCCATGGTGGCAGGAGTCAGCAAGGAACTAATCGCTACAGCCAACCAGGGACGGCGCAGAAGGTACCCAAGATCAGAGGGAGCTGGACCCCTGGAACCTATCTTCAGACCTCACATGTCGAAAGGCATTTGTGCCAATAATTGTTCTCGAGTCGACGTCGAGCATCCGTTTAAGACAGGCGAGGGTGGTGGCGGCATTAGGGGAGGATGCCTCTGTCTATGCCGCATCCTCCCCTAATGTCGCTACCATGTCCTCGTGGATGGCCCTGAGTGTTAAGCCTTTTTTCTGCAGATATTGGAGTTAACACACGTTAACTGATTTCTTCCATTTTCTTGACTGAGGGTTACTTGTTCACTTTAAAGAACTGTAAAACAAGAACAAATAAGTGAACCTTCTTCATACATGCTGGGTAAACATCTAAAGAGTCGAACTTAATACAAACATGTATTTAATGGTGTAGTATATTCCCTTCCCACTTAGGCTACGAACTTTTCAAACAACCCTCGTATCTCTCCGAAGATAATCTTTCTTTTTTTATGGGAGAGCCTTAATCATCTATTGTTTAGTCACTTAACCTTAGCAATACAAGGGGGGGGGGGGGACTACGAGGCCCACAACTTTAAAAAAATCATTTTTAGCCTTTTTTTTACCATGTTGTATTGATAATTGAAAGAAAATATGGGAAAAAAATTGTAACTGCCCTTGACACTTAAAGGGGTTAACTGGTAAAACTTCATTTCATGTGCGGCTGTAACTTACATTTATATAAGGGGTGGACCTTGATTGATAAAAAGCTTGGTATTGCTAGGGTTATAACTACATCCTCCCTTCCGCCCTTTGTTCACAAAGGCATCTATCTAATGCCTTCTTGTATATGTTCGTGGAAGGGGCTGTCACAACCTAAAGCGTTCTAGAAAGTCACTTCCCTGTTTCCTGAGGGTAAAAAAAAGAGGTCACTCATAAGTGTGTCACTCTATCTGGACGGAGATTTTGTAATTCGAGAATGGGTCAAACATTATGGGCTGCATCGCAGCAAAATTTAACGTTATGAGTATGACGGAAGCTGGGATAATTTTTTGAGAGGTTTGGTCCAGATACTAATCCGATAGCACAATTTCTGAATTTATGCACGGAACAGAATTAAGTGACCGCGACGAAATGTACAAGGTCGAATATTTATTTTCCGTTTCCTAATGCCACCGTCTTCACGTTTTTCCTTCATCTCTGTTCGAACAAAAAATCTAATCGAGGAATCGAAGTTGTAGTGGTCGGAATTCAACTGCACTTTTTCCGAAGGGCGGTACAATGCCATCGTTTTCACAGATCGCACTGCCGATGTAGGGCAAGGATGCTGCAGTCTGCAACAAGGGAGCTGCAGCCTGCAGGTATCAGGTCATCGCCGGCGCGGAGGCATTACGCCAAGCATATTTCATGGGAGGCTGCCGTGATGTCATTGACCAAAATCTGTTGCGGGATCGATCGCTTCTTTGCTTCCTCACTCGTGAAGAGACTTACCGCTAACGACCAGGTTAATACAAATGAAGGGCTCTACTTCGTCGCTCTACTTGATGATTCCAAGAGGGCAGATCAAGACAATTTGCAATTTGCAAACAATGACGGCGAAAAACACCACAGCATTCAATGCAATCCCTCCTCTCTGCATATGCATTGCTGATCTTACCGACGTTTTTCCCGTAATATATATTTTCCCAGAAGGCTCTAAACGATGAAATGAGCGCAACCTTCCTCATAATTAATCTACTTATAAAGCTGAATCCGAACAAAGAATGACAGAAAGCTTTCCAATAATATCCCCCCCACCCCACATTTGGTAACTCGAACAGAGAAGATGTCAACGAGTTAAAGCCTGTCAAAACCGCATCGGCGAAACGGTATCCATAGGTTATTCCGGATTCCGGCAATAGGTCGATCGTGGCAGAATTCTCGAGGCATAACAACCTGCAAAGCGCATCGAAACGCTTTCGTCACGTGACCGGTTTGTGCTTCCCTCCACGCTATTGTCCTTCCCCTGCATTATGTAGAGAACTGGCTCACCCAGAACAATGACTTTCATCATTTCTCACGTTTTTCAGAGCACGAACCGTCCAACGAAGCTCATATTCTCGTCAGCAATAATGCGCATGACTCCATATCGCGTCTCAATATCCGAACGAAGAAGTTCAACGTTTTCAGCCTGATTCAATTTTTAGTTTGTCCATCGAAAAATACGATTTAAGAAATTCCTAATATTCTGATACAGCCTGATGGCTGCAAGAATCAAGCGACGTGGAGCGACGGTCGACCGGGTTTCAATTCAGGAAGTCTTCCGACACGCAATGAAGGCTCTAGTTTCTTCACTAAGAAGCATAAATTCAAATAGGTTTGAATGCAAAGCGAAGTTTTTGTTTCGCACAAAATTCGACATAAAAGTAGTTTTCTTCCGCTACATAATGTTCTGCAAAAGATAGAAAAGGACTTTAGGAATGGAGTATCACGTATCACCCTGTTCGAAACAAGTAATTTGCCTTCTATCGCTCGGTTGAGGCTTCACTTTATCACTTTATAGAAAGAAATGCAAGAACTTTGAAAAATCTCGATCATATATTTCTTTTGGTGGAGGGTAGTGCGGGGAAGCGGAAGATGGAGGGTGGGAGGTAGTGAGTCAATTTTCTTCACATTTTAAAAAACCAATCTCACCGAATCTAGTCCCAGCCCGTAACTTCATCAAACGTGTCCTCGTATATCATTTCATAATAATCCATGTAATACTGTAGGGGATTATCGTAGATTAAAACCGCAGCCGCAACAGAGAGATCAACAGTATGGGACGGTAATGGCCTCTTTCTTCGGTAAAGAAGGAAGGGGCTTCCGTAAAAATGAAGAGGAATCCGCCCTTCTGCACATGACCGATGTGACTCCGTGGTTTCCACTTCGAAGTCAGGGAGACGGAAAATTGAGTCTCGAGTGAGCCCAAGAAAGAATAACTGTTTTCAGTCTACAGGGAAAAAGTCTGACTTTCGGACGCCCATTTCCCCCTTTTCTCTTAAAGGACAAGAGGAAACAGCTTCAAATTCGAATTCATTCACTCTTCAAAAAACTTCCCTCCTTGTAGATAGGCGAGGTTTGGAGGCTTTTCGCGTGCCAATTTTAAAATACTTGTCTTCACTCAAAATACTTTCACTATTGGACTTAAATTTATATTCCCATCTAAAATTAGATTTAGATGGAGGGAAATACTACGTGTCTTCTCATAGGGGTCAGTCGAGGTGAGTCCAATTAACCCTTTCGCTCCCAATCAGAGTTGTATCCCATTAGGAAGGGCCGATATCTCGGCATCTTGGGATTCAAAGGGTTAATGGAGACTTGAAGTTGACGACATAATTTTGAGAAGATTGATGGTACTATCTAATAAGACGTATGACCTCTCGGGCCCTGCAATGAGGAGCTCCGATAGGGGCCAATCAGGGGGAAACTTTAGGTCTTCTTACTTGAGTCCCTACTGCTCTATTCTACTGTTGGGGGGTGCATGGAGAACCTTAGGGGCAAAAATACACCTTACAGATTCAACAAGCTCCACCGGCTCTTGATATGGGGCAAACCTGAGTGAGCATTTAGAAATTAAGACCCATTACCAACAATGCAACAAAAAGAAGCCTGGTCTACTTAGAATAGCAAATCTTCACTTTTTTCCGTCATTTCTCCCTTTTCTCACTTCCTTCCGTTGCTTAAATATATTTATATGCATATATATCGTGCTGAACAGGCGTCATCATTTTCTTTGGAAGAAATCGCAAAGGAAGAGATGGACTCCGTCGGGAATGGCACTCTCGCGGATATGGCCTAGTTCTGCCACCTGGCTCGGCTCACAATTGTATCCTGGCGCTTTTCTTTGTCCTGCGTTACTTTCATAAAAGAAAACAGCTAACCCTTTTTTTAACGACGTTATACCGCCAGTTGTTACTCCTTTTTTTTTTTAACAATAATGGTCTCATAGAAGACACAATACCAGTAAGGGCGGGGAGGCACCTAGCATGGAAACTCTTGGAGGGGAGAGGAGAGGAGGAGGGAGGAGGGAAGAGAAGGAATGGAGGGAAGGCAATCATCGCTACCGCTTCGCCCAGCTCCAAACTCGAGGCGATTTAAATCCCCAACGAGGCACAGGAGGCCAGGAGCATAAGTGCAGAGCGATCTTAGACTCAAATGACCCCATGGTTCAAATGCTTCCTTGTCTTTTTGCCCTAGACTCCACCGCAACGCAATGCAAGGTGGAATAACGTTTAAAGCCACCGTTTTCTAGAGCAGGAATGTGCAAGGTCCCACAATCGAAGAACAGTTTCTGTCTCTTCCCACATTTATAAATGAATATACATAATTTATATATCGAATGCAAACTTCGATAACATTTATACACCGTTGCTATTCCAGTAATATATATATATGTGAAACAAATTTTGCATTTAAAAATTTTTGCGTTAGCTGCAACACCTCAGGCTTTCTAGGCGAAGATACGAGGACAACTAATATGGATGTCTGGAACTTCAGGAATGATTCTAGATTTCAGGAATATGTTCCGCTACGTAAAGAGGAATCTATCCGTTTTTCCAAACCTCATGCTACTTTCTGGCAAGGTCTTATACTTTTAGGCTGTCTTTCACAATCGATCCTCTAT
Source organism: Darwinula stevensoni (assembly GCA_905338385.1). Lineage (NCBI taxonomy): Eukaryota > Metazoa > Arthropoda > Ostracoda > Podocopida > Darwinulidae > Darwinula > Darwinula stevensoni. Next base: position 211,921 of record CAJPEV010000002.1, on the reverse strand, counting down.
TTCTAGCTACTTTTGGGAGGCTGAAGGAGGTAAAAAGTTGCAGATATGAGGGCATAAAACTCGAACTTCTGTTTATCTTTCTTGAAGGTTCGATTGTAGAGTACGTTGTCCAGTACGAGGTGTTCAGCACTGTCAAGCAGACTCTGCTTCGAGAATTGGAAGCTTTGTCCCATGTCACACTCAAAATTCGGGATTTCGTCAGATATTCTGACAGCTTGTGGATCGTGTGGTCCTATACTGATACTAGTGTTCACATATGGAAATTCACTAAGTCACATGCCCCCAAAGTCTGATTGAGCTCTATCCATTGTGAATCTGATCCTCGTTTTTGCGTTCGGGCTCTAATAGCCCTACAATGAGGCAGATAAAATGAAACCGTAAAATAACATGCCATGAGGGGAAACCAGCGAGGATCATGAAAACACTCAAGGGTGCTTAGGAAAGATGTTGCTGACCAAGATTAAGCTGATGTCACGATGAAGCGCTTAAAAAGTATACCCGCAAAACTCTGCAAAATTGCCACGAGAGAGAGGAATCCCCAGGAAGTTTGTTTTCTCCTTTCGGCTTGGGTTCAGAAGGGTGCATAACGGTGAAACGATTTAGCGGTTGAAATTCGTGAAAACCGGGAAAGGGAGGGAATGTCCAGAGTCACTGTTTGACGAAGGAAAGGGAGGACGGAGACGGAGGTGACTGACCACGGTCAGTCGGCATCAAGATGCTTCTCCCCATGTTGCTCCTCGTCCTCCCATCCCACCGCTGTGCCCTGGCCCAGGAAGCGGAGGAAGGACGCGGTCTGTGGGGCTGGCTCATCCCTCAGAGCGCTAACTCCACCTCCACCTTCTCCTCGTACTTGCTGCGGAAAGCGAACGAGACGGTTTGGAACAACCAAGGCGAGTCGTACATCGTCCAGAGGGGGGTCGGGGGCTTCTTGCTCCTCACGTCCATCACACTAAGTGTTCTAGGCGTCCTCCTTGCCGTCGGTGGCACGGCATTGCACAACCGACAGAGATACGAATCAAGGCAGGCTCCATCCCGTCTTTCCACTCGTTTAAAATAAAATCCCTTGCTCTCATTTCTTTCTTTCCTCCTTTGTTTGTCTTTTTATTTTTGCATTGATTTGTTTATGGGATTTGATATTCGTCTTCAGGGGGGAGGGGGCGTGAAGGACTGAACTGGGTGCTTGGTCCATCGAAATGTCCCTTGATCTGTCTGGGTTTTTTTGATAGAAGACAAAAATGTTGTCCACAATTATTTTATAAACATTTTTTGACATTTCATTATCAAAGTCCTCTTCCTAATGGGCAGAGGAATATGTGATATCTTGGTCTCCCCAGGGTCTTCCCTTTTTCATGCATAAAACAAAAATCGTTCCAAGAAGATAAGCAAAGTTAATTAGTACCCCAGTCCCCTGTATTTTTTATTATTAATTTAGTGCCTCCACAACAGATCATTTCCTTCAAAATGTTTATTTTTCTGGATCGAGTAATTGATCGAGAGTTGCGTGACAATTTCAAGTTAACTTAACTTTCTTGCAGCACGGCTTCAGTTCATTTTAATTTTATTTATTAATGATGGATTCTGTTACAGGTCCCTGGAAGATGATGAAAGAGGCTGGGGTTTCTTGAAGGGACTGAAGATCCTGGAATGGATAACTCTGGCCAAGACCCTCTACGAGGACTATGACGTCACGGAACCCGACTGCCACAAGAAACTCCTCTGCCAGATCCAACAAGGTCAAATTCAAGGTCAAGACGGAGGTTCTCTGGATTCCCTCGCCCGCGCATTCGACTCTTCCGTCTCGTAAGTCCCCGTTCCTCGCACAAAGCGATATTTTCTACATTCAAGGCGCACTGGAACAAACTAGCACCGATTCGGCGTCTTGACTCCGATTTCGGCGAGAAGATGTATGAATCGTGCCCGAATAGGACGCAATAATGTCTCCCCGGTCGTGGAACTTGGGCTACGCGACCGATCGCCCTCGTAGGAAGCCCAACAGAATGCAGGGCTCTCGCACTCTCATAATGAACCTAGGTTGGGAGAGAAACTGGAACCTGGGGCTGCTCCCCAGTCAAGTGCATACACCGTTCAGCTTGGGAACAAGAGTTCGGTTCCGTCCAGTTGCTGGACGTACCTATCGTGCCTGATATAGAGTGCGAAGGACTTTGATCGATTCTGCCGCAGTAAGGCAGATGAGACCCTTGAACTCATCCGTTATCACTCTCACAAGCAATATCCATATAACTTGCTCGTTGTATTGGCTGATATATTTCAAAGACATGTGTTTTTCTATAATAATAAAAATTATATGAGCGTTCACATAGGATTCAGAAATGGAAAATGGACGTTTCAATCGAGTCCCTTCATAGTGACATTAATCCTCATATTTGAGAGACTTTACTCCGCCTGTCACTACCCCTGTGTGAAGGACAGGAAAACCCCAAGATCCCTAGAAAAAAAAGAACTAGAAGCGAACCCTCCTCATCGGCAGCTATCGATTCCTCAGCTATTAAAAGGAAAAAAAAAAACCACTTAGGTCGCCCAAAAGAATAAGTTACTCTAACTGCGATATGGTCAGGAAGAGATGCAACCGCGAAGGCAGGTTCCTTCCATTCCATTTACAGCAGAGGCTCTTGTCCATTTTTTTAAACCTCCCACTTTTGTATTTAATGAGATCGCAAAAATATAGGTATAAAGTAGGGGATCCTTTATGCCTTAATCTTTACATACGGAAAGGAATGAACTTGCCGTTTGCTCCAGGGTCAAATTTTGAATTAATCGGGGAACAGTCAAGAGATTCATTATGAAGGGACTCTTCCTACTTTGAACCAAAAAGGAACGCTCGTAGATAAGATCATGAATTTTCCCCATGAAATAAATGACATGGTGAGAAATTGAAAAAAAAAGGGGGGGGGGGGGGAGGGTTGGATTTCGCGGAGTCATCAGGGAAGAAAATTTAAGGTGACAGTGCTTCTACTCCAGACGATCCCATTTGACATTCTCAATTCTGCACGTCTTTGCCCGTTGCAGTAAGAAAATATGGCTCTCGGCTACTTTTTCAACAGTCGAAGAGGACGGAGAATCCCTTGGCGTTTCATGGAATTCTGCTTCAAGTAAAGCAGTCTTTCCCTTCCCCCCGGCATCGACTCATCGATTCACCCTGGGAATTCTTCAGGATAATAATTTCGATAATTTCCGAGCGAGATTGCTACCCTTTGCACATAAAGGGCGAGCCCCAAAATTCGTGACGTTGGTCACGAGCGAGAAAAAGCATTCTCAGTATTTTTTTTTAAATAGAGCACTGTCGCCGATAGGAGGGAAACTTGAGTCGTTCCCACTTTTGTTCCCACTTTCCTGTTCAATGAAAAACGGATCGTCTTGCAGGGTGGCAGATACGCTGAGGAGATACGTGGGAATGCCGGACGGCTGGCGCGGGATCCTAGACGGGATGCGAGAAGCCATCGACCTGGGCCGGATCGACATCCAGTCCTGTCACCTCAGCTTCCCCAACTGTCGATTCGACATGAGCCACTTCCTCCGAGCCGACGACAACCTCATCTGAACTGCACGAGGTCACCGTGTTGGAGGGCAAGGACTGTTATGTCCTAGTCACGTCTCGGAGTTCTCGCTCAAGCTTCCCTCACTACCAAAATCCTACCTCTCCTCCTCTTCACATCCTCGTTCGTTTCCGGTGGTTGCTATCAGTTTTGTCTCATAGCTTATGATGAGGTATATTTATTGACGCTATTTATTAAGGCTTTCTCCCTCTCAATGTGTTATTTATGGAATTAAATCTCGTTTTTATCCGAGCTTCATCTGCCTTCTCTCCTGTCGAAGTTCAACAGAGAACATTCACCTTGCCCTTGTTGAAGCCTGAAAATGTGCATCTCCGACTCGGAGAGCAGCACGCAAAAAAGAACATAATAACCAACATAAGGAAGCATCCAATAAACTAGCAGTTCTTGGTTTTATTTTTTTTTTTGCCACATTGAGTGCCCTTCCACACCGAAATTGGGATGACATTGGCCGAGGGAAAATATTTAGCAAAGCCATGGAAATAGGAAACAGATAAATTGAGGTACACACCATTTACGATGTAGCCGAAAGCAAATTGCTAACAATTTGAGGCGGACAGGCGAGGTTTAGAGCAGAGGGTGAAGATCGAGATGAATGATTGCTGACGACCCCTTACTGTATTGTCGGCAACAGTATCTATACGTGTAGCATCGCACATATCCACGTTTATAGTCGTTTGACATTTTAAAGTTTGTCCCGATTGGCAAAGCCCTTTTTTTTCTTTCTTCAATGCGTCCGTTTTCAAAACTATTTGGCCGACTCCGAAATCAGCTGAGCCACGAAATCAGACATAAGGTTTTGGAATTTATAAGAAGAGTCCTAGTAATCGTTAAATAGTCTTGAAAGCCGAGATTGGGACTGTGCTTTTCTTTTATAAAGTCTTACGTATGATTTCGGTGTAAGAGTACGACAAACGTAACTCCACATTTCGTGCCTTAATGCACCTTTTCGCAACCTAACAGACGGACGCGGAAGAGATCCGGTTAACGCCCGCAAGTAGCAATCTAAAATCGTGTCAGTTCATTTCCCGGTCTCGCCTGGCGTCCCCGCTAACCGATACATTTCCCAGGTTGCCGGAGCGACGACACGCCCCGGCGACGAGGATGAAAAGGGCAGAGCAACCCTGGACGTTCGCCCGGTCGCTCCTGCCGGTCGTTTTGGCAATCGTCACGCATGACGGTGCTCCGTTGATGGGGCCTATTTCCCCTCGTCTATATCGTCGGCTGTCACGATCGTCGCTATTTTCACCATCTTCGTGGCTTTCTCGCTCTACATCTCGTTATTAGCCCAATATTGCTTCGTAAGAGTTCACCTTTTAATCTGGTCAATCGACACGAGCCCTCGTGCAGACACAATCTCGCATGAGTTTTCATGCTGGAAGGCCTCGCGAAGCATCAGAGTTTTATTTTTCAGTCTTGAAGCCGATCGGAATGGGAGCTAAACGCCCCGGTTTCCCCTTAAAGTCGTTTTCCCCCCAACGTCTACCTCTCATCGAAAGAAATCTACTCGGCAGAAAACGAAATCGTGCGAGTACAGAGATCAAGTCCTCCCAAACATCGACACATCCAAGCGTGAATATGCAAGAAAAACGCTTTAACCCTACTCTTGCTGCATTGATTATGATAACGTCAGTCTAGCACCCGGAATATTCCGGGACCCGCAGTACTAAGGTTAGGTGCTCGGATGAACCCATCCCTCTCGCATGACGAGAGAGTTCCTCTCACCTCGTGCATCGCGAGGCAGCCCCCAGGGCCGTTCGTGTGCGGGTAAACGACCCTGCTTTCTCATGGAAATCCTTCTCCTAGTAGGGTCAATTAATTCCACGGAGACGGGCGGCTTCCACATCTCTTTAATCGGTAATTCTAATTAACGTCATACGAATACCGTTCCGCTTTCCTCTGACGCATTCACTCGAGTTTGCTTTCGCATGCAAAACTCGCCGAAAAGGTAAAGCCGAGAGCTTGGATCGCCAACGCCATCTCGGACTCGCGTGCAAGCTCTAATCGATCGTGTGATCCGGCTCTAAGGTGCCGGATCACACGATTGATCTACTTCCACGAGCTTTCGGGCCCGATCCGATTCGTACATCTGCCGATGCACGGCCATGGGACAGGAAGATTCGGGTCGTATTCGATTACAAGTACTATAAGTACTACGCCGCTGAGGATGTCGCAAGGGGACGCAATTTGTCGCGACAACGACGAGACACACGCCAAATGGATTCTAAAAGTTGAAAGGATACTGTATGGGTAAGGAGATGTCCCGATGGAGAACAATATTCTCGACGTTTTTCCTACGGTGCAGTAGAAATGTCCACATAGCTCCTTCGGGTCAGATCACCCTACACGGCGCGATCAGGAAAGGCCCCCGATTCAATGCTCCAAAATCACGGGCACTTGGCAAACCCAATTCCACTGAATGCACGCACAAAACCTAATCAAGGTTTCATTTAAATCTGACCACATCTCGAAACAGGTCCACATGCATGAAATAGAATCAAATTAAGTGAAATTGATTTTCAAAGAAGCCCATTATGAAGTTGAGTGCATTCAGCCGATAGGATTTCATGAAAAAGATCCACACTTGCGCTATAGTTCGTCTACATATCATTAAGTTCATTTCATTCACCATTAAATAACACATCGTTCAGCTCATTCGGTTCATCATTAAATCAGTCACATATCTACGAATCTGGGTTGATATGACCTCGTATCAAGCCCTTAGAATACTAGTATGACTCACCTCATTCATGTACGAGGTGAGTCCGGGACGCAATATTCCTCATTTAGTCTTCCATCTATATATCGAGATCGTCGGAAATATACTTCTGCCAAGATCGACAGAGCATACAGGTACCTCTGCCTATAAAGCCTCGGTAGGAGGAGAGCGAGAGGGGGGGATGATAAGCCACCCTCCCCCCTCCCCCGACCTCCTCTACCCTCCTCTCCCCTTCTTTCTTCCCCCCATAACTTTTGGCCACGTCAGTGGAAGGCTACTGACATATTCCAAGGGAACGCTCCGTTTCCCCTAGCTTGATGAAATTGAGATCCTGGCTACAATACTGGTGGGGAAGCTCTTTGGAGGAACCGAAATGTTTCTCCTCGTGTGGTTTCCTGAATAAAGTGGCAGTCTTAAAAAAAAATTAATTAAATAAAAAAATATAAAAAAATACAAAACTCTCAAGGTCCGCTCCAAGTAAGGCGTCTTTCATTCTCACCCCCGAGATTTAACGATAGAGAGTTGCTAAATTTTCCCTTCATCTCATCTCGATAAACGAGGGCGAGAAACAGGGGCGACTTTCTAATTCTTGATTTCGTTATTGACATTCACGTCTGTCTCAACCCTTTACAAGAGAGGTAAGGTCAACTCCTAGTTTCACTTGGGAAGCTCCTGGAATGCCGAAATTTCAGTCTTCCGTGTATGCCGATTTTACACTAGTCCGCGAATGCCGATGGAGGTTGTCCTTTAATGCCGACTGGGACAAAGAAAAATATCTCTCCACTCTAGATGATTCTGGGAATGCCGAAGTCGAATTTCGGCATAGAGGGACAGGTCGGTGGAAAAGGACGTCCCTTTGGGGCACTATCCTTGAATGCCGACGCAAAAAATCACTTTTCTTTGCATTCTCCTTCCCCCCTCATCTGACGCATCCGGCAATATTTATTCGGCGAAGTGTATAAAAGGGAGTGATCTTGGATAAACAACGACCATGGCTGAGGAAGCATTTTGTAGACTTGTAGACTCATACATGCGATGCAACCTTGCACACCCGAAAAAAAATAACTTCAGGTTGCATTATAACTCTTCACATATAAGAGGACAAGCTCACCAGGCGGGCTATTACGGTTTTACATTTCATCGACACAGCGACAAAACTATATGCACGAGGCAAGCCAAAGGGGGGGGGGGGGAAGGCATATTTCTCGGTGGTGTGTCATTCACAAAAATTATTTGATATCTCAACAACATCGCACATTTTAGAAAAATATCGGCTAAGGAAAGTAAGCAAACGGGGTTCATACAACTTTAAATATTTACAGTCATCAAAATGTAACTGAAATTAGTCATTTGGTCGGGATTCCGGGGGGCTAAGATCAAGGATGGGGAGACTAATGAATCAAAACTTAGAGTGTTAAAATGTACCTTCCTGAATTCGTGTGGTGACGGTGGAGTGGTGGTAGAGTAGTCGAAATGAAACGCATTGGTCATGAAATCAAGGGTTCGAATACGGACAAAGAAATTCGGCATCGGCGGAAGAGAGAAGAAAGAGAGTAATCGGCATTCCCGGAGAAGACGTCTGAGACAGGTTTCACAGTTCGGCGTTAATGGAAGGTTATTGGGTGTCGGCGGTCGTGGAAGCGGCATTCCAAGTACTAACCCGTTTCACTTTCCCACCCTGTGTAAAATGACACTGAAAATGACACGGAGTGAATAGAAACAATAGACTCTCTGGATTCAGAAATCATTGTTATCTTATGAACCAGTCATATGATGATGGTATAAAATACACTAATTAGAAGGTCATGCTTCCCAGCTCAAGGCGAGTGCGACCTCGCCACTCGCCAGGGGTACCTTGCCAGGCTTGGAAAGTTCGAATTGACTCGCGATGTGGAGTTAGGTCTGTCGATAACGACACGAAACGTAAAATCTTTCCACTTAGAAGTTCTAGGCCTACAGTAAGTATACTCACTGGTTCGGGCCTCCACAGTGACGGTCCATCCATAGAATCGAAGCCAGTCCGTGTCACGTTTCGAAAAACGCCTGAGGCGTGCACATTGGCAGAAAGAAAGGCCTGCCAAAAATGTTCACCTCCACTATCCGAAATGAAGATTTAGTAATGGACCTCCTTGGCCTAGGAACCTTTAGATCCATTTCGGGAACTGATAATAGGACACTTTGATCTTCACACTTTTACCTTTTCATCACTTTGATGACCTTTCGCCGACAAGAACTTATCCATAACCGCTTTTGAGGCGAGACTTATTCCCCGTTGTCGCCGAATTCACAAAATGAATGTGTTGTAAAACCGCAGACTCGACTCCATGTGAGCAGCCATCTTTATCAAAGCAACCTTCATAACCAGAGACAACAATGGACCTTAAGCACTGGATTCGCAGCTGTGCTCCAAGGCCTCTCCATCCTCTTCAGTAGTAGGTCCATTTAATTTCTTTTCCTTGGCTCCCTCCACTGTTAATATTTTTTGGTCGCAACCCAGATAACACGTTACGTTGGGCCCACATTGGATAAAGGTGGGAAACGTTGTCGGAACGTGAATGTTGGGGAACGATGTTGGCCCCATGTGGGCCCAACGTGGGCATATCCACAGGTTGAAAAGAACTGCAGCACTCCTGGTGGTGAACTTCAAAAGCCTTGAAGTTCTTCGCCAGGCCACTAGACGTAGGTATTGGGTCTCGCTTTTCGCACAGCACGCAAAAGATCCTTTCCCTCTTTCCCTGGAATCGTCCTTCGCAGGATTGTTTAGTACCTCACCATATGTCTCGCATAGTCTCATTATAGGAATCAATAAGCGCGGACATTTCATCATTTGTTATTCACTTATTCAAGACAGATTCATGGAGCTCAGGCCATAAACAGACTCATTTTCCCGATGACAATCCTTCTGAAAGACAAGCGAAATTCATCCGAAAAGGAGTTCTTAGATAGAGAGGAAGTATCCGTGAAATCAATTCCGACATTTCCTCCTTTCCATTGCAAAATAAGAAAATGAAGGACTGATTTTGCGGATACTTCATGGAACCGTACGAGGTGGTCCATCCTCTTATACATACTGTAATCAGTACAGTCAGGGGAAGATCCACATCTATACTGTCCTATGCCACCTGCCTATCAGTATATGTATACATGACCTTGGCAGGTTGTAGTACATAGATCAGGTTCCGTGCTAGGGATGGGAATGCCTTCACTGGATCTATGTATACTGTATGAAATTATGATACTCTCATCTCTTCAACCCGAGAATACAGCGGCATATGGATTGAATTTCGTACCCCATGTTTTTTTTAATAATTTTTTGTAGCTGTTTGAATTCTGGAAACGCCAACCTGCAGCAATCTAGCTACTCATTTCTAAAGTGGACATCAGAGATGCGCCGCTCCGCGATGTTCAGGTCCGAGGTCAGCAAAGAATCGGCTAGTCCTGTGTCAGACATTTTGGTTTTGTGAAATGCAACGACTGCACGTGCACATTGCATCGGTGCGCTCGGCTGCGCTGAGAATTCCAACTCCCTTACGAGTCTGGCAGAGTCGGATCGTAGACGTGATATCGTTACAAGTACGACAAAATGAATAATATGCAATTTTGATAGGGGTGTGTCCAAATGCGTTCTATCGTGTGACGTCATCGCTGCCATTAGATGGATTTCGACTAACAGAATGAAAATTCCAAAGGGGCTCGACTCGATGGGCGCACGAGTTCAAAATTGATGCGTCAAAAAACTCGAGTGAAATAAGTGAGGAACAGACAAGCCATCTGGCAGTTACTCGAACGAACAAGGTTCTCATGATAGAAGTGAGATGGCGCCTAAATCGCCGCCGTAGTGAATCATCCCTATGAAGTGACTTCTTAAGTAAGAATCGGCGCCAGCTCATGGGGAACAAAATGGTCCACTTCTCCGTTCTGATTTTTCCAGGAGCCTAGATAACCTTTGATGGATTTTCATCCAACTGAATACGGAAATATCGGTTAGAGCACGTCAAGCGATCCAAGATACACGTATCGCTTACCACGTGTATCACGCTGTGACATTACCGATACTCATCGTCTCCATCGCAACACGGTCGGGAAGAGTCTATGACTATTTACAAGTCATGACTGCTGTAGGATTTTAGAATTACGTCACCGAAGCGAAGCCGATGGTTATTTTTTTCCGATATCGAAAGCGACGTGCCTGTTCGCCACGTTAACGAGTCATCGGTTATTTCGGTACGGTTATTTTTGAGCGAGCATCGTACGCGTTGGAAGTAGGGGATTCCTCGCGAGACGAGATACCTCAGTCAAGGGAACCCCTGCAAAAGCGACGAGATCCATGTTTTTATCAGTTGTGACGATCAGACGCGGAAGGGAAACGAGGAGGGGAGGCCATGGCCCGAGGGCACGAAAACTTGCGGACGCAGCCGCTGGGTCTGGCTTCCTCCGCAGTACTCTCTCGCCTCTCGTGCGTGATGGGTTGCTTTTGGATTCACAGCGAAGTAGAAACGAACAAGGAGAGATACACGTACGAATGTGAGACGTACATATTTGTGTCTTTCGGGTCCGCATGCGTACCTCCGTACGTACCTTTGTGCGGATGTGGTCCAGACGTACACATGGGTACGTTGCAGACGCAATGTCCGGGTCCTCCATACAATACTCAAAATAGGCATAAGATGACGGCTATGTTACCCCGAGTCAGGACACAGCACATTAGAAGAGCTTTCATTTCCCTGTATTCATCTCATCATGGTACTTGTAAAGTAGAATTTGGTAAATGTACGTATTATTATGTTTCAATGGCAATCAATGATTCTGGAAATTTTTAAATGCTGGGGTTTTGCACGAGGACAGCGAAGTGTAAACTGACAGGTTAAGAGTTATTACTCTCCGACGAAAGAGCGGTCAACTTTCAATAAACTTAAAAAGATTGTCAATAATAGGGTGGACTTGCCATCTACTGTATCCAAGATAACTGGAGAAGGTGCTGTTTATGAGACACGTGGCATGTCCTTGTCCCACGTTACCGAGCTGTCACCGTCCTATCAGAGACAGTTCTCCGGCTGTCAGAGAAGTGGTGCCGGATGATGGCGTCATTAAAGCTCACCTCAAAGCTGAAAATTGAAGCACGAAAGCAGGTTTCTCAAACGCCCGTGAGCCCGAAATGACATACACATGAGATCCAAAAGAAAAGACCCCATCCGTACCTTCGGAATCGAGACAAGAAGGGTACACCCGAGTACCTTATTTTGCTTCGGTACCTTTTCAACGAACACAATTTTACGACATACGTTTGTACAACGTACAAAATAAGTTCTTCACTGTACGTTTCTGCTTTGCTGTGCATTTCATGTGCATGTGACATACTGGATCGTGCAAGTGTTCATTTCGTTGTGAAAGCGGTGGGACGGCTTCGCAATTTCAATGGACATTCTGAGACCAAACTCTTCAGAAAAGCGATGCCGGTCTTTATTCGAACCATGTGAGTCAGCACAGCAGATTTCATCACGATCCAGGCGATATTTGAATAATTTTTAGCCCTCCGCGTTGCGGCGTTCCTTTTCCCCTATCTAAAGCAAGGTGTCTGTCTGCCTCGGCAGTCGGTGCGAAACTAAGGGAGTTGGTAGAAGGAGGCAGATTTTCTTCTGTTTGTGATTGATCATGCCCCCGTGATACACATACTTGTATGTAGATATTCAAGGGTGCAAGGTTCGGAGAGGGACGTCATGAGACACTTTCGCCCATTATCACATCATTATAACAATAACAGATGAATGACACGCATTATTTTTTTCAGAGCATATTTCCTTCATCGACTGCGAACAATCACGGGTTTGCCCTAACGATGATGTATAAAATTTGGAACGCATTACTGCCTTTCGTTACACCCCAGAAAAAGAAACGCGTTACCGTTTCTCACTTCATCTGTTTCCGTCATCGCGGAAATTCGAGCAATTGCGCGCAGTTTTGAATCACCTGATATCTGATGAGGAGCAGCGCATTTAACAAAAGTGTTAGACAGGAGACTCGACCCAAATGCATCTAATGATCCGCTTTGTAGCAAGACAAACGGAACCACCTGTGAGTGCAAACGCGTACGATCTAACTTTTTTTTTTAACTTCCTGTATCTCTCCATATCTCTACACACGGCGCGTTATTTTTCTATTATAGGCAGCTCTGGTTAGACCCCATTGAGAGCATTGCGTTCAATTCTGAAGCCCTTCAAATAGAAGTCATCTAACGGCGCTCCAGAGGATTCAGAGGCTAGCTACGAAAAGGATAAAAGCTGTAAGAGGGCTTTCATATCAGAAACGTGAGACGCTGGGACTCGACTCGCTCGAGAGAAGGTGGGGGACCTCATCCAGGCTTTTAATTTCATTAAGGGAATCGATAACGTGGTGCGTGGTAGTCTTCCAACTCGATGGTAGCAATAGAACGAGAGGACATCGTTTCTAAGTTGCGTAAACTTCAAGCGAGACTCAGGTTGTGAAAAGACTTCTTCACTTGTAGTGTAGTTAATGCTTGAGATTCGTCGAGTATTGGTATAGTGGCTGCCCCCACTGTGACTAATTTTAAGAAGTGGCTTCGTGCAGTCGTGGACAAAACGCAAATAAAGGGAGTAGTGTACGTGACTAGGCAGTAGAAGGATATGCTCCAACGCAATATCTGTATATTTAAGAGCATATCTTACGATACATTAACGGTAGACCTTGATGCAGGATGTGATAATGGGCGAAAGTGCCAATGAGCTCTTGCATCTGGGCAAGAGGCGAGATGGCATTCACGTGCCACAAAGCGTGAAGGGTCGGCATTTCAACGGGAAATCGATGCAAGTCGATCGATTGATCGATGTAAGTTGCGCTTCGCAGGATCCTAATCTGCGATATTTTGAATTGCAAATATAGCAAAAATAAAACCCACGTGAATGAGGGGTTTACTGTATATGCTAAAAAATTGCGAAATTGTTAAAAACATAGATAATTTTTGTGTATTAAATGCAGCGTCCTGCAGCCTCACCCCCCCCCCCCCGTCTTCGTTCAACACCCTCCTCTCCTTTGTCCAACACCTTCCCCCCTCTCTCCTTTCTCACATTACTGTTTCAAGAAATAAAACCCATGCTTAAGCATCGCTGGAGGATGGCTGCTTCAGTTCGAATTCCTTTGGTCTCCTGGATGACGCTTTCGAAGTTTCAAGTAAAGAGTGACGATGGAGATTATCGACAGCTGCTCATTGAAAAAATAGGAGCTAGTAACGGTAACTAGTGGTTATTTGTTTTTGGAAAGGAACGAGTAAGAGCAGCCAGTCACTTTTTGGGTAGCCATCACAACTCTCTCCATATTAATCGCCCTTGAGAATCTGAAAAGGAATTACAAATAGACATGGGGACGAATTAAAATAACTTCAATTCCATTGCCCTTTTAACGAGATACAAAGTCTGGACAAACCGAAACGAAAAGTATTAGATTTTTAATTATCTACTATAATTTTTTATCTGGGCACGCTGACAGCGCATCTATTACATCTATTATCAGTACCGAAGAATCGCAGGAAATACTCAAATACCATCCCAGAGGACTGGAAAAATAGTTCTAACCCTTGAAATTGGAGGTAATAGATGTATACTTCATTATAGAAATATTAAAAATTTAAATATTCAAGGAAACAGGTCAAAATCGTAGGAGGATATTGAAAAAGTAATCCAAATACAAATTTTTCACCGCTTCATGTACCGATTGATAAGTTAAACGCTACTTATTTGGTACAGTATCCTATAATGCAAAACCTTACTTAATGGGTAAAAAAAAATATTAATGAAGGCAGGTGTCCACGATTAAGCAGGAAGTTTTATCACGTTAGATGCCGAAGTAATTGGTAACTCTGATTTCATGCCGTATTCCTTGCGATAGTGAGACTTGGAAAGGCCCGAAGCCCAAACCCTACGGCAACGTGTCAAATCTTGTCCACTGACGTCATCGGTACTGCTACAAATCCCTAGATATCGCCACTAAGACACTCATCAGGTTGATTCACAGCGACGACTTAGGCGACATCTCACTTCAGTTGTGGGAACCCTGTTTGCTTGAGTTAACAGCCAGATGGCCGGCGTGGTGCTGATTTATTTCACCACAGTTAATGACCTATATAACTAGACCTCGTGCATTGATTGAGTCGATCCCATGAACCATTTTATCTTAATTGTCGAGATCTATGTCAATGAACGTCCCTTGACGTCAATGAACGCTGTTGTAAACTTTTCTTTTCCATTCCAGAATTATGTTTTCGTATAAATAAGGAAAACGTAACAAAATAAGGATTTGTTACGTGACAGGGATAAATCCTTGGATCCAATGAAATACGAATGCAAAGTTTCGCCTATTAGTATTCAGCAGTCAGGCAGCTCGAGCGCTGACAGTCACAGACAAATAACGAAATTGCATATGTCACTTTTCTCGCATGCGCAACATTTTAAAATTTTAATTTTAGTATGCCTGCGGCTCACATCACTCCGGTTTCGAATACTCGCTTCAAAATCTGATGAGCAACGTCTTTGCGTTCATGATGGGAAGTTATTGTGCTCATTCGCCTATGGAGACATTTCTTGAAATTCATGATTTCTGGATGCCAATAAAAATGCAATACAGATCCATATTCCTGAATCAATTCACCCAAATATTATCTATGTTTTTAACAATTTCGCAATTTTTTAGCATATACAGTAAACCCCTCATTCACATGGGTTTTATTTTTGCGATATTTGCAATTCAAAATATCGCAGATTAGGATCCTGCGAAGTGATCATCGATCAATCGATCGACTTGCTTCGATTTCCCGTTGAAATGCTGACCCTTCACGCTTTCTGGCACGCGAATGCCATCTCGCCTCTTGCCCAGATGCAAGAGCTCATTGAAATTTGCTTCCGAAACGCAAGCGCAAATGTTCCAGCTTGAATGAAGGGCACAAGGATGTATTTACGTAATATATATATTTTAAATACTTAATTTAAAAAGTAATTTCAACGTGGACATCTGGTGCTAGTCGGAGTGCGGACCTTTCAAAATATAAAAATTTGGACAGATTGGGCAGATTTACCCTGGTCCCTCGCTTTCCTGATCCAGAGATTTTTGGCTGTGGAGTGTGAATGCCTTCTATTTGGTGACGTTGCCACCAGGTGTCGATTTCACCAGCCACTGCTGGTACGATGGGGTAGTCGACGTTTTCATCTTTGGTGCCCTTTCTGTAATGAAACTCCATCGATTGCTGGGGATGTTTAGCATGCATCCCAATTAGCAGACATCGATCGAGCGCTCGAATGTTATAGCCTTCAGAAATTTCATCTCAGCATTGATTCGCAGCGAAACTACGGCTCAATAGCGAGCTTGATAAGAAAAGAAAAGGAAAATCATCGATCGCCGCCCTCTTCCTCCGTTCCGTGGGTGTTTTGCTTCACTCTTCAACTTGAAACTTCGCTCGATTTTACTGAACTTTGGGTTTCCGTTCCACGTTTTATGGATAACATCATTCTGGGCGACCGTCTTTGGGTGATTAGAACGACTTCCTCGTCCTCATTAAATTTGAGTACTTGGCAACTTTTCGTGTGAATGTTCATCCCACGCCCTCGAAACTCTTATCTGCAATCCTACGAGTTCGTGCACCAAATTCCATCAGGATCCCCATGGTAGCTTTTTTTTTTTAATTTGCGATTTGCGTATTACTGACTTTAGATGGCGAAAAGAAGCTCTAGCGTCCCTGAACAGAAATACTCAGGGGATGAGCCTCATCTCGAATGCACTGGGAAAAGCGGTTGGGCATGTGAGAAACCCGAAAAAAAGCAGTTTCTCAGGAACCAAAAGGAGTGAAACGGAAAGGGAGGATTTCCTGCTTTTCACTTGCGAGAAGCAGTGCCACTCCAAACATGCCTCAACCGAAGAAGTCCCGTCTCTCGCAGAAATTCTCTTTACAGATGAATGTCATCCACGAGAGTGCATGACTCAGACTTGATTGAGCTGCGTGGGGATTTTTTATAATGGGATTTTGTCATCAGTGCATGTCTGCTTTTTTTCCGCGCTCTTTCTCGTTGATTTCTTGGGAGAGCGTGGGATGGAGCTACGGTCTCGAAATACAGCCAGACTCGGGGACTGCATGTCTTCATGGCAGCAAAAAATGCTGACTATCAGGAAAGGAAAAGTAAAGCAGGCAGCAGGGGTTGTCACCTACCAAACCAACATATTCGGTCGAGTCTGAAGGGAAAGAAAATGGGAATGAGGGCTCGGCTTCCACGTGAGACTTAATCCATGAAGGCTTAATCACTAGACGTAATGCAGCTTGGGAAATTCCTTGGCTAGAACTCTGGAAACCCATGACTTGCGTCTCCAATACTCTTTGCTGAAATTTAACTGGACGTGAGAAACTTGAAAGTACGCACAGTGATGTGCTTCATTTTCTGCTCTAGTTGTTCTGTCGGAAGTTAAGAACATTCCAGATGCTTCAAAGGTTTGGAGTATTCTTGAGTGCATGGGGCGTGTTTCAGTTTATTCCACATTAAAGATTATTTTATATTTTTCAAAGTGTTTTCAGTTTCCTATGCCGCGATGACATCATGCCTTCGTGTTCCTGCGTTTCACGAAGGGATAAACTTGTGTTAGTCAACGCCAGCCGCATTTAAATTCGTGTAATGAACGTAAGATGCACTTTCTCCAGGAAGTAAAGATCGGGCATAGAATATCGCGAAAGAAGAGGAATTTAGCTTAAACTCAACTAAAAGGACATTGAAGGCAGCATCCCCTCCCCCATCTCCCAGCGGCAAAAAGTTTCAAATTTTTTTTTGGAAAAGCCATGGAACTGGCGTAAAGTCGATCATGTTGATCTGTATCAAATGAACCTGCAACAAGTTGGGAAAACGGGCGGTGTCACCTATGAGGGTCGATCCGTAAAGTCTAACTCGGCTTTCACTTAATAGATGTCTCATGGGGAAAATCTCCATTCTCCACATTATCACCTAGACCTGGCGCTAGAGACAATATTAGTCGATTTGAGTGTCGTCTGACTCTGTCACAACGGCCGAGATGTAGTATCGGTACCTAATAAGATGGCAGCAAAGCGTTTTCGTTCGGAAAGACCCTCTAACCCCTAGAGGAGCGATGAGAGAAGAGAGATGTAAGCCCAGCCAGTCAGTTGGCATAAAAAATTTACGTTCTAAAAACAGACGCTAAAGCAATATCCTATAATAATAATAATAAAAAAGCAGATTCCATTTCTTGTCATGCTGTCATGCCAATGATTATTCCATATAAATATTTTTTTTTGGACACGGAGTGGGTCTGAGAGCATCTTGACGATGATATCACCAGATTAATCATGTGCAAATTCGGCTCAATTGAAGACTTCCAGGCACATTTTTCAAAGCTAGAACATTTTTGGTCTCCCTCAAAGAGAAAGAATTTTAATCTGGTCTCCTTTCATGAATTCACATTCGAGGTAAAATTCTGGAATGTGTCACCTGATTTTCGAAATGAGGAACGGCTTTTCCGAGTATTTTCTTTAGCCGCGGATTTCCATTCCCATTCATAATCTGATATGAGTGACGTGTCCCGGAAATCATGGTGTCTTTCAGTCAAAAGATATCTAATGCTGATTTGGTCCCATGTAACGGTCGCCTAAAAAATCTCTCTGTTGTCAAGCAGACCTGCCTAGGATACGATATCGGATCAAACGGCATTGCCCCTAAGCCTTTCAGTTTCCAAGGCCGGAAGTAAAGGAGCCTCGGGGGAGAAGAGGGAAAAGTCACGCATCCAAGGTACCCTCGCCCGCCCCAAGGGATTCACTTCCGCCCCTTCCTCAGTCAGCTGTTGGACTGTCTCATGGTCGGTTATACCGAATATGAGACAGCCCACTTCAGCTGACTTTAGGGTTATAGTCCAGTTTAGGCCACACTTCCCATTTTAATTTGTATTGTTCGTTCGGTTTTTATTGTATGTATTTGTTGTTCCTGTGTTCCCCTCCCAATTCCTTTGATTGTATACATTTTTCCATTCTCATTTGTGTTTCATGCCCTTCATTTGTATGTCTTTTTTATTGTGTTGTTGGTTTCCATGTCTTGTATTTTTGTCATTTTGTCCTGTATTACTATTAGTCTTATTTAATTTAGCCCATTAATCCTCTCTTTCCTTCCCTAGCCATTTTAATATTACTTTCTCGTTTCAAGATTTTCCCTTTGAATATTTTGTCCTTGACATGATTTACTAATGCATCTTGTATTCTTCCTTTCATTTAGAAGGGTGACCTCACTCATCAATTCCATCCTCTTAGCCACCTCGTTCCAGCCAAGAAACACCCGGTTCGGAAGATTCCTTCAATCTCTTCGTTTTTCATCCCATGGCTGGAGTTGTCAAATGTTGATCATCTTTCCTTTCATTTCTCAGTTCGAGAGAGGACGTCGGGACCTGGAGGAGCCATTTCAAGAGGACGACAAATCTTCGCCAGATTTCTCCAATCTCCAGCATCAAGGTTTCCCTAAAAATTTATTCCAGTGTCCTATTTTAATATTTTTTATTTTGTCCATTATTATTAATATCTTTTCAACCATTAATACTCTCCTTCCTTCCCTAGCCATTTTAATATTACTTTCTCGTTTCAAGATTTTCCCTTTAAATATTTTGTCCTTGACATGATTTACTAATGCATCTTGTTTTCTTCCTTTCATTTAGAAGGGTGACCTCACTCATCAATTCCATCCCCTTAGCCACCTCGTTCCAGCCAAGAAACACCCGGTTCGGAAGATTCCTTCAATCTCTTCGTTTTTCATCCCATGTCTGGAGTTGTCAAATGTTGATCATCTTTCCTTTCATTTCTCAGTTCGAGAGAGGACGTCGGGACCTGGAGGAGGAGCTATTTCAAGAGGACGACAAATCTTCGCCGGACTTCTCCTATCTTCAGCAATAAGTTTTTTTTAAATATTAGTTATGATTTTTTTATGTGTTTTTTTTTAAATTTTGTACAAGATTTTTTTCTTGTTGCTATGAAGTGTGGCCTAAACAGGACTTTTTATATTTGACATTTTTGTCCATTTTGTTAATTTTTTTTTTGACTGGGAACTGTGGTCTAAACCGGACTTTTTTTGTTTTGCATTCATGTCATGTTTTCTGTTTGTGTTGTATGACTGGGAACTGTGGCTTAAACCTGGCATTTTCGTTTCTTTTGTTTTTTATTTTGATTTTTTGTTTTGTCCTATTCTATTTTCTTTACTAACTTTACTTTAATTTAAATCCTTTTTTATTTGCTCTTTTCATTTGCTTGATTGCTTTCCTCTTTTTTGTCGTTGAAATTTTAAATTCAATCTAATCTAATTTTTTCTAACTCTCATTTTGCGGCCAAGCCTAAAACTGACTCTGTAACTTCTTCCTGCATGTAAAGTAAATTCGTACTCTCTTAATGTTTTTTTCGCCAGCGCAACATTTAAGGCTCTTCTGGCCAGCTGGCCCCGGCAAACACCTTCTCCTTCCTTGGGGCTTCTATCTCCTACCTCTCCTATGACAGAATGTAAATGTAATATGAATTTATTTAAACTTTTTAAATTAAGCACTTTAAAAATTTAAGACATAATTTGATAGGCTTTTTAATAGGTGGACCTAAAATTAATTTGCCCCAACCAACTAACCTAATAAAAGATAGGTTGCTTCTTATTAAATGGCCGCTCTCTTTCATTCAAGATAAGTAGATGTAACAGCTAAAACTAAAAAAAAAAAAAGGGAGGGATCCTGGCGTGGCGTACGAGTCTGTTCCCAGACTCACGCGAGTCTGTTTCCAGACTCGTCGTCACACCTTAGTCATGGGACACCTTCCCAAGGCTACGTCATTAGCTTCACCAGGGTTTTGCACTCTGCCAGCCCTGGTGTTGGGAGGATCTCACCGTGGTGTGGCGGGCGCTATGTAATGGTCCACCACATGGCAGCGGGGCCCACCATACCTTTAGCTCCTATTTTTATTTTAAAATATTCATCATCATAATGGTGCTTCGATCTGCATACCTCCCCCTGGGACCAGTGAGGTCCCAATGATCAACACCTACCCAAAAATCCTTGAGGATGGCTGAATCAGGACCCCAAGACCTTATTGACCCCCATCCGGACCAGGAAACAAGAGAGGCATGGAGAGAGACAGAGGGAGAGGAGGTTCTGGCGGCAGACGTGGTGCATCCAATTAGGGGTGAGGACTCTAGTACTCACCAGTGCGTTGACCGTAATGCGACACGGTGACTTGCTGAGGAAACTGCTTGGTGTCCATGTGTTCAATGTATGACGACCAGTGAAGTGAACTGGGACTCGGCAACACCGCCCTGTGATGTCTGAGCAGGTCTTGAGTGTGTGATATTTCGATTGCATTCATTAGTTGGTGCCTTCCGCAGCTATTTACTGTTATGTTACTATTATGTTTTTTTTTTCTCCCCGAGAGAGAACCAAATTTGTGCGATTGAGTGGATTATGAGAATATGGAAGATATTTATGGATTTTTATGGATATTTTATTTTCTCCTGTTGTGATGCACGAGGCTCCTTCGGGGGCTCCTGGAAATTGGAATAGATTCGTATTTACCACTGAATCCATGTTGGCTGTTATTTCCTTTAAGTTCGATGCCCCATTTTGACGTTGCCCGGCCGTTGTCCACGTTGTCCACAGAAACCCAAGCTAAATAATTCGGATAGGACTATAATGAAATCGGATATAAAGAAATTTCTGACGAAACGAAAGAATTTCTGTTCCCAGATAGAAACTAAATAATATTTTTTCTCCCTTTTGACCCAAGTGCAAAATGGTCAACCCTTATCTCTATTCAGCCTTCCACCTCGGTCTTCAGCTGCACGGCCTACGAGAGCCGAGGATTTGACACGTGCAGAATGTGCGTGACGTGGGGAATGTGAATGTGAGTGAATGTGCGTGTGGCGGGGGATGTGAACATTGATGATGGAAGTGAACGATGCTGTTTCCTGTGCTGCGATGACATCACGCCTTCTGTTCCTGCGTCTGACGAAGGCATAGACCTGTGCTGCTCATCGCCAGCCGCATTTAAATGCGTGTAATTAAAGTACGATTGTGCACTTTTTCCTGGAGTTGAAGATCGGGCATAGAATATCGCAAGAAGTGTAATGTAGCGAAAACTCGACGGCAAAGGATACTGAAGGCAGCATCCCCCTCTCCCAGCAGCAAAAATATTTTTTGGAGGGGGAAAAAGCCATGGAACTGGGGCGAAGTCGATCTGTCCATCTGTATCAAATGATCCTGCTACTAGCTGGAGAAACCAAGCAGGATCATCACCTAGGAGACTCGATCGGTAACGTCTAATAACTCGGCTTTCACTTGATAGATGTCTCACGGGGAGACTCCCCATTCCCCACACGATCACCTAGACCTGGCGCTAGGAACGATATCGATCAATTTGAGTGTCGTCTGGCTTCATCAAAACGGCCGGTATGTAGTATCGGTACCAAAAACGATGGCAGCTTAGGGCTTTCGTCCAGAAAGGCCCTCCAACCCCCGCAGTGGAACGACGAGAGACGAGAGACGCAAGCCCATCTGGCCGGTTCCAAACCGACTCGATCCCAGGTTGGTTCTCATGAAGCTATGACTAAAGACGTGAAGCTCGTATTACCACCTCGATTCCCCCCGATACACTGAACTTGTTCATAGGTCACCCCCTCTTCGACCACGAGTCACCTCCCACCGTGGCAACACATGCGTCCCTGCGTATCGTCATGGATAAGGGTTGCGGCATGTAAGCTACTTGGCGCAAAAGCACGTGTGTACAAATGATGGCGGCTATCGAAGGTGGCGCTGTAACGCCATTCATCGGGTCACAGCGAACATTTGTTCCGGGGAGAGAGTTGACGTCATATCGAGGGCTGTCTTGGGACAAGTGTGCACCGGGGACGCGGCTCGTGCCATCCCCCCATAAGAGACGAGGCAGTTTTACACTTTTTTTTCTGTCTCGGAAATCGAGGTGCTTAACCCTTTGTGCTGAATACCCGTCCGTCCCGCTCTGGACCACATTCGCAAACCGAGGAAACGAGGTTCTCTACCCTCTACTCTCTCGCGCCGAATCCACGTCTAGACGGTGGGCTTGCCCTGTTTGTGTATTGCCCCTGTCCCCTTCGTTCGCGTTCGCGTCTGGCGATCACCTTTGGGTACATCTGTCTGCATTTTGCTGGTGCATAATAGCTTTCTTGGCCGTAACGTTCCTTTGTATCGCGACGGGCCGGATTGCCCCGATCGGTCCGGTAAAGAAACTGTCGTGTTGTTGTTGAAACCAGTGTCTCGCATTAAAAGTTGAGCTGAGGTCCCCTATCCGCTTCCCTGAGTTTCGTTGGGTTCACCCCGATCCTAGAGCCTCCCGTACGGCTGCAGTTGACCCAGGTGTCGACATCCAGTCTGCGGACTGGAGAGCGGACCTCGCCGGTACCCCACCGTGCCGGATTCAGTACTCCGGAAGGGTGGTCAGACGAGACCGTCACAATAGCATGCCGGAGGGCTGCAAGATCATTTTCATCGATCCAGCCCACCGTTACCACTGGACAATGAGTAATGGTACCCAGGGGGAGGGACAGTCCATGCATCTGGAGCGGATGTCGAGATTAACTTTCACACACACACTCGGTCCGAGTGCCTCTCCTGGGGCCGTATTCACGAAACATTCTTACGAACTTTTCTCTTACCAAGAAAAAGTATTCATCAAAGTGGTATTCATCAAATCTCTCCTGCCACGGAATTCTTACGAAGTTCGTGTGCAGTTCTTAATAATGCTGCTCAATTTTGGTATGCACGAAAGCGCAAAAGTTCATATCTTTCTTCGTAAGTCTACGAATGGTCCCGAGGTATCGTAGGTGTGTCGAGGAAATCTGCGGAACTCTCTTTCATTGGGTGTCTCAATTAAGGTTCATTCACACTGGGCGGTTAACAGGATGTATGCACACAGGATTCGCAAGATTTTGTCTCGGAGGTCATGGTGTTATTCACATTCATCCAGTGTCATAAAAGTAAGATGATAATGCTCCAGCAAAATTCTTTTTCCCCCTCAATTATTGAAAAATCTTTCGACAGAGGTCTGACAGTGGGAAAGATCTACTGCCAGTCCTGCTACTCTCCCTGAGAAACTCAACTCCTTTCGCCTTTGCACGTCACTTCAGGTCAACGAATTAGATTTTACTTTCTTAGCAGTTCTCCGTGCAGAGGAGAGACCGCTCACTGCCTCAGTCTCTAAATCCCATTCTTGCAATTTCATTTTTCCTACAACGCTTGAGCTGAGTTTCTTCAGCAAGACATTCTTCCTTCGCTCGACTCCTTCGATGAGCATCCCAATTTTCTAACTGGTGAAATTCGGTCGTCGACCACTCTCTCCTCTACTCTCCATGATACGAACGTTGATACTGCGTTCGGAACTTTTCCTTGGGTATTTCTGAAACCTTGAGGTAGTTTTTATTACGTTGAGATTCACTGGGTACCGTCTTTTAAGGTGTTTTCGAAGATTCGACGTGATCTCCAGTCGTGTTAAAACTTCCTGTAAGAGCAGAAACAACGGCACGGAATGCGCAGAAAGTTTGCAGAATGCTCCTATGACTCGTGAGTCATGCTGCCAGCGTGAGAACCACGTTGCTTTCTACCCAGCAATTGGTTTGGTGGCTCCCGAGCAAAGGTTATGGTTGGCTGGTTCATTATCATTGCTACGAATGCCAACAGTGTTCGTAAGAATGAGAAGAGGACTTAGGAAGTTTCGTGAATACCAAAGATACGAAGTTCATACGAACTTCGTGAGAAAATCGCATTCTTACGAAGTTTTCATGAATACGGCCCCTGTGTCGCTCTGACGAAGATGGCGCGTTTCCGATTTTGGGAAATCTCGTTTTCGAGGGTGTCCACTACACGATTAACACTTCCTTTTACCCTCAAAAAGGCCTGAAAATGCGATGAAATCCTCCGAGAGGCAAGGAATGGAAACCCAGGAATGAATAGCGTCCGCGAGTATACGAGATTACGGTTCGAAATTTCACCGTGGAATCGGATTTCTCACCCCGAAGAGAGCTCGTCCTCACGGTGAACGTTTGAAATCTTAATTCGCGAAAGGAACCTTGTATAAGCATGAGTAAACTATCCTTGCCATGGATACCTACGGTCCCCTTGATCATAATGACGTTATCTACTGGGTATGGTGGAAATGATAAAACTACATGGAATGCATGTAATTTTCTATGTATTATCTCATTGGAAACCGTTTTTTGTAATAAACTGGGTACTTTTGGAAACTATATTTTATTTTTATCAAAGGAGCCATCTGATTTCCAAAAGTAAGGTATAGTCAGAATTCTAAAAAGGGATCTTTATTGAAATGTGGACGATTTACTGGAATTTCGGGACTGCGTCCATGAGTCGACAAATTTCGGGGTACAAATTTGAATTTGAATCAGATACTAATATAAGCTATATCTAATGAGGTACTGACAATTTTCTTTGTCGATGGTTCTTTGTAGGGAAAGTCCTTCACCCTGTTTCTTTCAGTGGCGCATCGTTTCCCCCCTTATGACAGCTTGAATAAATTTGAAACGGTTTGGTTTTTCTTATTTCCGTTTTGAGGTCCTATCTTTCTTTCTTTCCTTTTTTCATTTGAGTACTTTGGTAGTAGTTACGCCCGGTATGACATCTAGCAATCCTCACGAATTCTTAGTTTCCCAGGTTTCAGAATTTTCCATGTATATTGGAACAATCCGGCAATTTATGAATTAAAATTCACATCATCGTCCCAAGGGGGACAATGATGAGAATATTAATATCTTATATCCTCCTCTTTGTCCATTTTACCGATTACCTATAGAAAGTAACTTTTGATTAAAATCGATCGCGGTATCACGACTCGCGACAGAATGTCACGAGGTCTTTGTACTTATGCCAGGTAAGAACCACAGCAAATATTTTGAAAATATGTCTTCTTCCTGTTTCAAGAGCATTCAAAATCATCAAAGAGGGTAATGTTTTTGAGCAACAACGAGCAGGCAGTTATGCGGTCAAAGAGGAAAACGGCAGAATTTTGCCACGTGAGAAAGAAACAGAAAATTAAAAAATTCCTATTCCATGCTTTGAGGCACATGAGCTCCATCACAGCGACAGGAGTCATTAGAAAGATCACAAAATTGGGACACATTGAGGTAATTGGCACCGACGAAAGCTGGGTCCTCCTGCTCCCTTTCTGCACTCGGGCGTCTCTCTGTTTCCTCTTCGATTAGGGCCCTTCCTCTTCCTCGATCTCCATCTCCCCGACTTCGAACTCGGTGAAGAGCGCTTTGGCCTCGGCCAACGTGTCCTGCAAAGCCGAAAATTAAAGACCGAAAATTAAAGAATTTCGATCGAGACCAACGATCACCGTTTTCCCGTCGAGAGCCAGACGACGAGGCCTACCTGAGCGCTCATGGTTTGCTGGAACGCGAGGGAGACGGAAGTGTCTTCGTTGCTCGTGTCCACCTCTGCAGTCCACTGTTCGTGGTCGGCCATCTTCCGACGGAGCCAACCGACGGCCTATTGCCATCTCGTGCTCGAAGGCAACTGACTCAACTGCTCCCGCGCGAGAGGTAGCTTCCCGCACAGGGACACCAGAAATTTCAGCGCCTGGTAACTCCTCCGACTGTCATTTGCATGGCGGCTCTGTATCACGGCCGCAAGCACAAGGAAACGATCAGCGGAATCGGCTCCATTTCCGTTTCCCTCGAGAAACTGCAGAAAAAAAATACCGACCCAGAAGTCCGTTGACCTCGACGCCAGAGTCGGGTTCGCTGAACCCATCGATGATCCACTGCAGGCTATCCGAATGCATTTCATCTTCCACTCCCTGCAACGTAGAAACGAAACTTTTAGAATGATGACGTTCTGGAGAAGTCCACGGAGCAGTCAAAACT
The DNA here is from genome assembly GCA_905338385.1 of Darwinula stevensoni. Classification (NCBI taxonomy): domain Eukaryota; kingdom Metazoa; phylum Arthropoda; class Ostracoda; order Podocopida; family Darwinulidae; genus Darwinula; species Darwinula stevensoni. Next base: position 185,711 of record CAJPEV010000002.1, on the reverse strand, counting down.
TACCAAAAGCATGTGTAGGACTTCGGAAAGATGTTTCAGCTCGTTGCCCGGACTGCTCGAATGCTGATTCTGCAACAGACACACGCCACGACGTGAGACGCCTCACCGCCCCAGACACCCAGAAACCCGCGACGAAATCGAGCAAACGAACGAGTATCTCCTCAAGGATGAGCCTTGAGAGTCGAGGCTGGCACCTCCCGAGCGGTGCCGTAACAAGGGGTGTGCGAGCGGTGCCCCCGCACAGGGCGACGAACTGAGGGGGGCGCCGATTGGCAGCTGAAATATTACCAAAATACTATTAAAAATGTACGAATTCATCGTAATCACTTGAAACGAAACGATACAAATATTAGGTTGTTTCACATGAAATGTCCAATTTTGAAGATGAGATTTAAAAGGCTATATTTTGGACAAATAAAATTTCATTTAATCAAAATATGCTCCATTAGCTTGAATTGTCTTCTCCCAATGGGATACTAAGGAAAATATTCAATTTCTATAAAATTCTACATTTTTTAAATTAACAAACTCCTCAAATGCTCCAATTACAGCCTCTCGGTCCCGGAATGTTTTATTCCGGAGAAACAGCTCCAAGTGACGGAAAAGGTGATAATCCGTTGGTGAAAGGTCAGGTGGGTATGGTGGATGCTGCAAAATTTCATAGCCCAATTCAGTTAATTTTCCCACGGTGGTTCGTGACGTGTGGGGTCGAGCATTGTCGTGCAGCAGAATCGGTCCTTGTCTGTTTATCAATATTGGTACTCGGCATTGAACCAGGTTTCCCTGAGAAGAGGCAGTGAAAGGTGAAGCGCATGGCCAGTGAAATGGCTGAAGATGAAAGTCATCTGTTGACACCTGAATACTCTTTTGGCAGGGAATACAACGCTGTCTTTGATCGTATTCTCACCCAGATGCAGTGGCGTTTTGAGAACATGGCAGAAGTATCATCTGACTTCGAATTTCTTACTGGCCATTCTCTGTCATCTGTCTGTGGAAATGTACAGCGGACCTTTCATCGAAATACCTAAACGACTTTGATGCTGTGGAATTTGCTTCGGAAGTGGAGAGCTTCAAATTCCAGGCAGATTCATTGATGTCAAATTTGGCCAAAGCTACTCCAATGGACCTTCTACAACTAATTCATTCCTATTTCCTTAAAGACGCCTACCCCAACATTGAAATTGCACTTCGAATTTTTTCAACACTTCCTGTAACTGTAGCTTCATGTGAACGGAGCTTCCGTGAGCTGAAATTAATCAAGAATTACCTCCGATCCTCCATGATTGCCCAACCTAGTCATTATATCAATTGAATTTGCTTTGGCCAATTCTCTGAACTATGACCATGTCATCAATGAATTTGCATCACTGAAGGCGAGAAGAGTACATTTGTAGGCTTTAGGCTTCATTTNAGCTGCGTTACGCCCCAATTTGAACTCATGCAAAAAAAAGTAGTCTCAATTCTTTTGAAGACATCACATTGTACAGGCAGTCCTCGACATATGACGGTAATACGGGGGAGGCCTCAGGCCTACATGTCAATGACTCCTTCAGCCCTAGGCTTAGAGCGTCCTAAGTCAAAGTGTCGTAAGTCGGAGCGTCGTAAGTCGAGGACTGCCTGTATAGAGAAAAATCGGACATTTCATGTGAAACAACCTAATACTACGTTAGTTTTTCCTTTCAGATGAGAAGTGCGCACCCTAATTCTGATTTTCCAATAAGAAATGAAATTTTCGCCCCCCCTCCCCCCATCTCCATGAAACATTTTCTACAATGGACGTCCATTAAAGTAAAAAATTGACCACATTTTTTTTTTTAGCTGAAGCAGAAGGGGCAGTCATCCGAGAAAACGTGTTGCGCTTAATCGAGGAAAATGCACTTTACCTTTACAATGACCAAAAACTTCGCCGTGATTGAAAAATTTTTGTTCGTGAATATGAATCTCTTACTCGACTGTAATACTTCCATACTGTCAGATGAGTTTTCATGTTTAAATGCATTGTTCTCCATAATATAATGCTTTGTAAAAGTACTGTATATGATATGAGTTCGAGAAGATTGTATGCTTGAGAATGCTGGCAAGATGAATTGGTCAGTAAGTTGAAGTCAGAAGTCGCAGACATTTTTTCCAAGTAATTTTTTCCCTTAAAATTTCATATTAATTTGCTAATTTGTCTACTTTTGCTTTGGTTTGTGACCAGTATCATGTTTGTCTGTGAATGAATGTTCTTCTAATTATTGTGTACATCTAATTGCAAATAGAAATCTAAAATTTTTGAAAAGGTAAGAGATAATTTCATTCCAGGGCTGCACATTGACTAGATATGAATCTAATCGATCAAGCCATATTATCGATTAAGTTTGTAATCGCGATTTAAAAAAGTAGTCGAAATTAATCGAATTTTAACTGGCCCTCCAATATTTCCCCTTGAATACCTCTTTGAGTTATTAAAATTTGACTATTTAGTCTTGTAAAAAAAAAAAAAAAGTTTTGTGAAGGAGATGAAATAAAATGATGACTTGTTGAAGGTTGTCGTTTTCGCACTGCTCGTTCTTCCGCAAAAAATGACCTATTTTTGGAAAAAGGAAACACAAAGGAGGCCATTGTTTTCAGAATATTCTAAGATGTTTCATTAGGAAATGTAAACAAAAGTTGGAATGAAGAAACTGCAAGGGAACGCGCGACGGAGTATGGGATTTGGGAAAGGATCATATGTGGCAGGAGCTACAGGAAAGAAGATAATGGGGGAGACTGGGGAGCGAGAGTCGTGCGCGTAAGCGCGTGGGTGAAGGCGTGGGAGACAGTGAGAGCCACAAGGAAGTAGCGAAAAAAATTAAAAGATGACTTACAAATAGCAGATTGCAGGGGACAAGGATATGACAACGGCACCAATATGGCAGGCAAATACCACGGCTCAAATTAGGCTGCTGAATGAATTGGCAAGGTTTTTACCATGCCCTGCACATACTCTCAATCCGGTCGGAGTCCATGCAGCCGAAGTATCTGCAATAATGGTCATGTTCTTTGATATACTCCAAAGATTCCTCACGTACTTCTCAGGTTCAACAGCTAGATGGGAGAAACGTATGGCAGTGTTGAAGACCTCGCTGAGAGGGCACTGTGCAACTCGTTGGTCCTCCAAGAAGCGGGCAGTGGCCCCACTTCATCAGCAAATCGAAGATGTTCACAGCATCTGGCAAGAGATTTCCAATGACACTAGTCTCAACGCTGAAACAGTATCGGGGGCACAGATTGATTTTGAGTTCCTCTGCTTGCTTGATCTGTGGAGCAAGATACCTACTTTGATTAATCAAGTGAACTGCAAACGACGAACCTGTCCGTTGATGGTGCTGCAAAAATGCTGAAAGGACTGCTGGGATCCATCCAAAATTTGCGAGTCAGTGGAGTCGGGGAGATTCTCCAAAATGCAAAGAAAACAGCAGTGAAACTCGGCATTGAACCAGGTTTCCCTGAGAAGAGGCAGTGAAAGGTGAAGCGCATGGCCAGTGAAATGGCTGAAGATGAAAGTCATCTGTTGACACCTGAATACTCTTTTGGCAGGGAATACAACGCTCTCTTTGATCGTATTCTCACCCAGATGCAGTGGCGTTTTGAGAATATGGCAGAAGTATCATCTGACTTCGAATTTCTTACTGGCCATTCTCTGTCATCTATGTCTGTGGAAATGTACAGCGGACCTTTCATTGAAATACCTAAACGACTTCGATGCTGTGGAATTTGCTTCGGAAGTGGAGAGTTTCAAATTCCAGGCAGATTCATTGATGTCAAATTTGGCCAAAGCTATTGTACCCCAATGGGCCTTCTACAACTAATTCATTCCTACTTCCTTAAAGACGCCTACCCCAACATTGAAATTGCACTTCGAATCTTTTCAACACTTCCTGTAACTGTAGCTTCATGTGAACGGAGCTTCCGTGAGCTGAAATTAATCAAGAATTACCTCCGATCCTCCACGGTTGCCCAACCTAGTCATTATATCAATTGAATTTGCTTTGGCCAATTCTCTGAACTATGACCATGTCATCAATGAATTTGCATCACTGAAGGCGAGAAGAGTACATTTGTAGGCTTTAGGCTTCATTTATTTTGGTACACTTTACAAGTAGGAATTTGAACGTTGCATAATCGTTTTCATACTTGTATAGTATTTATATGTTTGATCTATTATACTTTGAAAGTGTTAGTATTTTGTCATTTTGTAGCTGCATTGCATAACTTGAAACTTTCCTAGTTTCCTATATTTCTTGATATTCTTACTCCTACACATATCCAATCCCTGAGGAAAAAAATATTCCGCGTTTCATGACCTAAACAATGTATTTTATTTTAATATATTTAAATACACATCATCTCATGTGTCGAAATACTTCTATTAATTATTGTATTCCAGTTACTTAATATTCTGAATTTAAATATATTGGGAATACAAATTATAGATGTATTTTTCTATAAAGTTAATACAAAATGTACTGTTGGTGCTTGGGAAACTTGATGGATGGGGGGCGCTGGATTGATATCTCGCACAAGGCGCAGAAAACCCTCGGTACGGCTCGGCCAGAAGGTTCCGAGCCGAAACAGATGAATCTTTTCGGAATCGAGTCGCATCAGACTCATTCAAATACCCGAGAGAACTTGCCAGCCGTGAGTTTTCTCAGAGTTCCATTCCGCTATTCCTCATCCTTTCAAGGAAATTGAAATGCCAGAAAGGGAATCGAGGCGAAGGCGTATCGGTTCTCTGCCGTTCATTCTCCCACGAGCGCCAAAACGACGAGAAAACGTGTGCAAGAACGCGGAAGCCGTGCCAGAGACATCTAGCGGGAGGACGAGTCCTCTCACGTCCTTTCGCATCGACCGTTTTCTTTGAACCTCTTCAGTGAATGAAAAGGAATTGCAGGAGTGCATTTTGCTTCCTTTGCTCTCGTTTCGTGACGAAAGGAACCTCAGTGGTCTTCCGCGTTTCAGTGAATGCCCAGTGAGTGCATCGCACACACAGAGATTTCTACACTGTCTGGAATGTCGTATGTGGAGATTCGATAATGGAAGAGGCAGGAGGCCTTCGCCGTCGACGACGCTTTACCGGAGAATTCCACCCCCCAAGCTCGCAGCATCGAAGAGGGACGAAGTCAGACGGCAGTCCAGGCGATGGAGGAGAGTCCAATCGCCTCCCAGTCTGAGAAATTCATTCGGAGAAATCGGCTGATTCGTGCGATAGGCTTCCGTTTCCTTTCCATGCTCGCGAGAATGCATCTCTTGAGATTGGTTTCTCCCAGTCGACACGCGACGAGGTAATGCAAACTCGATTCGTGCAGACGAATCGTCGGCTCATTCCCGTGTTTCCGTTTCTTCCTTTTTTTTCTTCCAGGTAGAATGAAGGTGCAAAAAATTGGTGCCAGAGGACTTCCTTGATGGTATTCGCGAGCTGTTCTATTGCTGAAACACCTTTTTCTTGATGTCACTAGATAGCGATTCAAACAATACCAGAGTCCATCGTCGTTACCTTCCAAGAATCGATAGAAATCGGCTGGAATGCCACTGCTGTTTTGCGCTCGGGTGGAAAAGCCGCAGGACCACCCGCTCCACGACGACTCCGAAATACAGATTCCGCAACTTAGAACGGTCTCATCACACAGAGCACAGGAAACAAGGGGATTGCCATCACAGCAATAGCGCCACTACAGGGCACATTTTATTAGTTGTAACCGATACGTGCAGTTCTGAATTGGAATTGGCGCAGTTCATAACAAGGCGAGGATTAAAATCTGAGACAAAAATGGCTCTGAAATTAGTGCGGTAACATAACCATTTAAAATTATCACTGCATTCCTGACTTATAAATGATGCTAAATCTAATTTTTCTTCACAAATTTTCATGCTCCAGGCTGAGGAGGGGGAGGGGGGAGGGCCACTATGGGGAAGCTGCAGAGATCAAGAATGCCCAACGCTCTGTATGACAACTTTTCAAACCCAATCTCACTGTGACAGAACCCGGACCCACAGGATTAAATACGATCAAATCCACCATTTATCTTCACTTTTATTCCAATATAAATGAGCGCGTTTAAAAAGAGGATTCTTCCTCCAAGGCTTCCCCTTCTTCCTCCAAGAACTTTGAGGCATCTGAGGGAAAGTTGGATCCAAAACAGAAAATGCCTAGCCATGCCACACGCTACAGACATAAACATGCACAATCTCTCTCCATCCATGTCCACAAGCCAAGGAAAACACCAAGGAGCATTTCCTCAGGTTTTCAATTCGAACGAAAGACAACAGAATTCAGTACCGGTAAAAAAGAAAAAGATAATAATAATAATGATGATGACATGATGATAACAATAGAAAGTGGTCCTGATGTCATTGATAATGAGAAAAAAAAACAAGAGGAAGTAGCAACGCAAAGATGTTTTAAAAAAAAGGTGGAGGCCTAGTGACCAATTCACCAGTTGGCAAGCCCAGGTTTGTTTAGGGTCATGAAGTAGATTTGGCACGAACTCCCACCTTTGGCTGACGAGAAGAACACCTGCAACAATCAACCATTATTTTCTTTGTTCATTGTTCCTCTATTTCATAAGAAATAAAGGCACCAATATCCAAAACACTGACAAAAAGAAAAAAGAATAAATATGTCTTCTTCATTGTGAGACCCAGCTATGATGAAGGTATAAACATATTGGCCCCCATCACCTTCAAAATGCAAGGCCTAATTAGAAATACTTAACTCTTTCTTAGTTGGGAAGGAAATCAGAGCACTTTCTAGCAATGCATCTTTTTCTTTTCGTAGAGGATCCCCGTGTACAAGTATTGAACAAATTTAGAATTTCCTTCCATAAGATCCTAAAGATGTACACTTTGGTTTTCAATACTTCCTTTGGCTACAATTGCATCCAAAATGAAATTAAGACATTCTAAATATTTCTAAGTATTTGAATATCTCTGTGGCATAAAACAATTAGGAGATAGTATGCAAAGGGCAAGGATATGAGAATATGAGTAAATAGGAGGCACATGTCCTCAGCTGAGCAGAGACTGAATCTTTACCACTTGCTAGGCAATAGCCAACATCTAGATCCCCAGTAAGCTCATTTCACACAGATATCTTCAATGGCAAGAGACATTTGCTTCAGTTTTCTACTCTAGCTGGGAGAACTCATTCCCATGGATATACTTGCAAATTTACAAGGGTCAAAGAGGATCCTTGGAAAAGACAGTCAGACCTTATCATTTCGTTCACAGAGGAACTTGAGCTTCTGAGCCTTCTTGTGCATGAAGACTCCATCAAGATGACCGGTGTCCACATCACGAATCTCAATGGCCTTGTTCCCCCAGCCCATGATCTGCCCAGTGCCGATGTATGCCACTGACGTTGGCAGCTCTCCCCACTGGAGGACGACATTCTTCACCGGCTTCCCATACGTGTTCACGTAGACCCCCTCGTTGTCATAGCATAAGAGCAGATGCTTCCCCTGAGTGTTGGGCAACACCACAATGCAGTGTGGCACCACTGTCCCCTGGATCTGCAGTGAGAAAACATGACATAGAACAAGGGTCCAGAACAGGATAGAGACCTGAAATATGACTCATTCTTCTTTAATGGCATTTACATCTCTGGAAGCAAATAATCTAGGCCTTCCTTGAACCTCTCATCATTCTGCAACTTTAACTTCTAATAGGACCATTTAATAACCATCAAGAAGAGATTCTGATTAACTGAGACTGTCGTATAATAATGCACTTTAGAGAGTAACATACACTCTCTTTGAATCACATCTAGCAAGAACCAAAAAAGAAAAAGAAAATAAAGTCAGTGAGCAACAATTTGGAGCAGGGTCAGTTAAAATTATATCAGTTGTAGGTGAGGCATAAACAGTTCAAAGAGGGAAAGAGAGGAGGAGTAGAACAGACATGTTTGGGGAGGTAGATGTCGTAGACAGAGGCAGAATCCAGGTCCACGGCATGGAATCCTTCGGAGCTCCCATAGATGACCTTGAGCCGAGATCCCTCCTCCACTGTGAGATCCACCAGGAGAGGCCGATGGGACAGGTCCCCAAAGCTCTTGAAAGCCATGAATTTGTGATACGGTCGAGGGGCCCAGGCATAGATCTCTATGCTCTCACGCAGTGCTATCACCAGGAATTTTATGCGCTCATAGCGCACGATCTTGAAGTGTACAGCACCATGGAGGTCACCCACGTTGATCCATCCATTGCGGCGCTCCACCTGTTGCTGCATCACAGAGAGTGCCATTCAGTTCTGCATACTCCTTTAACTGAAAAAAGTTTGCCAACAGCCCATCTAACTCAATCATGGCTGGGCATGACTAAAGGTCAATGAGTGGATATAAGTGGGTGCTTCTGGAAAGTCAGAATGTATTTTCTTTCTTTTCAATTCATTACTGAACATAGGCATTTATACTTTATATCTTGTGCAATTGCTATAGCTTTCTGCAAGACACAAACACAAGTATTTGACAATGCTTAGATCTAGTTTCATATATGAAACATTTAAAATGTTGTAGCTCTCAGACTGTCATGCTATGACAAATACTGTATTGCCTTAGAAGGGTGCATTATGCTCCAGACTCCTCATCCTCAAAGGCAAAAGTATGGAACCTTTGGCAGCAGCCATATGGACTTTGACTTACAAATAACTTTAATGCCTACCAATCACACTCATATGAAACCAACTTCTTGAGCTTGCCACCATAACTTCACTAGCTAGCCCCTTAAAACATGAGCCTAACTTCCAAATGCATGTCTCACAAAAGTCTTACAAGCCTGCCCCTGCTTTCCCAAAAAAGTATTCATTTATAATTTAAAAAATACAGTACAAATACACATCCCATGTTCTAAGCTCTCTGAATACCATCTTGAGAAAAGACTTCACATGTGACCTTAACTTGCTGTACTTTGGTCAACACTCGGGGGAAAAAATGCCACGAGAATCAACAGTATATCCAGTAAATTACTATTTCCAGCAGACACTTGATCTTTTAAAAAGTGACAGTGTGAAATATACCACACAACATGCCTACCTGTTCAGTTCGAAGGATCTTGGCCTTGAGCCAAGAAAGGTAGTAAACTCTGACACGAGACTTCTTCCCTGATACGGTCACCAAGATGTTCTGGCCTTCAAGTACTTCCATCTGCTGAAAACGCCTGCGGGATATGAGTTGATACACTTTCCCCTGTCCGCTCCGGTCCAGGAGCATCAACCCACTCTCTGTCCCAATCAAAAGATTCACACCCCACAAAGCAGCACAGAGAATCTCTGAATTGAACCTCTTCTTGTATTTCCGGATCTCTGGTGTGTCAGGAGATGCAACTGCATCTGAGTTCCCGCCAACATTCACGTTTACGCTGTCTCTCTCACGCTCACGCTCGCCTCGTCGCATGGGACTCTGCGATGCACCGGATGCTCCAAATCCATAAGCCAAAAAACTTCTCTGCTTGCCCTGCAAGCCTGCACCTTTCTCTTCTCGACCACGAGATGAAGCTTGAGTGAGGAGATCTGGAAGCACCGAGCTGCCACGCCCTGCCATGTGGTGAAGCACATCATCATCATCAGGATCTTCATCTGGAGTGGGTGGGAGTGGACGACTGGGAGCAGCAGCCCGGCTTCCTCCACTTCCTTCCAACAAGGCAGCTGTGAATCCATCTGAAGGAAGTGGTTGAGGTGGATCAGATGCAAGAAGGGTTCCATCAGAGGGAGGACGGGAACGTCGCCTTCGATCAGCCAACTGTTCCTCTTCAGCCTCCACTTCTTCATTGTCTTCTTCTTCCTCTTCCTCACTCTCAATCTCTCTTCGATCTCTATCTCTATCTCGTTCCCTCCTTCGCTCAGCCCCTCGACCCAGCTCATTAAGGTGAGCAGCCAATGCATCCAGTTCCTGAATTTCAGAATAACCACCATCCAAGAGAATAAAATGAGGAGAGAAACATACAAGGAAGAAGGAAGAACTCACTTCTGGCTTGCGGTTGGCTTTTGGAGGCTGACGTGAAACAGCATCACGATCTCTGTTTCGATCTCGTACCTCTTCTTTGGGAGGAAGTGGAAGTGGTCGACTTGGGGGATCTGGCACTGGAAACAAAAAAAATTGGGCTTTTATGATGGATTTCTGGTAATGGATGATGTTAAAACAAGGAAATCTTTTGGATGCAGGAAAAATACATCAGACATATTGTTGCATGACAATAATATGGCTACCTAACCCACAGAGCAAGAAACAAAACATTCACTACAATGAAACCCACCCCCACATCCAACATACCCCCACATCCTACATGAGTAACTTCTTCATTTACTCCATATCCTTTTTAACCAACTGGACTTTGGGGAGGAGGATTCTTTCTTCTTTCATTGATGTAATGAATCAATAATAAAAAATTTGTTCATATATATTGGTGGACCAAGTCATCCACCATACTCCTCTCAAGAAAATTTCACCAGCCCAGCCTGTGAAGACCTGACTCAAGGCTTAGCACACTGTACAGTAGATGAACAGAGTTTTGTGAGTCAATAATGTCATAATGTCTTCATGAAGCATATTTCACAACATTACACTTTTATTTTAAAGTTTAAAATTTTATTTTTATTATATTCATACCTTTCCCATACCTGTAGTTATAAGGCCTCAAACTTGGTGAACTAATTATGATTCATCCTGTATGCCCAGGCTTTCTAATGGCAAGCAAATGGTCCTATTCCAATATGTATGTAATGATATTATTTACCAATTTTCCAACAATTAAAATTCTGCCTCCTGATATTCTATCATCACTATCAATAAACAACATTAAATGTGCATCTTTGTCATGTCCCACACGACAACCACTGCCTAGCTTTGCAACTCTAATGTCATTCTGGAAATGACAGAAACTTGCAGTAGAAAGGTAAATGAAGCAATGAGTTGAAGTTTGAAAATGAGACTTAAAAATGATTTTTTTCACCTCTCTTTTCAATGTTTTTCTGAAATCATTGCCACATCCCTTTAATGTATATGACTAAACAAAATGCAAATAAAATTTGCAGGTAAATCTTTTCAGATTGTGTGAATGTTGATGCATGCAAATCACATCAGATTCAACATTTTTTACCTTTTCAAGACATGCCCAAAGGACAGGGATATACCCTAGACTAAGGGTGCTTGAATCAAAAGGCTATGAGGGCCATTTTCAATTTTTACTCAACCACCGCAGGCTGCAGTTGGCCGACCATAGCTGTGGCCAACAGGGCAAGAGCCATAGTAGCACTTACAACACCACCAGTCATGACAGGCCATATACAAGGGCCTCATGGGCCACATGCAGCCCATGGGCCATATGTTGTGCACCTCTGCCCTCAACACTTGAGGCTAATGTCTAATGTTGCACTATGACTACTGATTACAGTTGACAACAGCCTCAATTAGGCTTAGCAAGGCATATTCATTTCAATGTCATGATCTCATTCCCTCCAAAGGCAGTGTCAAATAACAGTTGCATAGTTTCCCACAAGGGTAGTAAGTCACTTCAGCATAGGACAAGATAGAGGGAGAAGTGTGTTTTCTTTTTATCTGTATACACTGGCTTTAGGCCCTGCACTACATGATACCATAATGCACCACAGAATAAACTCTAGATGAAAATATATTCTCTAACAAGGCCCTAAATTTTCATCAGAGGTAATATCCATTCTTCCCTCCCTTATTACTCACAGTTCTCAACTAATACATATTTTCTGCTTCATCAATTGGCTCAATTGGCTGCATCAATCTGATCAACGGAAAAAAGTATTCAGAAGTATCGTTGTCACACCCCTCTTTCTCAAATAAAAACCAACAGTAATATTTGTGGCACCTAGTATGGTAGTTACCTCTACTCTCTGACTGAAAATAACAACAGAACAAGGAAGGGTATGTAGAGCTGGTCTCTGCATCATAATTCATAAAAGAACTTCATTGTTTAAATAGTTTTTTCTCTCAGATGATAGTGGATTGGAATTCTCTTCCCCCCACAGTAAGATCTCTACCCTCAGTAGAATACTTTAGGACAGCGGTTCTCAGACTTCTGTGAATTGCGACCTACAAACACAAGTTAAAAAAAGCTTCCTAACCCACCGGAATCCAGAATCGACCTTTTCTGCAGGGCATGTTTTATTCTGAGCGAATGCAGATATAGTGATTTTTTTACACTGGAAAATGTTTGCAACCCACCTTGATGCCTCTTGCAACCCACAGTTTGGGAACCGCTGCTTTAGGAAATCCCTCTTTGACCTATAACCACCTACCCTACAGTGCACTATAACCTTTACTGCTATTACACAATTTTCAAGATCTGATCAACAAATTTGTTATATTTTGGCATGATATTAAAATTCCTAAACCCTCTCAAAGAGGGTAAGAAGGCCTGATGTTTACTGGATAGGGCCATGTACAGACAATGTCTCTAAACATACTATAATAGTATTTAGGGAATGGGCATTCATGACACATTAATATAAAATTAGATATCATCAGAACAAAAAATTGCATGACAAATACTTATTTTTAAAATCTCCAATATTATTACTATACCAACAGATGAAACATCCCTACAACCCCATGCTTCAATTCATTTCAAGAAGGCATTAAATAGATTTCTATTGAAACTCTAGGTGGCCCTGAAATTAAGAACTATGGAAGAAGTAACTAACAGGGCCTCTGAATGATGTGAGAAGCAGCAGAAGGAAGAGGAGGACCCTTCCTTTTCTCATCTTTTTCTTCTCCCTGTATCTGTAAGAAATTCCTCTTCAGTGTGTCTCCCTTATCTGCCTGTGCAGCAGCAGCTACTGCCCCATTTCCACCACCACCACCAGGTACTCCCAGGATGGAAGATGGTCCACCAGCAACAACATCATCTGTGTCCTCATCTTCTGACCCACTCCCGTATCCCCCAGGTGTCATAGGAACTCCAGCACCATTGGCTGCAGCGATCATGCCCATCCCCAATCCATCCAGATCCCGATCTATAGGTGGCAGATCTTTAGTTTTTCTCAAGCAGAAACATAAGAATTTGAGGAATGACAAAGGGTGACTAAAGGAAAAAGGGTACCCTTGAGCTTGTGTCGTTTGACACGGTCAATGTGATCCTTTAGTTGAATGCGTACTTGCTTCTCGGTCGGCTGGTCCCTGATGAAAGGATGCTTGAGCAGGGCATCCGTATACGGCCTCTCGTGGTAGTTCTTCACCAGCACTGTCTCAATGAAGCTATGAAACTTCTTGGACCATTTCTTGGGGTTCTTGAAGCGTGGAGGAGGATTGCGAGGAATGAGGAAGAGGGCTCGCATTGGATGCATATCACACAGGGGCGGTTGAGCTTCAGCCATCTCAATGGCAGTGATTCCCAGACTCCAGAGATCACTACGGTTATCATAGGTTGCATCTGGGTTGTCATCACATGCAATCACCTCTGGTGCCATCCAGTAAGGAGTGCCAATGAATGTGTTACGCCTTCCTATGGTCCGATCCAGCTGAGCACTTACGCCAAAGTCCACTGTACAATGTCAATGTATTATGCTGTGTAACATAGTGAAGGCTCTGAAGAGATGGGATAAAAGATACTCAAAAATACCATACCCAGCTTTACTTCAGCATTGTCAGTGAGAAGAACATTCTGTCCTTTGATGTCTCTATGTATGACCTTGCTTGCATGAAGATGTGACAAGCCACGTAGTATCTCTCGACACACATAGGCAATCCATTCCTCTTTCAGACTCTGACCCTTGGTTGCTGAAAAGTCATCACAAAGTTTAAATATCATTGCAAAACAAAATACCTTGTGTCTGAACTATCTCATCTGTGAGCGATGGGAAGCTTACATTTGACAAGATCAGTGATGGAACCGGCTCCACAATATTCCATGACCAGCTGGAAGATGAAGTAAAGCACAATGAGTGATTGAGTTCCAGATGATGCAATAAATTAACAGGAAAATGTGATAACAGTTGGTCCTAGTCCTACCCAGAGTTGATCATCTTTCCCTGGTGGACTCTTGCGGATGAATGCTCCATAATAGGTTGCAATGTTTCTGTGATGAGAGAACTGAAAAAAAAGCAAACAAATGAGTGAAGAGACAATTTGAATGACAGCAACTTAACAATACCAAAGACTCACCTTCTTCAAAACATTTATCTCAAGCTTGATCTCTTCTTCCTCCTCCTGAAACAATAAACAATAAGTAAATAAGCCCTCAAAACACAAGTGAAAAATTATTTTCCAAATAAATGAAAACCACACATACAGGGGCAAAAGACACAATACAAAGTCCTGTTACCCCCCATCATCACCTATCACATTCTAATTTGTTTTTGGTTTTTGTTACTTCTTTAGCTAATTTTTTGTTTTTCTGTTAAAGGTATGAGACTGTGGTCCCTGTGATAATAAAATGGCAGACCTAAGTGAGTATTCAGTTGAAGAATGTGTAGTAATGAGTGTGTGAGCTCATGAAAGACCACACACGGGCAAGAATATTGCTGAAATTAGGAATGACTTTGAAAGAAGACAACATGCGACAACTCATTGTGGGGATTGATAAAAGATAAAGTATCAAAACAACAGTATATGTCAACAGAAGAACTGAAGGAGGCTATGCATTCTCACAGATTACTCCAGCAATGCCACATGGAATGTCACACTGAACCTGGCAACATATTATTCTGCGCTCTGAAAATGATGGTGCACATACTGACTTAGTTGACAAATAAAACTGTTCTTAATGTAAAAGATGCTTTGGTTTATTACAAAAGCACTCTCCATTTTGTCATAGTTTCCAGCTATAGCCCTTGTGTTTTCCTTGTTACATTTATCAAGTGTTGCGAAGGGGATAATGGGATTCTGTACATACCCTATACAGTTGCTGAACATAGAACATAGGCTAATTTCTAATGTCAATTGCCCAACCTTGTACCTAAAAGGGGATTTGGTTGCATTGTGTTTTCCAAACTAGTCCAAGTTTTCACTTAGCCAAACTGGCCTCATAATATATTCCCATTTTACTTTAATAGGGGTATCAACAGCACTTATATAGGATTTTGACCTCCATGAGGAATAAACGTCTATGTGAGACTCACCTCTGTCACATCCATGACCTTGATGGCAGCAAGCTGCCCAGTCTTGGTATGTCGACCCTAAAATGAAAATGGCACATTTCAACTTTAGCCTAACCAAGCATCTCCGTAGCAGCTGGAAGCAGGAATTAACCAGCATAGGGCTATGCCTACTACAGACCTTTAAAATTCCACAGACCAATTGTTATGAACTAAACTTGCATACCTTGTAAACTTGGCCATATGTTCCATTTCCCACAACCTCGATCAGCTCAAAAATTCCAGCAGGTTCCTGAAAAAGACAAGATGGGTTATACCGATTCCTCATTTCATTTTGGTCTAGTTATATAGGCCTATATGGGAGACCTAACCACAGGGATAACTTAGAGCAACAAGACATATCTAATGCTAAGGTAACCAAAATCTTTCTTATATCTTGGGTGACCCTCCATGCCTATCTATCCCAGTGCCCCACTTGTCCTTGCTATGCCTAAACCATTAGATTTCCTTACTACAGGGGTGTCAAACTGGTGGCCCATGGGCTGGATCCGGCCTGCCAGACCATTTTGTCCAGTCTGCAAAGTCCTCTTCAACAGTTGGTTACAGAAAAGTACTGCAAATTTCAGCCTGTTTGCATTAAAGATTAGGTGTTAGATTTATATTGTGGCCCCTAATCTGAAGGCTTCTATCCAGCCCCCAGTCTATTAGAGTTTGACACCACTGCCTTACTGCATAAAACTCAGTCGAAGGGAAGAATTATTCTTTCTCCTTACCCTCAATGAGAGGGTTTGGCAATTCACTATCATACCAAAATGTAAAAAACTTGAAGAGGAGATCTGGAAAAATACTGCAATACCCAGCAAAGGTGGCAGCAGGATGTAGGGCAGGTGATTATTGGTTAGAGGGATTTCTTGAAGGATTCTACAGTGGGTAGTGATCCTACAATGGGGGGGAAGAGCATTCTAATCAACTGTCTGGGGGAAATAGCTGTGCTTAACCCTTCCATGGTACAGTTTTTCTGAAACCTCCCTGGAGGGCAATTGATATTACAGTGTGTAACCGTGAAAGGGTTAAACAACAAAGTCCAAGCACTAATGCAATGCAGAGACCAAATCTACATGCCCTTCCTTATTCTATTGTTACTTTTAGTCAAGCACCTCTGAGTGTCAAGTAGCAGTGTGCCATGTACGATTTTGTAGAATACAATAAGCCTGGCATTCTTATGCCTATTAACCAGGGTTCACCAGTCAAATGCTTGCACAAGAGCATTGGAGTTGGTTTCCCAATTGTAGATGCTGAGCACAAATTGTGCAGCTCACTGGTGTACCTTTCCCAGAGCCTCTTTTTCACCCATTTCAAAATGATCCCACACTTCAGCAACATATTCCAAGGTGGGATGAACCAGAGGCACATATGTTGTTGCCCTAGCTTCCTTGAGCATTTCTTAAGTTGTGTTTATGCAAATCCAGAACTCTTACTGATTTTGGCCACAATGTTCATATACTCTTCTCAGTCTCAGTTTAAGGAAATGCCCAAGTACTTTACACTGTCTATCACTTCCATAAAAGTGCCATTAAGGTGGTAGGATGGTAGTGGGCGTTGATGTTTGTATATCCTACGTAGCTTTAACATTTATTTGGCTTAACCATTTTAGGAGTGGGATTTTTTAATGCCTGCAAGATCCACCATAATGAATATATGGAGGGCAAGAAGACATCAGCCCATATATGTATAGGCATACTTCTCAAAAGGTTAAACTTCAGGAGCCACTCATCAAACCACTCCTGTAATTTAAGACCTTGTTGGAGGGCTTCATAGTCATCTTTAGGGTGAATCTAATAGGAGATGATGCAATCATCAGCAAACAGGCAGATTTCAGTCTAAGGTTTCAACTATTCCATTTATGAGTAATATAAATAGTAGTGGCACCAGAACTGATCCTTGTGGGACCCCAACCTTTACTGGTACCCAATCAGAGATGGTCCGATTTACCAGATCCCATTGGCTACAGTCTACTGGAAAATTCCTCATCCATGAGAGAAGTGATCCATAGAGACCATAAGATGACAGCTTGGAAAGCAGCCTTTCATTGGGCACTGTATGAAAGGCTTTAGCAAAGTTTATGGTTATAATGTCCATTTGGGACACCTGGTCTAGGCCATGACCCAATCATCCACATTGGTGCAAAGCTGGGTTGAACATGAACACCCTTTATGGAATCCACGTTGTTTGTTGGAAAGTATGCTCTGCATGTGTGAGTGAATGATGTGCTCTTGGATCTTGGAACAAATTGATGTAAGGGCCACTGGCCTGTAATTTTCAAGTTGGGATTTTCCCCCACTCTTGTAGATAGGAGCAATTGTAGCTCATTTCCAGTCAGAAGGCAGTTCACCAGCTTCCAAGGATCTATTGAATAGGATAGTGATAAATAGAGCTATGGATCTGCACAGTTCTTAAGAACATGCAGTGAAATGTGATCTGTGCCTGCATTAAAAAAAGTAGATTAAACCCACATCTAGCAATGATGTCTGAGTAGCTATAACCTATTGAGCTGGCACCTCTTGCTATCAAGGGAGGGCAAGTTGTAAAAAGTAGCTACAGTACTTTTGATGATTGGATTCAGGGCAGCCATGGAAACATGACTCATAAGAACACAGAAGGCCTAACCCAATTTAGACCTAGTCTAAGTCTCACCTTGAGGGCACTGAGGTCGATATCATCCAAGCTACAATTGATGCTCGGCGAGGCCATTCCAAATAGCCTACAAAGGTAGGCCTAAGCCGAGTATTCTTCCTTAAACTTGTGGAAGATTGTGCCTTACAGGCGTCTCTGTGCCAAAGCAGCTCCAATCACTCAGCATCACACTCCTCCTAGAAACACACATCCATTCAAATTTAGTCTCATCGCATGTTGAGACAAGGCTTGAAAAGGAATGTGAGGCGGAATTCGGCAGTGGGACCACGAGAGCGAGTGGGGATTTAATTAAATGGCTACAGGTCAATGATCGACAGGCACTGACACGGACGCCATGCTGTGGCCCTCCTTTCTTTCGCATATTCGATCATGCGATCCTAGTGACATCTCTTCCGCTCCTCATCAAACCCAAGTGACGGCTATGAAGCATAGATGTCGGAACGACGAGATTTGACAGAGACATCTTCGCGTCGTCGTGGAGTCGAATCCTGCCCGCTTTCTCATCCAGGCGGCGGCAAATGAATGGGAGGAGCTAGCAGTGAATGAAACGAAGGTGCTATGGACTCAAGCCAGTCGAAGTGGAGAAATGACCCCGAGATGAAAGTAACGAGGCCGATGCAGCGTAGTAAGTGATCGATGGACGAAACAGCGATGAGAGCGCAGACTCGGACCGCAAAGGCAGAAAATACGCGATTCCCATTCCCCCTCCCCGGCGACGTCATTCGCAGCCCCCGAGAGAGCGAAGGAGGCAGAAACGAAAAGGGGACGAGGCAGAAACGAAAGGGAACCCTCAGACCGAGGCTCGAAAGCGACGTAGGATGAGGTTCGGTCAGATTCGAGCCGTCGTGCAGCCCGGACTCCGCCGATTCTCCTCTTCCCCCCCGCGCATCCTCATCACAGGTAAACCTTTGAAAGCGAGAAATTCCATCGTTGCATATTAACAGTCTCGTACGAACCGCAGGGGGCCTGGGCCAACTGGGTCGGGGCCTGGCGCATCTCCTCCGCTCCCGATACGGCAAGGACAATGTGATCCTCTCCGACATCATAAGACCCTCGGATGACATCGTCCGTGCAGGTAAATCCTCCGATACAATATTCTCGACCCTGTGTCGACCTCGACTCGATCGACAACCGATTCTCTCGTGGCAGGGCCCTACGTGTTCGCGGACGTGCTGGACTTCAAAAACCTCCAAGAGCTGGTGGTGAACAACCGCGTGACGTGGCTCGTCCACTTCAGTGCGCTGCTCAGCGCCGTCGGGGAGCAGAACGTGCCGCTCGCTGTCCGCGTCAATATCGAAGGTCTGCCTTTTTTTTGTGGAAATGGGACAGGTGTGAATCCCCTTCTAGGCAGCCTTAGATTTAGCTCAGATAAAGGTCCGAATTCTCCGGTCTCGTCAGTCCTTGGATTCGAAAGACACGGCGTGCACGCATTTGTACAGTATAGCCAAAAAAAGAGAGACCGACTAATCGTGATGAATGGTTCTAAACATGGGAGAATGTTGAGACGTACAATTTGAACGAAATTTGCCACCACCTAGACTAAGCGTCCGTAATGGAATGCCGTCGCTAACGGTCCTTCATGGAACGAGACCAATATTTGGGATTTTCCACCAAATTCGTTGTATATTTGAGATCTGATATTCCCTTACTCGAGGTTTGATCAATGTCCGCCAGGCCTGCACAACGTGATGGAGCTGTCGAAGCAGTACGGCCTGCGCCTGTTCGTGCCCTCGACGATCGGGGCCTTCGGTCCCGAATCCCCCCGGAATCCCACGCCGGACGTGACCGTGCAGCGGCCGAAGACGATCTACGGGGTGTCCAAGGTCCACGCGGAGCTTCTGGGCGAGTACTACCATCACCGGTTCGGGCTGGACTTTCGGTGCCTTCGGTTCCCCGGGGTCATCTCCTACGACACCCCACCCGGCGGCGGCACCACCGGTACTTTTTGATTTTAAATCATATTTAATTTATTAATTTAAAAATATATTTAAATTTAAATCAATTAATCGGGTTTTTATCGATCTCACTCTCCGAATTTTAAAATGATAATTAATAAACCGTAAGTTGATTCCGAGCGGTCGTTGCTGTTCCGCACAGCTAGAATCGGCTGGGGATGAGTGTTAAGCTTGTCTGCTTTCCTCTAGGGTAAAAAGCTCTCGAAAAGAAAAACGCGGAGGGAATAGTTTACTTTCTCTCAATTATCTTTCTTCCTTTCACCTATCTTCCCTTTCGTCCTTTGGCAAGGGGTCACCCCAATCACCGGTGATGATCCCATAACTGCTTTTTGCTCGCGTGCCGCCAACCTTGCCTTCTCTCGTTAGACTGTAGCTTCCTCGTGGTTTCATCGTCAAATGGAAAATGAAAGAATGGTGGGACCATGACGTAGGAAAAGTCGCATTCAGGATGGAAGAATATGTCTCCAATCCGTCTTCTGGCATTTCGGTGTGTTTTTATGTCCTGGGTGCTGTCCGGATGCCTGTTGAAAGCAGACAAGGTGGACGTCCGCCCCCACCGTTGTCTCATCTTGCTCCACCTTGGCCTATCTTGTCCCATCTTTTCCCATCTTTCCCAGTCTTGTCCCCTCCTGTCCCGTCTTGTCCGATGACCATTCAAGTTTACTCGATTCCCCCCTCACGAATCGCGACTGTACAAGACAGCAGCGACCGCTCAGGTGTGTACTTTTCCGTCTCCTCGCGAGGCCCTCGTTTCTCTTCGCGTCATTTGGAAACCATTAACTTTTGCTTCTCATTTCGAATTAAACCGCATGTTCATTTGCCGAAGAGGTTTGAGAAAGATTTGCCACACGCGGATGACTGCCTCTTTACAAGCCATCATTTCATCTGATTCTAGTCGGAAACAATTTTTTTTGGCTCTTTGACAAAACTGTGCTCTATGAAGTAAAATTGGAGGAGAGGAACGGGCATTCAGGGAGAGATGAGGGGGTCGATTTATTATTAAATTTACTATTAATTTCGATTATGTTTTAATCGCGATCGAATACTTTATCTGTTAATTTATAAATTAATTATTAATGTTAGCAACTATACTTTACTTAAAAACTGAAGGGAAAAAAGAATGGGCTGTTTGCAAAAAATATCCGGAAAAAGTGTAGTACGTAGACCTTTTCTCCTTCGATTGAAGATTGAAGATCGTGGGATTTGCAAGTGAAAAACAGGTTCATCTGCATACGCCTTTCCCCCCTCTTTTAAGAGCATGTTCGCTAGAATATTCCATCTTTCCCCTTGGAGCTTGAGAAAAGATTTGTTTTCCTCTCAGTCCGTCAGCTAAGACACCTTTCAGACTTCTCGCTTTCTTTATTTAAATAAAAAAAATGTAGTATTAAGGCGATATTACGATAAAACATTGCAGTTACATTCTTCACAATTTAAATATAACTTGATGTTAATTTTTCGAAATCTGTGAGAGTCTGAGATGATTCTGAAGCAAACTCGAAGTTCGCCAATTTTAATCTTTGAATTCGTCGGGAACGGCACAGACTACGCGGTGCAGATCTTCCACGACGCCCTCCGGGACGGGGAGTTCCGCTGCTACCTCCGAGAGGACACGCGGCTCCCGATGATCTACATCGAGGACTGCCTCCGGGCCCTGGCGGAGTTCATGTCCTGTCCCGAGGGGATGCTGCGCCGCCGGACGTATAACATCACGGCGATGAGTTTCACGCCAGAGGAGATCGTGAGGAGCGTGAGGAGACACATCCCAGACCTCACGGTCAAATACGCCCCCGATCATCGCCAGCAGATCGGTAGAAAACACTTCTTTGTGCATGCGCAATATTTCCAAAAGTGAAGGCCCACCCCTGAACGTGGTCGTCGCTTCACAAGTAATTATAAATAACAAATACATTTAAAAAATGCACGTCAATTTTGAAGTGAATATTTCGTATTTTCGGTATTTGAAAAGTTCTGCTGTTACATGTTATTAAAATGCGTCGAAACAAGAAATGTTCTCAATTTACAATTCTGTAGAATTGTAAATTGAGAACATTCTATAGAATTGTAAATGATAAGTTGAAATGAATTGCCTGTCATTTATTTCACAACAAGAAAATGCATCCAAGTTACTTTTACACGAGAAAATATCAAATATCCACTTGAATTGACGCGCAGTGTATTGGTTTTCTTGTATTGGATCCTGAACCCACCTTGGTGGGGGAATGTTACCAGCATGTCCATGAGTCTCCCTCCATGTTATGACAGTATGCACCTGCATATTGTCATAGCATGAAGGGCAGACCAGAAGTATTATGGGAGCTCGACCGGACTCCCTTACTAAAAGGCTCATATAACCATGCCCCATTACAACGCAGCAAGCTCGCGTCGTGCTGCCTTGTTGCTACTTCCTGATCCAGGCATTGGACAGGTCTTTTAAACCAGCTGCCTAGCAGTCACATGGTTACTGAAGTGCGACAGTCGGTCGGAAAGTTGGTGACATTTGCGAAGTGGGCCTTGACTTTTGGCAATATAGTGTATTTTAGATGCCTCTTCCCTATTTATCCTCGAGTCTGACACGCTGTCCTCGTTGAAAAACAGCGGACAGCTGGCCGGAGGTTTTCGATGATTCCAACGCGAGACGAGACTGGGGATGGCAGCACGAATACGACCTGGACCGGATGTGCGACATCATCATCCACGCTCTGAGGGTAACCCCGGAGGGGAAGAAGACCGCCTCTGCCTCCTCTTTCTGATCTTCGTTCATTCATTCGCCCACTTAGAAGTATCAGTTGGGTGATGCTTTGCACACAATCAGGTATATGAGACACGAATAAATAAATAAATGAATAAATAAGTGGGTCCATAGATGACTGGACGGGTGGCGTTAGGAGGACGCATTGTTGTTGATGTTGCTCCTGTGGTTGAGATCGCACGATGGAGGATAGAGGAGATGACACGAGGAAGGATCAGAGAGTGCTTTACCGTCTTCCCAGGCCCGAAGATATCGAGACGTCTTCTCTCGCTCTTCCTCAGGAATCTCTGCATCCCTTTCCATCTCCCTGTTATCGTTCGATACGAAGTTTACGACAACGAGTATTTAAAAAAAAGACAAAATGATGTGTGGGACAGACGGACCGAAGGTGGAGGAGTGACTCCGCGGCTCGAGGGTCGAGTCCAGGGTCGTTCCCGACCAGACACACGCGTCCCAGGGATGGACAACCCGGATCGAGGAGGAAGATGCGATCTAAGGACTCCAAAATCTCCAGTGTCTCCTCGTCCACCGCCCGCTTCTTCCTCCGATAGTACGAGTCGTACTGGCCCCCTGCAGCTGTATACATTCAGGACCCCATCTCTCAACGTGGATTATTTTTTCCATCCCTTTCAGGTACCAAACTGCTGTAGCTGAAAAGAAGTTGTTAATTATGACAAATCATGACGTAACGAGCAGTGACAATCCGTCAATCTGACGGGGGGAATTATGATCTTGTGATTACAGTATTTGTCTGCAGAGTCTATCTGAGTTCCTTCCGTTGCCCCTCCCCCTCCTAATTCCCATGAGACGAGGATTTGATCATTTCGTTGATGACACCCTTTGCGACGGAGATTAAGGGTACCTCCCCCTCGCAATACCCACGCTTTCTTTTTTCAAGCAAATTCACCGCAATAAACGCATGAGTATCAAAGGAAGACGCAGGGTGGGGATAATTTTCCCCTTGCATCTTACCAGTAGACCCTCTGGCAATGGTGTAGTGAGATTCCGAATTTGATATACGGGGTTCACCACCTGCTCCGCAATTTAATTTCAGTTACAATTGGGGCTCTTGAAAGTTTGAACGAAAAGCATGGAACGACTCTCTGGAAATTCATTTCGTTCAGCTACGTTCGAAAATTTGTCGAATGAATGACATATTTGTATAGTTTTTTCCTTCCACGGGGAAGCTATACAGAGCGGCAGGTTATCTGAGAGAGAGATCGGTGAACTGCAACAGGCAGGAACCCCTTGCTCGTGAAGGCCTCAGGTCCACCTGCAGGGGCTTCGGGTGGATCGACCTACATCCATCGTGAAGGTAGTGCTTAGGATGCCGTCGTCTGGGGCCGCGTGCATGCCTCGGCATCCATGCTCTGTCTGCATGGGTGGCATCGACTCGAATACAGAAACCTTGAAGGCAGATGCCCTCATCACGCTCGTCCTCCTTCCCATTCCTGCCATGTTTCGCTTCGCCGCGAGAGGCATTTGCACCTGGTGCATGGAGGCATCTGCCGATATCTGCCTCAAAACGAACACGCGGAACACAATTCGATTGAAGCGGAGACGATGTGACCTTGGCTGAAGGGTTCTTTGCCGTTTCTCGCTTCGTTTCGTAACGATTCGACGAGACCCCTGCGGCCAAGGAGTAACATTCTCCTTCCGTTGACCTAGTGTAACAAGAGTCTAGTTACACACTTATCTCCCATCAAGAACAAACAAAAACAATGGGATTTCATATGGAGCTTTCCGGTCCGATGGATCTTATTACCAAGGGAAGGGAACATGGAATTATGGCGGAACCTATTCACCTCAGAATACCACTACCTCAAAAGCTAGTTAGTACTAGAGGGTAAATTTATATACTAGGTCACATTTTCTGCTCCTTGCACAAACACATAAGCATCCCGAATGGATTGCTGGCACCTGGTGGACTTAACTTCATTTGGTCAAAATTAGATCAAATGTCATGCTTAAGTTCATATTTCAGTCATACGTGATAGAATTCAGCCATATTTTGGTCATATCTTTCCCGGGAATTCTGATTGACCTCGTGTTTGAAATTTCAAATAAATAAATAAATTTAAAAAATGTATGAAAAATACACGGGACTCATTCCAATAGCACCAGGGTGAGAATCGCTAAATCGGCGCTTAGGCGCCATCTCGCGCCAATTGGTAGAACCTACTTAAATGTGGATGTCTCAAAATTTCAACCTTTTATCAATGTTGACACAATGGTGCTGCGCCGAATGAGAGTGGTTTCACGATTAGAAAAATTTCAAATTTAACTCATATTCGCCCGTGTTCGGTGCTCGAGTTCTGTTGAATTTCATTGCAAAACGAAACTCTGCAGAGAAACTATTGTCTCGGCGTGTTTTCGGAACAACAAGCAGAAAAAAGTCTTTAAAAATGGTTTAGAATAGAACAATTAATACTTTTTAAAAGGTACTCTCATTAGCCTGCTTCGAGAAAGAAATCCACCACAAATCCAATTTTCATTCCTCAACTTCTCATAGTTTCCCGAATCTCATCCCAGAATATCTCTGGAAGTACCTGGTAGTAGAAGTACCTGATAGAATTTGCATAGTGGTAGGCTTCATTATATTACCCGGCGCATAAAGTTCATTTAAAATTGCTTATTGCCAAGCGAACGCCTTTCGTAAGTGTGTTTTTTTTTTGGCAGGGTCTGCTCTTCCAAAAATACTCCGACCTTAGTCGAGTGACGAAATCTGCTATAGACGTAGATCTAGGATAGATTATGGACAAATAAGGGCGTTAGAATTCCGAGCAGGAGTCTGGCAATGCGAAAGTTTCTGGGAAGTCTGTTTCCTCTCGTTCAGCGTTGCACAGACTTAAAAATTAGTAGGCTATCACTGGCGGCCAATTCTAAATGAAACAAAATATGTGGGCCCCAGAAAGATCTTGACGAGACTAATGGTTATGGCTACCTCGAAACGAGAACGCGTGCTAGAATATATAGTGTTCGTAAAGTCATTTGGGAATCTCAGCTACATTTAACTCTCCAATATGTTTCAACAAACGGTATACTACCCAAATAACACAAGATCGTTCTCGAGGAGATTCAACCTGTATTCAAAGCGATTTTAGGACGTTCAATTTTCGCAGATTAGCAGCCTTTGGGTGCTCAGTTAAATTTTTTCACAAATCATGACGTTTTTGAAGGGCAGTAATTGGAAGTTAAAGAGGCATTTTCTTTTAAGTGTAGATGTTCATCTAGCAGTAGCTTCAACGAGCAACGGTTCACATAACCGATGTCGGATGGCGCCAAAGTAGCCGCTATAGCGTGTCAATACCTGATACGGCTGGAATCAGTCTTCAATAACTTCCACACTGTGTCCGAATTTTCTCCACAGACCACAGGAGAAGACACTTGAATTCTTCAACAAATAGTTTTAAAGAGTTAATCCAGTCAAAAGAGTCTTACGGAAGCTCTGACTCAGAGGATGGAGGGAGGATGGTTCAACTATCAAGATAACTTCATGCGATCTGAATCAGACATGGCTCATCGTAACCATTTAATGACTCGGTGGAGGACGATATAAATGTGATAGAGAGTTACTCGCTATGTGCTCCGGACCAGGCTAAGGAACTGCTGAGCTGATGCAAATATCACGAAGAGTTCCGTTTCTGAAAAGGAATTTGAAATCGATCGCAGAGCCGGAAATACTAACATACTAACGTCCCACACGTGGGGAGGTAGTACTCCAAATCAGACAAAGAGAATCTCTTCTACGAGGATTTTCTCCTTATCTCTCGCACGGGAGCAGGGCCGTGCATGGGCTTGATGCAATTTATGTGATGAAGAGATCCTTTCCGAAATGTTAATTGCTTGTTGGATGAGTCCTGAAAAATGAAGTTCTTTGAACCTTTTGGTGTTGCTTGGGAGCATTCAAGTCACGTCCTTGATGAACGTTCAGAGAAAGCAAAATGTGAACTTCTTTTTATTGCTCCAAATTTCGAGCATCGAAACCGTCAAATGAACTTTCCCAAGGACGTTCATGGCACGTTGGCAATACCTTCGATGAAACGTTCATTGAACATTAATCGTTCAATCAGGTATCAGTAAAGGATGCAAATATAAGTGTTTCCCACGTCAAGGCTTCAATAAGTGCTTCACGAGACCATGTTGAATGCACGACTTGAAGCGTCTCATTGCCCGAAGCATGAAGTTTAGACCGCCAGCTGCGCTTTCAAGATGATAGTGAACATGTGGAGCATCTGTAGAGGCCTTAGGAGGCCATACAAAAACTTCTATCTTCTGTTTCGCAAATTAATCATCGCATTTCTTTTATGAATTATAGGATGTTTCAAAAATAAACCCTATGGGGGACAAGTAACCTTCATTTCTAGCACGAAAGTATCAGATCAGGCTTCATTTTTGCAACTGTCTATCTTAAAAATAGAACATTTTGAGAATAGAGCAGAGCGGACACACGCGGTTAATTTGAGCCATGAATCATCGATAAAAACGTAGCATTTGCCCTTCGATTCCAGAATCATCCTTAAAGAATCTGGATTGGTATGATATAAATGTGATTGATATGAATTTGACGCGAGATTCTGATGCGAGGGGACAAGTATTAAAAAATATTTTGACTCATTAATCCTCCCTTTTGATGCTGGTCTAAAATTGAACATCGTGAAGCTGGTATTGCATCTGAACAATTGAAGAAGAAACATACTTGATTTGAAGTTCGAAAGCTATCCTGACTTGCAAATTTCATCCGAAAATGCCTGGATTTCAATTTATTTTAATTCTGAATTCGTCATTTCAAAGGGATAATCTTGCTTGTTATTGAATTAGAAGCTTGTAAAAAGTCAGATTCGAACATTTCTGGCAAAAGAGGAGAACCATAGAAATTACGGTAACTTTAACACATCCCCCTCTTATCGAATTTCCTTCAGTTTGAAAGAATAGAGTTTCAAATCTTTCAGAGTATTGCAAATGTTCCAAATCTTTGGCTTCTTCGCCCAAACAAGGAAGTGAGGATGTCATACCACAAAATCACAAGCTTCCATTGCAATAAAAAAGACCCCAAGAATGGGTTCCAAGCATTTCATGTGTCCGGGTCGAGAAGTTAGTGGAGATGTATCAGATAGAGGGGAATCCGGAAGGGTTGCGATCAATAAAATCTTCAATACCGATCGTGGAGATTTTTTTGAGAAATGAAGAGGTGTAACCTATTGTAGATGCAGCAGCTTCAAAAAATGATGAAATCGCACCTGCAGAACCCACTCAAGACTTCACTGGGAAAATGATAGAATTTTTAATATCCAAATGACTCTACGGACACCCTTTACGTATATTTTAAAAAAAATTGATATATCATGGGAGCCCTATGTTTTTCTGTACGTCATTTCAGGTGAATGAGAGAAAAGTTCTGCCAAGTTACAACATGTCACCAATTCTTTGAATGCAATTATTGCTTTCGTAAGTCGAACATCTGAATGGAGACGGCAGACAGCTGCAGGGATGAAATTGTTGTTCGATATATTGCTCTATATCAAGTATCAAGTGTCATTACGACTACTTCACATTTTTTGTTTACAAGATGTCAGTTCATTCGTAAAATTTCCTCTTCCCAATATCGCGCCAACTTCTTTTCTTTCCATGAGACATCTCAGAGGAATGTGAATTGCGCTTCAGGCTTACAGGGATTCATAAGGCTATACAGTATGTGCAACCAGAATGCAATGAATATCGTAATGTACATTTAAGCGGCACGCCTGACTGGGTGTAGCGTACAGATTCTTGTTTGCTCCGATTTTCGATACTTCAAATTTGGCAAATTATTGAATTTGAAGTGCCAAATGAAATATTAAAAATATTGGCAAAAATATTCCATATGGGTTTGGAAATCCAGAATAGCATGAGGTTCGCGCTATATCGGATAGGGATGTTTGAAGAAATATTCTGCCAACTTTTCTCTCTTTTAGTTTAGGGGTAACTCACGAAGAATGGATGAGAGAAGAATGGGAGGGGGAAGGGTTAGTGAAAAATCTCAGTCTCAAAATGTTCGCATTCGGACCCCAAAACACATACTGTAACTTATTGAGGAAATAAAACAGCACCAACAAAAGGGTTGGTTTAAAATAAAATGCATGAGAAACTTGAGCCTTTGGACGCAAGAGTACGTATTTCTCCAGGGTGAGAAACGAAGAGATGACATACTGTAGGAGAGGAGAGGAACGAGGATGAGGGGTATGGTGAGCATGAGCATGAGCCCGACCCCAGCCGCGACGAGAAGCGCAACCCCCGTCAGCGAGGAGATCGTGTTGGCCGTCGTCGTGCTGTTGGTCACCACCACCAGGAATCGTCCGTCCCGGTCCACGGCGCCTATGAAACATTCGAATGCAGCTCACCGCGTTTCACGAAGACGGAGCGGAGGAGGCCTCCGAGGACGTAGAGGGAGAAGGTGGTGAACGCGATCAAGCCTAGGGTCCCTGCCAGGATGATCCCGAATCCCGTGGTGTAATTCACGATGCTCAGTGACCCCGACGTGAGGTTGTATCCGGGGAAGTATCCGAGGATGCTACGTCCTTCCACCGTCCCTAACACGTGCACATCGTGCATATAATCTACGTGCGTCGGTGCTTCTAAGGACTACTGCATCTTCATCGTGTGCACTTGTGATCGTGACAGCTTGCAACGAAATCTCTTGCGACAAAAATGTGACTGGTGCTTTAGAGGTGACTTGACTGCACGTTTCGAGATGGAAAAGGAATACCTGGGTATTGGGTCTTATCGCCGGAAACGTCAAGAGGTTCTTCTTCGACGAACCCCATGCAAGTGTTGAAAAGGGACAGAAGGGAGATGATGAAGATCCCCATCGTCCCTAGGGAGCTCGATCCTAATCCCTTGGAAACGGAGGGAAATCGTTCATCACGATAATCTCTCTTCGTGATGCAATTTTAGACAACTGTTCGAGATGGGATGAATGATAGGAATGGCACGTTCCTTCCGATCCCATCATGCACGACGATCCTAAACTATCATTTGGTTCTCTTATCAGAAATTCATCTATTCGTGAGTAGATAATATTTTGCTGGTCAATAATTGGCCACTTTCTCCTAGTTTTAACATTTCGGCAGGGAAAAGTAACATCGAAGTTTGCAGTAAAATGATTACTTGAATGAACTTGCTTTAAGTGGCTTCCATTCAGCAAATAGTTGTTGGATTTCTACGCTCGCGAAATTGACGCAACTAGTTGTTCGTAGGAAGGAGAAACAGATCCTGAGAAGTTGATTTATTTTTTGTTAATTATTACTCGGGATGATGAGACAGCCGATGGTGCCTTATAGTACCTTACAGTATCTTACAGCAAACATCGCACCCCCTTCTGCACCCCTGCACCCCCTTCCTTACGCAACTTCCACCCGCAAGGGTGGAAGTTGCGTAAGGTAAGTTGTAAGGTAAGGTAAGGTAAGTAAGGAAGTTGTGTAAAGTTGGTGTTTGTTGCTTTCAGGGATCTTTCGACTTTTGGTGTGCATCCCCGGAGGCACACCAAAAGTCTACTAAATTTATGGGGGGGGGGGGGGGGGGACATTTCCCCGAATTTAGTTGCTCCAGCAAAACGGAACAAATAAAGAAGCTAAAATTTGGTAGATAAATGGTTCCTGAAGTGCTCATTTCAGGGAATAATTTTAAGGACTCCAAGGAAGAAGTACATTCCCCAGAAGCGCTTTCTTTCGAGGGACCTTTTCAATTAAATTTATTCGCTCTGGCAAATGGGGGAGATATGGAAAGCTGGAACGAGGTATTATACATGGGTAGCTGTAGTGAGGGGGCTAATTTTAAAGAAAAATAGGTGCATCCTAAGGGGACACATTTTTGCGGATCTGTTTTTCCCAAAAGTTTTTCCCTTCAGTGAAATGGACAGATGGACAGAAACAGAGAGGGGCAAAAGTCAGGAAACAGGAATTTTTTAGGAATTTAATTTTCAAAGTGACTGCTTGATGGCAGCACATTTCTGTATCTCTTTTCCATCAATTTGGCCTACAAAAGTCCAGTGAAGAGTGCTCCCGCTGCATCCACTGAAATTGGCTGCAAATGAACGACCATTACTCACTTTGAACTAGTATGGCGATTTTGGCGATAATGTGTCATGTTCATGTTGGCTACCTCCGTGCTTGCACAATTTTGTCATAATTTCATGGACGACATTTGAAAGCAATTTTTGACTGAGTGTTGTGAAATAACGCAGTTATGGTGTATTAAACCGAAAAACGAGTAGAGTTAGTGACTTACCCAAAAGCAGATAACAATTTACGGCAAACTACTATGATTACCATGAAAGATATCCAAATTATTTATTTATTAGACTGTCAATCTACTGCATTTCGGATTTGAATGCAGAATTCCGAACAATCGGCAGAGTTCTTGGTGTAAAAAAAAAGTTGGCACAACAGGAGCCAGTCAAACAGCAATTCTCGCCCTTATGTCCATACAGCCGCAACAATCAAAGCGAGAGATGTTGAGAACTGTGGGCATTAGTGAAGGTGAATAAGAAAGGAAATTTAATTTCTCAAATAAGTCCTATGTTCCCTGACTTTTGTCCCACCCTGTATGTACAAGGTGATCTGAAAGTCTCATTGCACTTTGTAGGAATGAATCGAACATATTTATTTGCAAAATTTTTGTTGTGTATATACATGACAATTTAACCATTTGAACATAGAGAACGTGAGAGAACCTGAGCTATCGATGATAAAGTATAAGATAAAAGGACATAGAAATATAAATCGAATAGCAGAAGTGTTATGTGATATTTGGATCACCCTGTATATTTTGCTTGGGCGTCGCATGTCCAAATCGATGTGCGCATGTGCAGACGCCTTCCACAAGGCTCCGGGTTTCCATCTCGCTCTCTCGAGCTCGCAGTTTCTTTCCAATCTTCGCGACTGTCGGATCCATTCGCGAGAACAGGAGATTTTTCATGAGGCATCTTGGGAAAGGGGGAGGGGGGAGTAAGTACTGTATCTCCTTTTATTTAACCCTTTCGGTACTGCAAACATAACTGTTACGTTCAGGATATACTGTACCGTACCATGCTTACTTGTCCAAGAATACCAGACGCTGAAGCGTTGCTGAGGTAAGTGAAACTTACAAGAGTTCATTATTCCAGTTATTACATGAATTAAAGGCTACTTTTCCCTTTACGCATACCGCGCGCAATCACAAACGAAAAACTTCGACCGGGAAGGAGAGTACTACGATTTAACTCAGTACCGAAAGGGTTAATGTTGTTAACCTCAAGTTGGCAGTGACTTCAAGTAACCTGACGTGTAACAATGAAATATGCCTAAATCCATGGAGTTTTACGACTTCAGAATGTGTGAAAGCCGGAGGTGCACGTTCCTGATAATTTAATATTTTCATTTTCATCATTGAGCGTCGAAAACGCGGCCATTGGGAGCTTGTTCGCTCGAAGGGCAAACAAACTTACTAGTAAAAAATCTCCTCCCCCGCCATGACGTGTATGACTTCTGAGGGGGACCTTGTTGGAGTGTCCTGGCTTATGGAATTGAGGTCCTACACGCATGCAAAAATATACAGGTTGGTCCAAAAAAGGTAAGTGAAATTTAATTTTCTTTTAACTTCATTTCAGGTGATTAGAACTGAACCGAAACGCCTTAATATTCGGTGCAGGAGCGAATATGGATAGTAGAACACTATTTGAACAGAGGGCTCTGGCAGGCTGGGGGAATTTCTCATAGAGTTCATCACGAGGGAAAGGGAAGCTTAGTTTTCTCTCGTTCCTTCCTAGTAGCAGAATCGCCAAGAATAAAAAATGATGTACTGGTACACTCAACGCTTGGGTGGTTTCCCTCGCCAAATGAGAAATGACGGTAACCCAACAGTTTATGTGATTACGTTTAACGGAATCTCGGAAGAGTGGTTTTCTCCATTTCCATAGAAAAATTTTTGCTTGCTGGAAAAAATAACTAAGATCTCTTGGCTATCTAAAAGCGAACGAAATGGGCACAATATGACTGAGAAGCGGAGCGACTTTGACAACGGAGAGCATTGATGATGGGCTTGAGAAGACGGGAATTAGTAGAAACCTCATTGAGGTTGTTTTTCTGTTTTTATGTTATTTTAATTTTTAATTTATTATTATTTCAAACTTGACTCACTGTGTAAAAAAAAAAACACAGCGAATCAAATTTGAAAATTCTCTTGGAATAAAAAAAATGCATTATTTGTTCCTTGGTTCTCGGAAAAATATCGAAAATTGTCAGCCATCAAAAATATTTTCGGGTTACAGTCAGCGTCTACGATCTACTTTTTTTTTTGCA
Organism: Darwinula stevensoni; assembly: GCA_905338385.1. Classification (NCBI taxonomy): domain Eukaryota; kingdom Metazoa; phylum Arthropoda; class Ostracoda; order Podocopida; family Darwinulidae; genus Darwinula; species Darwinula stevensoni. The sequence continues at coordinate 152,919 of CAJPEV010000002.1, read as the reverse complement.
GGCATCAACGAAAAGACACGAAAACTAGCCTTAACTGGAGTGCGAAGACAGGGAGGAAGTCCAAAAATTTGTGTATGTATGCTTCTGCTAGTGCAGACTCAAACTTGTTATATTTGCGATGTCTCACAGATTCTTTCCAATGATTGAAAAAAAAACGTAAAGGATCGTAACAGTTTAAGGACCGAGTCACAGCTAGGATTTGAATGATCAGTTAGCAAATTTGATGGAAACGATGCTTCTGGGCCCAGAATGAACGAATTGGAACCAGTAGGTAACAATAATGGCCTAAAGCTCATTTTCCGCACTCAAACGGCACCGAATTTTTGCACTTGTAAGATGAGTCATATGGCTGGAGAATTTTCATAGATCTGACCGAGACCTACTTATTTAGAGAAAACCAGGAAGTTCACCGACGGAAATGAGTACTCGTTGGAATACACAGAGTGTTCCATAAATTAATTTACCGAGGGATTTTCACTTTAATTAATTTAGTTAATGTTGTGTGAAAGTGTTTTTGTTATTAACGGCCGTTATTGTTAAACTTTTTTTTTCATTCTAAGTGAAGGGAGACGCACGCTTAAAAATATATTCCTGACATTTAAATTAATAACGAAGTTAATAAGAATTTACTGCTGCATAGCTGAAAACTCCTCAGTAAACTGATTTATGGAACGCCCTGTATATCTATCGAATTGCAAAGCCTGCGCAAGGGATTGTTTTCATTTACAAGTAGTTTAGTATTCCTGGAGAAAGAGCAAGAAAGAGCCAGGAAGACCTCGGTCTTGCGCTTCAGAGAAAAAGGGGATTGTTTTGCGTCCCCCTATTCTGCTTAAATCTGTATTGCTTCAGCATCTTCACATGGCTGAGAAGGAGCGTGAACATTTTTCAGTAAAATGAAATGAATCCAAATAAGATATAGATTTCGAAATTGCACGTTGTAAAAAAAAAACTAAAACTCCATGACCGACCTGTAGCACTTTCCCTGGAACCCACTCGCTCCCCTCAGTTTGAGAACTGATGTCCTAATTGCTACAGCGTGTTTTGTCTCGAAGGTGAAAAACAGGACCTTGCGCGATGAGACCATTTGTGATATACAGTAGAGTCACTGGACCAACCGCAATTTCACATGAGGAAAAAGTGAGGTTCGAGTAGTCAAGGGCAAATAATGCTTTGAATGCTTTATGCTTTTGGGTGATAGGACTTAAAACACCCTCTCCGTTCCCAAGATTTTTAGCCTTAAAAAAAATCTTTCTCGTTTGCATAATAGATTGATGAGACAAGGAAAAAGGACAGGACAAGGACAGGAAACGACAATCTGAGAAAAGTAACGAGGGAAATGTCTCACCATCGTGTTCTTGGCTATAGGAGGTAAAACGCTCTCTCAGACACTAGTACTTCCAGTCCAGTCCAGTCCAGCACCGGTTCTCGGAGGTGGAGCGTTCGTGCTTTGTTATATCTGTTACTCTTTATGACGGGCAGATGTGCAGCGGCAGCTCTGACCTCACTCACTCCATTCCACCGTCATAATGAATCTCGGGACACAGATACTCCGTACGCGATCGTAAAGCCCATAAAAAAAAATCAGACCTGGTATTAGGGCATAAAAATAACGTGGTAGGGATCCGAAAATAAGATGAAAATAACATGGAATTATGGGACCGGTGGACCCGGGTGACATGAATCCAGCCAGGCATTGCGATCTGAACCCCTGACCTCTCCCCAAAAACTGGATTCGAGAAAATCGATGTAAAAGTAATTCGTCCGTGTTGTGACGGAAAGGGTTGAAACGAGACCCACGTGGCGACGATCCGCATGCGGTCAGAAGTCAACGGGATGGGGAGGAAGGGGGGGGGCTGGCGTGGAGTGATCAGCATAAATTATCGGGAAGGGAACCAGTTCGTGGTGTCGAACAGATGGCGAACGTCGGGGTAAAGACACGGTGAGGACGCGGTGACGACAGGGTAAAGACCCTCCCGAAAGAATTTGCTTCCGTTTCAGTCCCATCCAGTCTCGGTTCCGCAACGAACCTCGGAGGCCCTCGAAGGAAAATGGAGGAAGGGCGTTTTCTCTCTGTGTCCAATTCCACCGTGTTGTTACAGTGGAGTAATCTGGCCGTGGCTGGGATCCTCTTTGCTGCCCTGGGCACTTTGGCTTTGGCGAATTTCGGTCTTCCCGTCTTCGTCTTCAAGAAGCGTCGACGTCGACGATCCGCAGATGCAGGTGAACCCTCATCGGAGAACCTAGATCGCCTCCGTTCCGAAGGAGCTTCAAGCATTAAAGCGTTCTACTCACTATTATTTCTTGTATCATTATGATTACCTATAAACGTGAATAATTGGTTGATTGAGATAATCCGGAGAAGGGAAGTGGATTGGCCTCGTTTCAACATCCATTTCATTCTCTCAAGACGAGACGCCGTTATTAAAAAAAAAAAGGCCTGGTCTTCTTGCGAAGTGAAATGAAAGCGTGGGACTTGACTGGATGTCACGGCCGCTAACCTTCCATCCCCTCCTCTTCCCCCCTGTAAAAATATTATTTTACCCCCCCCCCCCTGTCGTCACCGCGTCCTCACCGTGTCTTTACCCCGACGTTCGCCATCTGTTCGACACCACGAACTGGTTCCCTTCCCGATAATTTATGCTGATCACTCCACGCCACCCCCCCCCCCCCCCCCCCCATGCTATAGAGAGAGCTAGGGAGTCGTGCGGACTCACTCGTGAGGACGAAATCCGAGAAAGGTGGAATTCTCATTAGTCGGTCGATGGACGTCATTGCGAGCTAGAAAGCCAGAAATTTCCGCATTCGTCTGGTTTTTGGGAAAGAACCATACAGTGCTAGCCTTGAATTGTATGCATCTGCAATACAGATGAGAGGTGAGTGCCCGATCAAAACATACGGTTCCTTCGCATTCGAGCGTAAAGGACGCGAGCACAATAATGAGAGGTCAAGGTCATCACCGTGTAAAATCATGCATCCACATCGTCAGAGTTGTTCGTACATCCAAGAGAAAAGAATAAAACTACCTGTCGCCCAGCTGGCTCAACTCACCGTTCGATCTCCAACAGAAGGGAGAGGAGAAAAGGGAGCGAATGACGGGAGTCTGATTAGTACTGTGACTTCCTCCAGATGACGTCACAAACAGCATATTCGATCGCGGTAAAAAGCAAGGGAAGCATCTCAGCCTTCCACTTTTTTTTTTTTAACTCGTCGCTCTGTGAATACTCTCTAAAGGAAGTAAGGAGACGCGTAACTGTCGCTTGCGAAGGGTAGATGTCGGGGGACTCGGCTATCAGGGTTGTCTTTAGAGGTCGGCTCAAGCTGTCCCTTTTTTGGGGTCAGCTTCAGCGTGGGAGACTCCGCGAAGGAAGAGGAAACGCTTATTCTTGAGTCCTGTCAAGCCCGGACGGTCATTTCACCAGAGGATGACGATGATTCATTGCGACCACGGTTTCGTACCTGGGTCTTCATTACGTGGATGATTGATGTTGATTTGTAGGCTTACAAGAGGGAAAGCGGGAACGAGAACTGATGGAAACTTTGTCGGCGTTGGAAGAGGCTTTTGCTCAGTCCCAAGTCTATTCGCAGGATTGCCAGGCGAAATTCATCTGCCTTGCTCACCTCGACCCTCGACATTCCGCTGTTTCGGACATCATCAGGTGCGGCAATTGCTCCCACGCACGCACCACGCACACGCACACGCACTACTATATATTTATTTTTATTCAATTTCCCCCCCTTTTATTAGGAAGCTGAATGGGAAGGAAACGAGGCGGAAGGTGAAAGAAATGTTGGAATGGGAATCCTGGCGAGATTTCCGCAAATTCCTGGCAGCTGGCACCTGGGGAAAAAACCAGGGAACCTGTCACATCTACGACCGAGCTTGTCCCGATTAATTTATCAAGCCAAATCGCCTTATTTATTGCATTCCTCTGAGCGTCTCCAGAATATAACGACTTTCTGACTCGTTATTCTTCTCGCCCTTTCGACCCGTGCAGGTGGGGATCTCTTTTTTCTCCCTGATGTATGGGAGAAAAGAGGAGGCTGACTGTTGAGATTGGAAAATCTCCGCCTCGGGGCTTTTTCTTCTTCTTTTTTTCTCTTTCTCTGAGGACTCAATTGAAGGACTCGGCAGGGGTCCTCCTCGCAATTTCCACGGTATTTTTCCCTTCACGCGAAGCATGCACACGTATTTGGAGCGTATTTCCATTTATCAAACCCCCTGCCCAAAACGGAAGTTCCCTCTCCCTGGTTTGTTTTAAGGAGGGGGTGTGCAAAAACAAACAAAAGAGATAACGATGGAGGGGATGATCGGGTGTAGCCAGAGGGTGCCTCACGCGCCAGGCGCGCGAAGGCGCGTGAATGCGCGTGACCGGACGGGAAGGGGGATGGAGGTTCTCTCCCGTCCCTTCAGTCTCTCTCTCGAGTTCTCACCTGTACCGTCACACCCCTGAGTGTCTTCTTCTTCGTCTCCGTTTCGGTACTCTCGTCGTGGTGAGTCCCTTTCCCAGGTTCCATAAATATCAGTGATGATTGCGGGGTTCCCGAGGAAGGTCAGTTTCGCGCGCCCCATGCATCCGGGGGATCGAAATGAAATTCCCTCCCCCTCATCGATTTTCCCATCACGTTTACGTTATTACACGGGGTCGTAAAACCTCCCGATGAGATCCTTCGCCACGGGTCCTTTACCACGATGCATGGTAAAGGACATGTAACGAATCTGAGGATATAATTTTAACGGCCTGTATCTTCAAACTTGCCTCGTCTGTTGACTGCCTGAGAGGAAGAAGGTACTCGAGTCGAGTACCCTCGAGACCTAGATACACGGTACTTGACTTCGTTCCCTATCTCAAGTGAAAATACTGCATGAAGCTTAGAGGGAACCATGATGGAAGTACACAGAAGACAATTCCGGTCATAAATCCTGACCAGGAGTGACAGCAGGTGTGAATGAATGCTAATGAGGACCAATGAGGACTTCCTTTTTACTCCCCAGATAACGTCTTAATGAGATGACACTTAGCTCATTATCATCTCCATCCACCAACAAAACAACAAAAACAGCCGGAAATCCCGCGATAACGACGTGCGAATAACACACATCAGAGACAGAGAAAAAAAGAAATTGGAGGTCCAGTGTGGCTATTGTGGGAAGGAGTGACAGGTGAAGAAGTTATGGACCTGTCCCGCGAGGGAGACAAGTCTATATACGAGCTGGGATACAAATGGTCCAAACCAGCTCTGGAATTCCCTTCCTCACTCCCTCATTTGTAAACTGGTCACAACCAACGCGATCTTTCTTTTTTCTTTTTATCTTCCTACAACATGACACGTTTTCTCGGTTGATGGATCGTGACTGATTGCGGAAGAAAGTAGGCACGTCGTCCGCCACACCGAACCGGATTGTGACGTCCTCCGTGTCGCCCGCGACCGCGAGGCGACGGGTCATTGTGACGTCGTCGGTGTCGTCTTCTGCGTGCTCTGCTTTACATTCCTTCGAGCATGTGCAAGATATGATGGGGCGAGGGATTCCAGTAGTCCGTCCTTGTTCCATTTCGATAGAATGGACCTGAGGGTATTTTCAAATGCAGGTGTGAGGTGGGAACGAGGCGTGAAAAGAGCATCCATACGTCTTTCTTTTTTTTTTTCTTTTTCTAAGCTGGACCAGGCATGGCCTCGGGGGATGATTGTGGTTTTCAAACAGAGGAACGAGTCGTAAACGTCATTGACCATACACGAAGGGAGCAGAAAAATTATTGATGAGACGGACGAGTAATTAAACTCGAACTAATGCAGACGTCATGAGAACAATGAAAAAAGGGAGGGGAGATAATCCTCCCCGTCAGGGTTGTCACGCTGCCCCGTCTCCAGTCTTATCTCCCTTCTCACAGTGATGTCACCCAGCCCGGGACGATGACGGTGCCATCGATCCTGTTGGTGTGGTTTGTGCTCGGGTTGTCCTACGCCCATCTGGATCTTTACATGATGAAGGAAGAAAGGGATAGGATATTGGGTGAGTGGACGAAGGGATCCGGCAACCCCGTGACGAGTCCCAATTATCTCCTCGTTCCATCTTGACACCTGGGTGGAATTAATTCCTTCTCTCCACCCCTCGGTGGCAAATTGGAGGAAAACATTTTTTCTCCCTTTCGACAGCGTCATATGCATCGTCGGCGGAGGGAGGAGGAGAGTCGGAGTGGAAACCAATATATTACATCCAGAACGGATTGGTCAACGTTTACCCCCTCCGTTACAAGATAACCTTGTCGGGTTCCATCCCCTCCCTACGTTTCACTTGGCACAACACCCGCGCGGAGATCAGCTCCATCAAATACGAATTGGACGTCCAAGTGGAGAACTCGACCTTTCTGCAGGCCGAGGCAGACATCCCGGTGTCAGGGTCGGTCCCCGGGGATCGTCCCCACACCTGGACCGTCTTCCTCCGGTGTGCACCTGGGTTGAGGGAGTCCCACCAAGTGGATCTCTGGATCTTTCTCTCCTTCTATGGACTCCCGCCCGACCCTCGCTTCCCCACTGAAGTTTTTCTGAACTGGACCAAAGTCTGCCTTCATCCACCTCCCGGTTCGTCTCCTCTCGGTATTATTCACTTACAAATATGGTTGCCACCCGTTCACAATTAGTATGGACAGTACATATTTCAGATGCAATGTCCATACTGCAAACTGGTCTTGATATGGACACTGATTTGTCAATATTTTAAACTTATGAAATTTTTTTTAATTAACAAAGCTTAATAGCAGCCGAAAACCGCCCATTTCCGAACGTCAAAAGCAGTAGGCCACACGCTTATAGTATCAATTGGCGCCTTGGCGTGAAATGGCTGTAACTGCATACGTAAGTATACTTCGAATATTTGTCCGTATTTTGTTAAATTCAATGGTGGCAACCATACTTGCAAAATTAATTAGAAATTAATTTGGTAAGAGGAAAGAGAGAGCGTATGCAACTGCCGATTTCTTTAATCGGGTTGAGAGCATGCCATGCAGTCGGCCTGGTGGCCCTCAGCTGTCAAAATGATCTGTAATCTGACGATGATGATGTACATGCTTCCACATCACATAAGTGGGTTTAAGCGTCGTTATCATCATAAGGGGGAGTATCTGGACCGGAATTGGCACTTCCCATTACCGCTCGAGTGAAGGCGATTTGCCTTGATTACATCATCCGGCAAGGCCAAAAGGAGCACGGCATGAGTCAGGCTAATGATCATCTGCTCAAATATGTATCAATCGCGTCCTTGCTTAAATGCACCGGGAAATTGTGGACTACGTTTGTGCTGATGGCGCTCGAGATGCACCGTCATCGTGCCCACCTTCGTGATGAGGTGGCAAGATGTTAATGTCATCACGATGCTCGTGCGTTCGCAGTCGTCAAAGCCTCATGCGATGATTTGCCTTGACGCGTTCAGCCCATTAGTGGTCGCCGTTTCGGTTCATAGTTTTGGCCAGCGTTGACTCCTTATCGGCATAATACATTTAATATATTCAATATAATTTGCTCGTATATACTTGCATCACCCGAGCATTCCACTTGTCAACTTCACTTACGGTCATTTGGTTGGCGGCAGAAGTATTGAAAATTTATTTTCCATTTTTCTTCTACTCTTGATTCGTGTATAGCCGTGGAATCAGCATGTGAAGACCCCATAGAGGGTGTCCAGCCTTTTCATAACCCTATGGTGCAGCGCGTCCATGTTTGTGAAAAAAAAATTCATTTTACAACCTCCATTCGACGCAGCTTCCACACGGACATCATGTCCCTATAACGTACATCGTTACAAAACGAATGCTTCGTTTTGTAACGTTCGTGAGTTCTCCCTCAGAAACTTTCTCGTTGCGAGGAAGAGCTGTTTCTGAGGACCACCTCGCAAATGCTTAGATTTGTAACTATTTTTTTGGCGTCCGACCTTTTAACGGATGCTGTCCGAACATTGATGGATTTACCCTACCCTGGTGATGGATTTACCCTGCCACTCTCCAGTGTCCCCTACATGCAGGGTGGGCCAAAAAAATATTGTTTTCAACGATGCACTACACTGCACTCACTGCATGTATTTTAATGCGGTTCACGGCAATTGAAAGAGACACGAATAAGTTTTAAAATTGTGTACTTACATTTCAAATATCTTGAACAATTTTTAAAATTTCAGAACTCATAGGAAGAAATAAAATTTGGACAATAACGCATAAATTTGTTTAAAGTTCATAAGAACTTCAGGAGTTTCTGAAACTGTTAGATATATCAGGTTGATTCATTTGAAATGGCGTTTTTTTGTTTTTTTAAAGTGATAATTTATTCAATATCATATACACTAATCAATAATATATTTTCCGTCTGAATCAATAACCTCCTGCCACCTTTTTGATAGTTGCAGGATTCCTCTGGCGTAGAAATCCGCTGGCTTTGAAACAAAATAGGCAGCTATTTCGTTTTTGAGATCTTCATTTTGAAAATTTTTTTCCTGTCAGATGGCTCTGCATCGAGCGAAACAAGTGGTAGTCTGATGGAGCACGATCTGGAGAGTATGGTGGATGTGCTAAAACTTCCCATTGCAGCTCCCTGATTTTTCATTTCACAATTCGAGAAGTATGCGGTCGAGCATTATCATGCAGAAGAATGACTCCCTTTCGATTGACCAGTGCTGGTTGCTTTTGGGGTAGCGCTTGGTGTAGTCGATCCAGTTGTTGTGCGTAGAGATCGCCAGTAATCGTTTGGTTCGTGGGAAGAAACTCGAAATGGATAATCCCTTTCATATTCCACCAGACACAGAGCATGATCTTTGGATGTAGTCCAGCCTTTGGAGTTGGTTCTGGCACCTGATCTTTGTCCACCCATCGTTTCCGCCGCTTAATGTTAACATACAGGACCCATTTCTCATCTCCGGTCACGATTTGATCTAAGAAAGGCTCGCGATTTAGACGCGAAGAGAGAGAAATGCAAGTGTTGTAGCGCTGCATCTCATTCTCAATGGATAACGTGTGCGGAATCCATTTTCCGATTTTCTGAAATGTTCCAATCTCCTCAAGTTGCCTGCAGATGGTTGACTGAGAAGTGTCAAGTCTATCCGCCAACTCCCGCTGCGTTAAGCACGGCTCAGAGTTCACTACATCTTCCAAGGAGTCCTTGTTGAGGTCGCTGATTCGATTTCTGGCCGGGTCATCTTCCAAGCTTTCATCACCAGATCTAAATTTCTTGAACCATCTTTGGCACGTTCGAACAGAAAGAACACCATCTCCAAAAGCTTTTCAAATGTTTTTGGTCGCATCTACGGCGTTTCTTCCAAGTTTGAATTCATAAAGCATGCAAACACGAATATGAGACTTTTCTACCGACATCTGGAATTGCAGGGGGAAAAGGATAGATTAAAAGAAGAACAAACAGAAATGAAGCAGAATCACCGCCACAATATCAGCTTTAATTTAATATGTAACAAGTCAAAGTGATCTTATCTTATCGGCTGAAATATGATAGGATTTTCATATGGTACCAGGAAACGCCATTTCAAATGAATCAAACTGATATTTGAATTCTAAGTACACCTGTCATTCCTCTTTCAAATGCCTCAAACGGCAAACATGCAGTGAGCGTAGTGTAGTATATCGTTGAAAACTGTCCTTTTTTGACCTACCTTGAATTTCTTTTGATACCCAATGGTGAGGGTCTCTGTCATTTAATTAATTTGATGAGCGTGGAACGATTATTGGAATTGTCGTGAAAGCGCTGGAACGAACTCCAGAGGGAACGCTCTTACCTCTGGAGCAACCATAAGTTCCTCATCGACGTGGACTCCGTGCATTGAGGCAAAGCACGTCCTGGACGCCACATATGTGGTGTATTAACATGGTGCATGTCCAGGCAGAGTGTAAAGGCCTTTGGGTTCCATGCACGCAACAGCGGCATTGTACATCACGCATGAATCCTTCATCTTCCATCATTCCGTTAATAGAGAATCCTTTAAGGTACGACTTTTTCTCGTTTTAGAATTTTTTTCCCATTTTTCGCTTTCGCTGTTACTACGCGCAGCCTTGTGATATTTAAGTTACAGTAGTCTGCATTTTTCACGGACTTAGAACAGGAACGTAATTGAAATATCCAGCATGCCCTCGTGGCTTCTAATTTTTAAAAACTATCTTTGATAAATAATACAGAGTGTGCCTTTGCTTTCATCAAAATCATTTTTCATGAGCGTTTCATTGACCATGATTCAATCTTGATTCAAAGAGGAAATTCCGCATTTACTTCGGGCTAGCGTTTGTAGTTCTCCTTTTCAGCGTATTGCCAATTATAATCAAGATGCATTCCATTACTCCTCGTTCTTATACCATTATGCTTAAATATATTAATAAGAATAATGTTACCATAACATTCGTTGGACTTAAATGTTTCCACGAGAGTACGAAGCCACGGAGCCTTCATCGCTGACTTCTATTTTTGAAAAGTGTATTAACATTATTGTCCGAAAACCACACTACATGTTCCTGTATGGAACACACTCTAAGTTTCTGAAATAGTCCAAGACCGCTTTTTGAAACCACAACTGCCTCTTGTAGGCGCACAAAGGAAGTGTTTCTTCTGAGCTTCTCACGAGCATTAGCAGCTGGTAGGAGTGCCACGGGGTGCCGCCTGTTATCTCCATGGACCGAATGGTTCAGGGGTGTCACCGGGTGTCACACTCGATACACTGTCACATACACACACACACACACAAGTAGGGTTAGTAACACGGGCGAGTCGCATCAGGCGATGGAAGCTTGCACAAGCGGTCCGTCGGCCATGTGATGCATATAATCAGGGAGGGGCGGTAAAAAAAGATGAAGAACATCATGATGTGCAGATATCCCAAAAAGGAGAGGGATTTAACGGGCTTTGGTCACGAGAATCGCGATGGAAGATAAATTAAAAGGAAAAACGGGCTTACTTTTTTTTTTCTTCCTTATTTGGCGTTTCCCAACGGTTTCTCAGCAAGATTTCTTCCGGCGTCCTGAGAAATTACTGGTCGACCGGTAAGATTGGAAACGAGGAAATTGACACAAAGACAAATAAGACATTCTAATGCATCGCTTAAACCTCTTTTTATTTTCTTCCGTTAATTAGTGCAGATCACAAAACCAGGCCGATTGCTCAATTGTCACTAATACTGAGTTCCTGTTCTGTGAAGATGCATTTAGATTCTTTGATTGATGGAAATGGGAAAGAAAAATGATCGGTCGGGAGGCCTCCAATCGGACCGAGATTTGTGTGAGAAAATTTCCCTTTTCAAGTGTTCTCAGGTGTGTTCGTTAAATTCTCAGGCACTCCAGTAGGAAATTGATGCTCCCGGTATGTATTCAAGTACTTTTCATTTGTACTCGAGATATCTGCACAAATGCGAGCGTGTTATCGTTGAGTAATTCATGTTGGAATGTTTCTCCGTTTTTTACGCTGAAACCGTAAGGAACGCGGATTTTTTGCCACTTTCCCAGTATCGATGGGCCCACTTGTCACTATTTACGCCTGGTTTTGCGGTGTGTTTTGCAAACGCGCAGTCTCACCATGCGGAATAAAAGCAGGCGCATTTTTCTCACGCGCATCTGTGGAGGAAGAGGAGACCTTCCATCATCATTTCCCTCTGCTGTTCTATCTCTCTCATCCGCTCATTATGGTATCATTATTTGTCAGCGGGTACTTGGCCCTTCGTTTCGCTGCACCTTGACTTAGTGCTTAAGCAATTACCGAATTCAGGACTTGTTGGCTGGCTGAAAGTGCATCTTCGTTTAGCAATGCGTACTTTATACAGAGCGATTTTTTTTTATCGGTCGACCCAGAAAATAATGCACAGCGCAAGAGCCACTTATAACATTAATTTTTCTCAGTCACTGCTTATTACATCTCGTCTTTACTTCCTGGATACCACATGATGGAAAGCCAAGATTTCCCAGGACTAGACTGCATCCGCTGCTGGATGCAGTCTAGTCTTTTCTCAAAGAATACCCCTGCATGATCTCCACTGATCAATGCTCTCCACTCCTGAATGCCCTCCACTGCTGAATGTCCCCAGAAACTGAACGCCCCCCCCCCAGCACTAAAGGCCCTACATAGCTTCCTGAGTTGTGAGAGGGCCTCGACGATCGCGTTTCGTCCCACGAACACTCCCAGTACTTCCGAAGCGTTGCATACTCTTTTTATGTTATAAATTGCCTGCGTTCTCGGTGCAATTCTCTTTCCGAATTGCTGTCTCGACTCGTTTTCACACACCATGAAAGATCTGCTTCTCACATTAGCTTCGATCACAAAGACGTTGTTCCGAAGTTAACGCCACCTTGTCTCATGGCGTCAGACCGTTTGTAAGCGCGGCTTCAGCGGCTGCCAGCCGCAATGATTGTTAATACGAGGGATGTTCCAGCTTAAAAACTTCGGAGCTCTTCAACATAATCCCCACCGACATGAACGCTCTTTTGCATCCTACTGAGCCACTTTTGAAATCCCTCTTTATAGGCTTTTTGTAGGCTTCTCTTCAGGCACTACCTCTTCAGCTCTGCCAATGTCTTCGATTCGGTGAAACTGGCTCCAAGCGAGGTTTCCTTTGGGGGTAAGGAACAGCCAGATGTCTAAGGGGGCCAAATCAGGGGAATAGGGTGGATAGGATAGGACTTCCACTTTATTTTCTTCCAGAAACGTCTGGGTCACCCGAACCTTATGGCTGGAAGCACTTTCATTCACCCAGACCCAGAAGTGTGACACAGAAGAAAATAAAGGAGAAGAAAATAAAGCCGAAGTACTTTCCTCCTATCCTAATCCTATTCCGTCAAGGAATACCAAAAAACGCCTATAAAGAAGGATTTCAAAAGTGGCTCAGTAGGATGCCAAAGTGAGTTCATGTTGGTGGGGATTATGTTGAAGAGCTCCGAAGATTTTAAGTTCCAATTGTTAAAAATTGTTATCCAATTGTTAATAAGTTTTTGAGGTGTGGTAATTACTTATTGAACATCCCTCGTTAGTAGTGACCATGAAAAGTTTCCTTGTTCTAACTTTCTCGTTAGAGAGATTCTGGTACAGTGTATTATTTTTGGTGTCAACCAAGATCAGTCTCCCTGCGTGAACAGCGCCTGACGACTTAAATGCTGTATGCTATAGCAGGTGAAGCAAAAATCTGCGCAATGCAAGAAGAATCCGTAGAATGCAAGGTTTAGCTGAAACTCATGCTATTTCGTTATGACCCCTTACGGAAATCATCTTAATTGATTCGCATAGTGAAATGAATCGGATTACAGTTGAACAGGCCAATTTAGGAGGTAATTATGGCCACGACGGTAGAAGTGACTGCAACGTATTTTTCAACAGCGACTGTTTATTCATTTATGACAGTTTATGACATGAGGGCATTAAAGAACAATAAAAAAAATATATACATAATAAAGAAAAGGTCCTTCCAGAATTTCGGCCTTAGATCTCGGCAACGGGATGACACAGATAGATGGTATTCGCAGTTCACGATGACCGGCTCTACCGTGTAAATTTGCCACCGTAGGAGTTCGATCGGTGCGTCAATTTTTGTGTGGGTGAGGACAGGACAAAAGACTGGCGCTACCGTACTTCCACAAGAATTCAAGTTTCTTGCTGCGTCACCTTATATATGCACTTTCCTCGTTGAGCTTCCGGATGACGGAATCCGAGCTGATGGAGTCGATGAGCCGAACATCTAGCATCATAACTCCTTTTGAAGAGGAATGTTACATTTCTGTAAGACTGGATAAGGACTCCGATGTACACCGTCGATGGCATTCTCCTGCTCGAGCGATGGATGTGCAATTGCCATATCATCCATTAAGAGAAAAGCACCAAGTGGTGGATGGCACTGCTTTGCGTGGAACTTCAATTTCTTCCTTTCGAGCCATTGGATTCCATCCTCGGAAGGAGTGTCTGCGGCGATGCCTTCTCTGGGAATCGGCTTCCAAGTGACCCGAAAATTCTCTCACGACTCGGACGTCTCCCGACCCGACGACCGAGTCTTCTCTCGAATTTTTTTTTTTTAGAATCACACGGGTGTCTGGTAGAGATCGATCGCGTACGTAAAGCACGTTGGATTTCGTTTCCGAAATTAGAAGCTGTCGATTCCGATGTCGTTTGGCTTTCCCACGCGAGCGAGAGAAAGTCGGCATCGACGTCGTTTCTGGCTCTCGGTTAAGCACTCCTTCGCCTGTTATACCTTTAGGCAAACCGGAGGCCTACTTCGTCCGATTCCGTCTCTTCGACTCCTCCGATGTTTAATCTGTCATTTCCCGGGATTCGGCCCGTAACCGCAGACGGAAACCACGGACGGCGTTTTGCATTAGGCTTTTGGTTTTCCTGATCGTGATGGTCGTCACGTCGTTCCTCGGATGAAAGTCACGTGACTGAGGTGCACGGATGTAGCTGTCGCCTTGGTTGGAATCTTCCTCCAAGGTCAGGATAGTGGTATACATTATTCTATTATCACGTCTTGTGTTGCCATTTTACCATTTTTAGAAGTCTCATACCATCGTTCATCTCTTCGTTCCGTGTAACCATCGCTTCTAATGGGATATATGATCCCTTTGACCTTCGACCTTTGGTCCTGCACGTAAGGGTTCTTGGCGTCTGTTATTGCTTGTTGTGATCGAGTGCTGGCGAGGCTCCCAAGCTGTTTTGTTTGAGCATGACCACCCAAGTCTCACAAAGAAGACCAACAAAAATCGTATTGGCTTTGTGTTGAACTTCCGGTGATTTCTCTGGTGCCTTTTCATCGTCGAAACCCGAACCAGACTTATACGAGGTTCCAATCATATTCGAATCACCACTGCTTTGAAAAGACGAAATCCAGAAATAACGAATTTCCAGATTATATCGAGTCATTTCACGGATCAGAATAAAATATTTTGGAAAATGAGTCACCAAACAGAACTCTTATGAAAATTGCATTTTTTTTTTAACCGTATTGAATTTCAGACTTCATAATCAAATGGTTGAGATGCAAGACTGTTCAACAAGTTGAGTTTTTTTTAATCAAAGGAGGAAATAATACGCCATGCAGCTCGAAATAATAAAAAAATCCCTCATTAAATTGGTTTAATTAACATGTGGCTCTGGCCAAACCTCGTTATTTGATGATGAATCGAAAAGCAAACCCTGTATTTTATTCGCTGTTTCAAATGGAAATTTGCAAGTCAGATTGGTTCATTTCTGCTTTATTCTCAAAATAGTTTATATCAAAATATTGACTGTACCACTTTAAAAGGGTCTCGTGAAATACATTGACATTCGTCGGCTTTCCTCTGTATGTCTACTCTAATTGAAAACTGGATTTTCCGCTCCAGTGAATATATATTGAATGATAAATAAAAATCCAAATGTTAAGAATTCTGGACACCGGGACTAAATAGGTTAAAGAAAGTGTGCACTAGTCGGAATGAAACCTGAATTGATTTTTTTTTCCCTGTGTCACCTATCCACGTGTGCAGCATTTATTTCGAAACGCTCCGACGCCTGTCTGGCGCCGACGCTGAATCGTTGAGAATTGGCTAATTTCTGAAGAGTGCAAAAGTCGATGAACTGCTGCACCCAAAATGAAACGGGATCCTCGAAGTGTATACGGCACCGACGAAGAAAGCATGACACTGGAACAACTCCCAACCGGGGAAAAGTTTAAGTTGGAAAATTTCCTATGGTTCGGGGAACAAGCCTCTTAAAATTTTTTGTATTTTTTTTCAGAATTTAGGAAATCTGGAAAGAGAAGCCAAGAGAGTGAATACATGAGCAAGTGAATAGGAGGGAAAGGGGGAGTAGTACCGGAGACCGTGCGATTAAAATTGGGAGATATACAAAATTATGTAAAGACATACAATTAAGGATTTTAAGGCAATAAACAGTGTAAAATAGGAAACTCCGCGGCAAA
Source organism: Darwinula stevensoni (assembly GCA_905338385.1). NCBI lineage: Eukaryota > Metazoa > Arthropoda > Ostracoda > Podocopida > Darwinulidae > Darwinula > Darwinula stevensoni. Next base: position 137,012 of record CAJPEV010000002.1, on the reverse strand, counting down.
ATCAGTCAAAACTAAGAGGGAAAAAAGGGCTAACTGAAAATAGAAAATATGGAATTTAAAAAGAAAGGAGTAGAGGAAAAATAGAAAGAGATGGATGTGAAAAGCTCAGAGTCGTCAGAACAAGAAAGTAGTCGACTTGGAAGGCGAGGGAGGGGAAACGGAGACGGAGGGGAGGGGGAGGAAGGGGGAAGGGAGATGAAACAGATAAGGGTTGAATGTCTTAGGAAGGCTGGGAGGCAGTGTTGATGGATGGTTTTATTTTAGAGATCCTAAATTTCCTCCCGCATACACGCAGAGCTTCCGTAGAGTGAATCCCCCTTTTCTTCTCGTTCAAAGCTGAAGAGGGAGGAGAGGCGCCGCTCGGACCGGGGGACCCGGCGTTGCTGTCCAGCCCCACGGAGGTCATCTACATCGTGAGCGGGGCGGCACTGGGCGTCCTCGTGGTCCTCATCCTCCTCGCCCTCGCATGTTACTATCGGAGGTCGAAGTACAGGCCCGTGTCGCAGCAGGTGCCGCCGCCGCCACCCTTGGTTCCGCCTCCGCCTCCGCCGTCCTCGGTCTCTCCGCATCCGTATCTGCTTCCTGGGTGAGTCGGGTGGAGCGGGCGCGATTGGTAGGTGCTATCGATGGGTGACTTAGGGATCTTTCGCCCTTACCGGTTATAAGACGGCGATGATGAAGCATGGCCATCGGTAAGGAAGTATTTCAAGGAACATTTGGCGCCTCCCCTGAGAGAATGGCTTGCACCAAAAAAAGCTTATCATGAACTCAATCTCATTCTCTCAACCTCACCACGACCAGGAGTAAATCTTTTTTATTCTATGCCAAACAAAAGGGCATTCTTGTCGTTGGTGGTCTACTGGCCAGTGGTCTACACCCAATACCCATAACCCTTCAAAGTAATGAGACACAATGAGCATGTCAATGTAACCCTCATGGAAACACTCGGCGAATGTCTTTCAATAGGCTTAAGAAAACATCAGTGTGCTGGTTAATTGAGCGCCACCAACATTCTTTCAGATGTCGTAGAAGCATGTCTTGGTTGATGCCGTGCATTTTCCTAAGAATTTTCACTTTCAATACCGACCACAGGGATTCAACTGTCTGCGTATTGGCACCAGTTATAGGATCGACAAAGTTTGTCTGGTGGTTCAAAGTTTCGTGTCGATATCCATACTGGATCCATACTAGGAGCCGACCAAGAATGGCCTTCCTCTTTCCCCGGAGAAGAGCGTCGTCGACTTCCACCTGTTGACCATTCCCTCCCATTGGGTCTCTCAAGTCAAACACATGAACACACACATCTCGACATAAGTTAAACCAATCATTTACGGTGTGGGCGCCACAATCCGGTAACATTGAAACAGTTACTTGTGGTATGTCCAGTATCCCGTAGTAGCACAGTTCCAAGATCTTCTGAAGGGAAAGGTTGCAGCATCCGCGAATGTAAAGAAGTCCTTCCTTTTGCGAATCGATTGGTTCGCTTGACATCCACGTCTCGTGCACCTCAATGTGTGATATTCCCTGACGGAACCATCAGCAAGCCTCTTCTTGCGTATTGTGGATTTCACCTCACTTCCACACCTCCGGCAATTCGGTAAATCATCCACACTCCGAAGCAGCCCATGCTCACGCAAGAATGCAACACAGCTCTCTTACGTAGCAATCACGGAGTAAAACTCAACAGCCTTCATGATAATGATGGAATGAAAATATGTCATGTCATAAATTATGTTCTCATAATTTACAGGTTCAAGTCTTTCCCTTGATAACTATCCCTGACGCTCAGAGGATTAAGAGATTATCCCTTTACCTGGTGTAGATGGAATTAATCCTTTTTCTGGAATCGTCAGGGAGGCGTGGTGTCAAGGTTCATGTCCAAGATAAGCCACGTCAATGAATTCAAGTCAGGACTCCTAAATTTTTTTATGTTACCTTGAACTTTGGCACATCAACTTTTTTTTTTTTTACATGTTTTGGTGCGTAGACCACCAATGACCAGAGAAACATCAATGTAGACCACCAACGACAAGAACGCCAACAAAAGTCCGCCACGCTCGCGCTCTGGTGGTTCTGGAGGGAAGCAGGAAAAAGAAGAACCTAACTGTCCCATTTACTTCATGGCTGATTTCTTCTCTATAATCGAAACGATGTGTGCAAGATGTATAGATCCCTACCAGAATAATTTGAATAATAATTAAATAGGTTCAATTACAACTATTGTCGAGGATGCAGTGCATTGACATGTTCAAGAGCATATTCATATGGATGAAGGGTCTGCACGATACTAAGCTGTCTAGACCCATTCCGCATTGTTTTCTTCGAGGTAATTGCCATATTAAATGTTCTGCTTTTCTTAGGGCATTCTAATTATCTCTCTGTATCCTGCAATACTACTCTAAAAGTCCCACTGATGCGGACAAATCGCTTGGGAGAGACATTGACAACGGTTGCGGTGGATGATCTTTTCAGGGGGAGCACCACCGGGTCGTATGTGATCATGGATCATCCTCGCAGAGGAAGCAGCAGGGGGACACCCATCATAGTGGACCATGGATGCATGGGGAGCAGCAGCGGGACGTGCAGTGGGTCGTCTCGAGCGAGCACCGCATGGAGTCTCCCGGTCCAACTCCAGGTCTCTCACGTCTCCGTCGCTCTCGTTCGTCGCGTCGCGTCGGGTCGGGTCGGGTCTTCACGCTCTCGCGCTTCTAGGTGGAGGAGGTGGAGGAAGGAGACGAAGGGAAGGTGATGGTGGGGAGAGACACGTCATCCAGCCAGCTCCTGCTCGTGAAGGCCTTGCACAAGGAGCGACAAGACGGAGGGTGGAGGCGGTTCCTGCAGCAGGGTCTGTCGCTCCTGCCCGGCCCCGACGATCATCGGGTTCCGTCTTCTGCTCACATCCTCACGCCCGTCCAAGTCGTGGCCGACCTGCCTCGTCCGCTTCTCCTTTATCCTTACGCCGGAATCAATCTTAAAAGGTGAGTCGAGGAGTTGTCGAATTTTTACGGGGCATTTCTGCAGAGCCCTTCGAATCGGGTGCGGAGAAACTTCGGAACTTCGGAATCTGATCGTCGATAGTTGTTCACCTTGAAATATTTGCTGTGAAATTCCCAAGATCGGCAGGGTCACATACAGACGACCGTAACGCGTCTCGTCAACGTTCCGTGCAGATACTTGCAGGAGCTGGGCGCGAGTGGAGCCGAAGGAGAAGAGATCCTGTCGGTGGAGCAGATGACCCGAATCGGGAAGGAAGTGGCGGCGGCCCTGGTCTACATCCACGACGCCCTGGACCGGGTGCACGGAGACCTGGCAGCGAGGAACTGCTACGTGGACGTGGGAGCGGGGACGGTCAGGGTGTGCGACGCCGCGCTAGCATCCTCGCTCTTCCCGTTGGACTACGCGCCCGGGTCGCGGTGGCCGATGAGGTGGATGGCACCCGAGTGCCTGGCCGCCGGGTCCAGGGTCCCGGGGACGTGGGAGCAGTCGAGGACCAGCGATGTCGTACGTCTCTTTTCCGATTCGTTTATCGTACTTTGCATTGCGATTGGGGCCTCGAGTTCCGGTTAATTCGTTGACCGGATGCCAGCCGGTTAGCTGTCGGTTAAGAATCGCATTCCGCGAGAAAATTTTTCAAGAAAGATGGGGAATGCCGAAGTTGATGAGATGTCGATGCACATTGCAGTGGTCCTATGGGGTGTTCCTCTGGGAGGTGGTCACTTATGGCGGAAGACCCTACGAGGAACTCGGAGACTCTGACATCTTCACCTACCTGGAGCGGGGATTCCGGCTCGCCAAGCCCCCAGATGCATCTCTGCACATGTAACGCCACATTCACCCTCTGTTTATATTTTTAATTTTCAAATTTTAAATTTAAATTTAAATTATATATTTGTAATTTTCAGTTTTTAATTTCAAATGTTCAATTTTTTATACTTCATTTTATATATTTTTCTCGACTGCTAAATGGAATCGGTCTATTTAGGTATTCGGTGATGTGCGGGTGCTGGAGGTGGGAGCCGGGTGACCGACCCCGAGCGAGGCAACTCAACGCATCCTTTTCCTCTTCAAATTTCCTCTGAAACGGTTGAAAATTCTTCGTCATCGTTCGATCCAGTCAGTCCAAATAAAAGCCTGTGATATTCGTGCAGAAAGTGAGGCGAGTCCAAATCATTCGAGGTGCACAGGAGGTGCACGGTCGTCTTAACCGGTAACTGGTAACCGACAATCACATCGGTTTCCTATCCGAACACCGATTCATTTTTTAAACAATTAAATTAAATTAATAATTTTAAATAGGAATTCTTACCCCCTCCTCCCCCCATGAACCCTGCAAAAAGTCTTGCAACACTTTTTCATGTTGGAAAAGATGAATATCGGGCGTGAAAATGCAGAGGTCGTTATACTGCATTGTACCATGCCTTCACCCTATTCTCATTTTTTGGGAGTTGAGGTCTGCGAGTTCCTAATTTTAGTTTTCTGGGAATCGACCCGCCAATGGGTGTTTTAACGCATTCATTGCCATATTGTCAATTCACACATTCTCGCCACACACTTTAAACAATGTCAACATAAAATATTTTGGCAATAAAAATTCTGATATGAAAATCCGTTACCTTTTCAACTCGGGATGTCATTGCGACTTCCTCCCGTTGAATAAATTCCTGCTAATTCCGAAATCCCTGTTTTGTTTTTTTTTTTTTGTTGCCTTGAACTTTGGCAAATCAACTTTTTTTTTATTTACATGTTTTGGTGCGTAGACCACCAATGACCAGTCTTTTTTTTTTTTTTTTTTTTTTTTTTTTTTTGCACACCGCACTCTTCCACGTTTTCTTCGGATTCGGGCAAACTTTTTCCGTTTTTTTTTTTCAAATGTATTTTTATTTGTTTATTATATTTGCCTAACTGCAAATGCAATCGGGTCGTTCCCGATTCGATTTTCCTCGTGGATTTTCTCGCCTCGCGTTTCGTCTTTAAGCCCCCAAGTCCCCAAGAACTCCGGCTGGAAACAGCCAAGAAACTCATTCTCGATCCGATTGAGAATGAATCACGATTTTCTCTTTCAGCGTAATTGGAGGTGAGGGGGGAAATACTCGGCTTTACATTCTGTTTCCTTTCGCATCTTTTCGACACGGTGAGCGATCGACCTTCGAATGAGAAAAGATCATCAACTGTTTTCTGTTGGGTGTTCCATCCTTTTTCTCTTCGATGGGTGTTCAAATAAATTTTCGTTATTGAATAATAAATGCGAATGTCGTTGAAGGGTGTTCATTTTAATTTTCATGATAATTCGCTACTTCCTCAGGATCAGTTGTCCTGAATTCCGCACTTTTGTGCCGAGAATCAAGCCGAAATTTCGGTGAGCCGCGTCCATTTCACTGAAAGCGAAATAGCCAAATTCTTTAAAGGGATGAATGGGTTTTCACGAACGAGAAACTCGTAAAAGATTCGTGAAGTTTTCCAAGATTTTAAATATCTTTCAGTTGGAATACGAATAGAAAAGTGTGATTGCGATGCTTTTTCTCTTGATTCTGTCGCATGTTTTTCTCTTAGTTTGCCTTTCATCATTCCCACCTTTCTTTTTATCAAAATTTGGAATATTCGAAGATCACACGTACATGATATTCCTCTTTCCGCTTTTATCCGCTCCGCAATTCCGCATTTTACTCCGTACCTTGTGGGTAATGCCTTGACGCGGAGTGCGATTGTTTGCCGGTCTGACCGAGTGGACGCATTCTATGTGAGGGAAAGTGTTGTCTTTGGTGCAGTTCGTGAAAATGGACACCCAGGACACGTGGAAGGAGTTAAAGGAACTTCAGGAAAAAAGGACTCTTCGTCGAGAGAGATTCCACCAGAGGAAGAAGGAGAGGGAAACTCTGCTAAACTTTAGCAAAGGACCTGCTACTTCCGCTACAGCGCCTTCCACGCAGTGTTCCACCCATCCTGGTATCCTCACTGGTGAGCTCATAACTTTTTCAGGTTATGATAACTCAGTTGGGCCTAGCGTTAGCTATAGGCTGAATTTGGCTAGGCTTATATGAGTGGTGGAAACCGGTGACCTCTAACCTAGGGAGGCCTTTGCATCGAAGGTCTTTACACCAAAAGTCAGGACATCTTTCCCAGGGAAAATATCTGACATTAATGTAATACACGTAACTCCTCAAGGGCATATCTAGCTCAGCATGTAAATCTAGAGTAAGTCTTCGTGACTTGAGGTAAGGCTATGTTTATGTCGCATTTGCGCGTTTATGCCTCCATAAAGTGAAGTTTGACTCGTTTTGAATAGCCTGAGTTATATGCCAATTGCTAAGATCAAGATTTCATTGATGGGTGTGGGGGGACTTGAATTACCTAATCTTTCACCCCCGTAAATTGCAATTTAGTTTTTCACATCAATTTGACTTCTCCATTTCAGTATGTATGGACTTCTTGGGTTCTTTTTTTTTTCAAGTTTGGAAGTAGTTATTCCATCATTGTTGAGGTTAATGTTACTTCATTCGTTTTATTCTTTGTTTCTGCTTTTACATAGCCTTTTGGATAGAAACAATTAAAGTTCAATGTCTAGCCATTTGATTTCTTCTGGGGCTGCCTAATGGATGTAGTTTGTATCTCGTTTCAATGGTCCGATTGGACAATCACTTGCTATATTTTGGATGGTTTAGCTCTGTGTACCCCAGTCACGTTTGGGATTTTATTAAATTCTCTACTTATGAAATGGGTGTCTGCTGCATCTGTGTAGAGTCTTCACGTGGTTGATGGTGGACTGTTGTTTTCTTGGTGGGAAGAAGCCGGGTGGTTTGGTTGTTGGGTTGGTGATGAGATGCCTGTGCAGTTGTTTGGTGTAAGCTCAATCATGTTGCCAGCATTCTTAAGTCAAAGTGTTTGCCTTGTTCCAGAGAGGCTTTCTGGATTTCAAACAGTTGACCTGTCTAGAACTATGTCTTGGCTGTTTGGTAGACTCGGGTATTCAGGGCTTCATGGTCTGACATGCTGCATCTTGGTGGAGGTGGGCTAGTGCTATGTTGGTAAATACTGGTAGTCATGGTAGGTGTGTGGATTTGAGGGTGCCTATAATTGCCCTCAAGGCAACATTGAATTCTGTATTGACCAGTTTCACATGTGTACTTTGATCCCATACTGGAGCGCAGTAATCAGTATTCACTGTGGACAAGCATGAATGCCGCTGTCCACAGAGTGGAAGTATTGGTTCCCCAAATTGTGACAACCAATTTAAGGACCAGGCTGACACTCAGTCTCTGCAGATACATTCATGGAACATTAGGCTGTGGTTTAATGTGATATCCTACTATTTTGGGAGTAGATTGCACATTACACTTTCCTCACAGAAAGCCATCGTTAAAGGCTTGATTGTAATTCAAATGGAAGGCACTTATGACTGTTTTACTGGGATTAGGGAAGAGGCAACATTGCTTTTTCCCTTTGACATAAATGCAGGTTGGTAGGCCTCAGTTTCTTTTGGGTACCTTTCTAAAAATTTCCCAAAAAGGAAATGGGAGGAGGGGGGAGAGAGGGGGATGAAAAGGGAAATTGTGTGCATTTGCAAGTCAGAAGGTCTCATTTCATCTTCATAACTTCTGGTGTGAGATTGGCTTGTCTGCAATGTTTTTGGCATTGCTTAGATCATCCATCAGCCACCTGGACATTTCAGATTCCAACCATAAATACTTCTGAATATCATCTGACTTACTCAACATGCCCATTGCTTGAATCAGACTTCTTGATGTTTGCTGTATACATGTTAAGATTAAGGTTAGCTAGTAAGGATTTTCACCTGAGCCTTATAATGACCTTCATTGGCCTGCAACAGGGTGAACCCAAATAGCCAAAGAGATTTTAAGTTTCTTTTTGTTATTTGTTAGTCATATTAATCTCTTTTTCTCAGATGGAAGTCAGTCAAAACATGAGCAGGAAGGAAAGAAGGATGAAGTGGATTTGAGTCCAGAAATAGAAAAGGAGCTCCTATTACATCTGTGTGATGTCCTCTTGACCCTCCCAACTGATTCCCGTGTGCTGACGACCCAGGTTTCCCGGAATCTCAAGCGAGATCTCTCTCACTCTACAATTGAGAATTTGCTTCAAAAATTTGCTCTCCAGGAACTCATCAGGTATTCCTGGATCTATTGGGGAAGGGAAATGTTCACAAATGGATAGTTTGACTTTTTTGTGTCATCCCTCATTGCATTGGACAGTCTTCAAGAGGGTCAGACAACAGATGGGAAGAAATGCACTGTGATCACATCGATGGAGCACGATCGTCTGATGGCTGTTGCCTCCGAGGGTCAGCGAGATGGACCAACGAAACGGAGACAGACATCTGGGGAGAAAGAAGACACAGAGAAGGGAGATGGGAGGTCCGAGGATGAAAGGAGGCCAGACAAAGTTCTTCGCCTTGATGACAAGAGAAAGAAACTCCTTGATTCTGACATCCATGTCAGTCACCTTGATAGTGAAAAATCACTTAGGAAATTTGTCAATAATGGGTTTTTAACCTAATGATTGATGTTGAGAATGTGCTTCCATTTATTTGGATGTGGTGGTGTAGAGCCTCCTGTCACGGCCATCCATCAAAGAGAAGGAGAGCAAGAAAGTTGGAGAGGAGATTCTGGTTCTCCTTAGCAAACCTACTGTGAAGGAACTGAGTCTGGCTGAACGCTTTCGATCTCAGGGGGGTATGTGACTGCAAATACTCTGTCTAATACTCTTTTTGAATGCAAAAATGATTGCTAAAGATGTGAGAAACAGAGACCTTATTCAAGGAATGAATTTGTGTTTTTTGTTGAAAAAGGCAGCACCCTTAGAAAGATTCAAACTAGTCTTGCTTCCTGCAGGTATTGCAGAATGTTCACAATAGGTCTCACATAATTGAGTTTCTAGACCTCACATGAACCCTGTAATATTCTGCTTGGCTGATTTTTATTTTGTCCAACAGGGGCAACAGTACAGGAATTCTGTACATATGGGACGCGAGAGGAATGCACGAGGGAGCTGAAAGGTCAGGGAGCCCCAGCTTGCAAGAAACTGCACTTCCGCAAAATCATCCAAAAGCACACAGATGAGTCACTGGGAGATTGTTCATTCCTCAATACCTGCTTCCACATGGACTCGTGCAAGTACGTCCATTACGAGGTGGACTATGAGGGGGTTGAGCAGCGAGGAAAGAAGGACCTCAAGGATAGGTTAAGTCTGAGCAAGTCCAATACTGTTGGGATCGTCCTCTTTCCCCCACAGTGGATTCAGTGTGACCTGCGCTACTTTGACATGACCACCCTAGGTGAGACTCAACAATTCTTTTGAAATGGTCCACTAGGAAGCAGATTGCTTCAGGGTTCAGAGTAGTAGTAGAGATGGTGGAAGGGAATAGACATCCATTGGTTTGCCAATGCATTCCGCTGCTTTTCATCAGGCCTACATGAAGACATTGTCATAATCAAGGTACTAGAATTGCACTGGAGTTGGTTTAGGCTGGGTACAGGATACTCTACAGCAGGTATTCACCAAGAATTGGGCAATTGCATATGCCTTTAACATTACTTTTATTTCCACAGCAAGTCTATCAGTTCAATCTTTCACCCCCTCTTACTTCCTGTCCAACAAGAGCAAAGCAGACACTGTTGAAGCACCTTGATGCCTCTTCATGCTGCTAGTGATGCAAAATTACAGGCATTAGATAATTTATTAAACATTTTTTTGGTGACTATCAGCATCTGAAGGAAAAAAGTGTTTATGGTTGAAAGATATGGCATAAGGAGAAAAGCAGAGTGGGGGGATGATGTGAAATAGGTATAAATAGGTATTGGCACCATGCAAAATGCCACAGGTTAAAGGAGATTTCCACAAGTTGAAGACTGGAAGAAGTGTATGTTTACATGAGGCCTTGGTCACAAGAATCATCTCAAGGAATCTCCTGTAGGTACTTTCCCCACCCCTTTTTTTTCTGCAGCCTTCATTTCTCACCCTGTTCATATGCACTTGACTTTCCTCATCGGAGAGTTGCATGATCATCTCACAGGCAGATACGATGTCAAAATCTTTGCTGCATGAGATATTCTGTACTGAAAGCTGGCCACTTTCCATCAAACCAATCTTCTTATTACCATTCTCCTCCCTTACCCACTGAATTAGACATCCTGCCAAGTGACCAGCTAGGATGGATACCAAATATTAACCAGATATCTGGTGCATCACTAGTTCAAACTTGTCTTGTCGGGAAGTTGGATGTAGTTCATGAATTCTACAATGCAGGTCTTGCTTAATTTCCATATCACTCTTTTGCATCTTTTCTTTGGCAGGAATGTTGACATATGTAACTGATTGAGATTCATATTGCAGGAAAATTTTCTGTGGTGATGGCTGACCCTCCATGGGATATCCATATGGAACTTCCTTATGGTACAATGTCTGACCAAGAGATGCGAGCACTCAATGTTCCATCCCTGCAAGATGAAGGACTCATCTTCCTCTGGGTTACTGGCAGGTCAGACTTACCATCTTTCTCATAAATGACCTGTAACTTGCTCCCCCCCCCCCCCCCCTCCCCCTTTTTTGTTTTACATAAAAGTATGGACACACCTTTCTTAAGCGCCCACCATGCCCATTCCTAGAAATGACATGATTGGTCTATCCAGAAAGGAGATTAATGATTGCCCATTAATATATATGGATGATAGCTATTCCATGCTCTATTATCCTCAAAGGGGGAATGGGCAGCATTTAAACAATCTTTGGCATTTAAAATTGCTCAGAATTTTCTGCATATTTTAAATTTATTTTTCAATTGACAGTTATACAGGGTGGCTAAAAAAAAAACCAAGCTATTGACTTCAATTTGCTGTAAATCAGGCTGCAATGCCTTGATTTGAGTAAGCTTTTAGGTACGCATGAAAACAACTCTTTTGCAGAAGGCATAAAATTATGTGGTATGTATCATATATTTTTTGCTTTGTCCGGATGAAAATGGCCATCCTCATTTGGAAAACTGCAGCAACAGTACCTGGCTGCCATTTGAGTTGGAGCAGAGACAGCTGTTGTTATTAAGAAAACACTTTATCTTCTGTATCAATGTTTTAAGATGTGTTTCTTCCTTCTCCCAGATTTTTTTTTTCTAAAGCAAAGCAATGCTGAGCTACGTGCATGAAGACTTGGCGGTGATCAAGCAAGACCTTGTGAGTTTAAAAACAGGATCATCAACTTGAACACAAGGTAGTTGAAGGCCCAGAACCCAAAGAAATGAAGTGAATGCTAAAAAGTTTAAATCCATGTGTTGAGTCAGGAGGATCAACCTGAAAGTTTGTTTTACCAGAAAGTTCATTAATCATTTTTCTGACTTCCCATCCCCTTTAAACTCAGAAGGTCTTAGTCACTGCCAAGTCTTCATGTGAGTAACTTGGTATTGCTTTGTTCTACAAAAATAGAAAAAAGCTTTGAAATAGGAAGAAGCACATAAAAAAAACATTGATGCAGGAAATGATATTTGTTCCTAATAACAACAGCCTTCGCTGTTGCAGTGCAAATGGCAGCCAGGGACTGTTGCAGCAGTTTTCCAAATGGGGGGTGGCCATTTTCATCCTGATGAAGTAAAAAATTTGTGATACAATACCATACAATTTTATATCTGCTGCAAAAGAGTTGTTTCATATGTGCCTAAAAGCTTGCTAAAATCAAAGCATTGCAGCTTGATTTACAGCATGTTGAAGTCAATAGCTTGGTTTTTTTTTTAGCCACCCTGTATATAGATCCAAAAGTGTTTTATATGCTTTGATTTACTTTCAAGAAAAAAGTCAGCAAGGGGGTCCAATGGACCTCATATTTGTTTTGCTAAGACTTACTTGCTAAAAGGTACCAACTGATCTGTACTTGCAAGAAATTACCAGAGGATGCCAGAAAGCCTTTGTACAATGACCATCATTTGTGAAATTTGGTAGATTGAGTCATTTTGTACAGCACATGGAGTACTTCATTTGGGTGGATGTAACCAAGAAAGAGGCGATGTCATTTGCCCATTAATGCAGCATTATGCTGTTGGCTCTATCTTGCGATTGGAGCAATCATATTTTGTGAATGATATCTCATTGGCAAGCCTGACAAATTTTTCACACATGTAAATTAACTAGTTTTGAAGAAACCTCACTTCAATGGGCAAGCATCATTTCTTCTTGTGGCCTTGGTTGAATTCACCTTACTGACATGCCATCCTGTGTGCCTGCTAATTTTTGCTCGTTTTAAAGGAATCTTTTGAAGAAAAAAAAAAAACAACTTTTTTTTTTAGCCATCTAATAATCATCGCAGTGATTCTTAGTTATCTGAAAGAAGCACATTGACCTGATGGTCAGGCTGATGCTAGCCTGCCAGAAACAATCGTCAATCATCCCGGTAATGTTTATGGAGGAGCAGAAAGGAACAAAGTATTACTATAAGTGTATTCCATTGACAACTCGGGTAGTTCTTGCGATCGAGAATCTGGAAAACCTGTTGTAAGTGTATTTGTGGAACAGGGCGATGGAGCTCGGTCGGGAGTGTCTGAGCCTATGGGGATACGAGCGGGTGGACGAGATCGTCTGGGTGAAAACGAACCAGCTACAGCGCATCATCCGCACGGGACGCACGGGTCACTGGCTCAACCACGGGAAGGAGCACTGCCTGGTCGGCATGAAGGGGAACCCCAAGGACCTGAATCGCGGTCTCGACGGTGACGTCATCGTCGCCGAGGTCCGTGCCACCTCCCATAAACCGGATGAAATTTACGGGATCATCGAACGCCTCTCCCCCGGCACGCGCAAGATCGAGCTCTTCGGCCGTCAGCACAACGTCCAACCGAATTGGTCCGTCTCTCTGTCGTGCCACCGTTTTGATTTTTTTCTTTTTCTGCATCGGAGTGGCTTTTTTACGCCCTAGGATCACGTTGGGGAACCAATTGGATGGCGTGAAGATCCTGGACCCAGATATGGCACAGAGGTTTTACGTCCATTATCCCGACGGCCAGTGCTTACGGCGGAACTGAAGGGGGCTCTTTCGTCTTATCCATCACCTTCATTTTCACTCGTCGTTGCTACAACGTCATACTGATAACATTATTTCGTAAAATATTTTTCTTCTCGTGCATCTTTGGTTCCTTGGACGTGAATGCAAGAAAAATGGAATCGAACATAGAAGACAATGTGAAATGTGGAACCTAGTAATAATCAGGAACAGGAGCCGTGAGAATCTTCACGAAATCCTTGTACTTGACGGTCCCACCAGGATTCACCTTCGCTTCCCAGAACAGCTGTTCCACTGTCCCACAAAAACGCACGCACTTCACCCAAAATCCCCACGAAAAAAAAAATCAAAATAATAAATAAATATATACCTTCGCGCGGGCTGAGCCTTTCCCCCCAATGAAGCAAGAGATGGCGGAGGTCCTTGGCCGATATCACGCCCTTTCTCCCAGTGTCGTACGCCTGAAACGCCTTCAGAATCTCGTCCGGGATCCGCTCTTTGGTCGAATGGCTGTGCATCACTTCTAGGAAGTTGGCGAAGGTCATCCGTCCGTCTGCGGGCAACAACATTGATAGGGTTAACGAATTCGTTGATTAAAAATTAGGAAAATAAATTTAAAATGAATTAAATTTTACCACATACATCTTAATTTCAAATATTTAAAATTAACATACTTTTGTCTTTGAGGTATTGTCGAAGTTCGGTGATGGTGGGACTGGAGCCGAGGGATCGCATGACGACCGACAGCTCGTCCAGCGTCTTGATGGTCCCGTCCCGAGCGTACAGATAGAAGCAGTCGCGATACTCTGTCAAACATCAACGTCAAGGTTCAGGTTAAACATAACATTTAAAACAGTCGCAATACTCGGGGAGCATCAACGGATGGGGAAAGGAACTGACCGTCGATGTCCTGCTCCTTGAAGAAGCGAGCCTGAGGAGGGAAAGCATGGGAGATGAACTTTCACATCATTTGACAACAAAAAGGTAATATAAAAAAAGTAAAAAAGATGAGACGGACTGACCATGATGAACGGAAGTGATTAAGGCACCTGGAGGACGGTTAACAAACTATCGCCGTTTCACCAAAGTTTATAAGACGGTTCGCACAAAAGTCATTCACTCATCTAAGAGTTAAAACCACCATCAACCACATTATTCCGATATTGGTGATAAAGTAAGGTTTACAGTCTCAACAAGACCAATTTTTTATATATAAAATTGCCCTTTTTTAGCCTTCCACTCTGGCGACCTACCCAGCCGATCTAGAAAATTCCAAACACTTTATTTTTGCGCCAAGAGATGGCGGAAATGTCGAGGTACGTGGTACATTCAGATGCAACAGATTAGACCGAGGGGAAAGTTACGTCATCCGACGGAATGGCACCGGAAAGTCGCGACGTCGGACCACGTCCGACAACAGTGAAAAGGACTTTCTGCACTAGTTTAAAAACTTCCATTTCCGTATGCATTTATTTCTTACCCTGTCTGAGTTAAGAAAATTTTTTTTCTCTCGCCTCGCCTTGGGGGTTGGGGAAGGAGGGAGAAAAAAAAAAGGTTTTTCTTAAATGAGACAGGGTTTATTCTTGCCATAAACTTACTACACAGGTAGCCGAGGCTTGCAGCAATCGAAGGGCTGAAAGGTAAAAGTGCAAACAATTTCTGGAAAAAAAAAAATTGCTGATTTACTCATGGACTCGCAGAACCTTTCATAGCAAATTAGTTTTTTTTTTTGGAACTGTGTATAAGAACTGGTCTATCGATTCATACCACTTTCCTTCCCTTATAACTAGGTGGTCGCTCCTTCCATGTGAAGCTCGAATAACGCCTTCCAGCCCTTCAATTATAATCAGGGTCGAAAATTTTGAAAATTTCTATTAAAAAAAAGTGAAATGCCTGGAGTGTACACGAAACACTGGAGGGATCTAAGCCGGTCAAAGCTGACCCATCATTTTATTAATAAGGGAGGCTGGCTAAAAAAAAATACAAAATACAAAATATAAATTTAAAAGGAGAAACATTTGCTGCTTCCTGGCTGTAGCCATTTTATAAGCCTCCTTTTGATGTAGCCGTTGCTCTATACCTTCTTATGGCTTGGATGAATGCGAGGTATCAGGACCAGGGAACAACTTGGGTTTGGAGGGGGAACAAACTACATGTTTGTTCCCTCTCCAAACGAAATAGATGGATGGATCCCTCCCTCCCTCGTTGCACAACGGGGAGGGGCCTCCCCACTGTGTTAGGTGGAGACCCCTGTCACAGAGAGAAAGATGGAGGAGTGCCGTCTACAAATTTTTAAGCAACGAGTTCGCAACTGTGCAGTGCATATTTCACGTTTGTGTAATAAGAAAAAACTCTAGCCCGAATCCCTCAAAATAGAGACTTTTTGGAAGACAATATGATATGGGCAGACCCCAAGGTTCGAAGGAAAAAATTAAATATCCAGGACGCCGGCAAGGACCTTTGCCACCCTGCCGACAGAAACGGCAGGAATCCCGGACTACCTTCTCGAACGCGGGGACAAAAAAACGCAAGCACGTGAGAAAACTCTAAATTATTATCGAATGCCAGATAAAATGCCTTTCACCGACCGAAAGAACGAAAGACGTGGAATGGAAGAGGAGGAGGAGGAGATTCACGCCGTCTTGGCCCTGCCGGTCTGCTTGAGATATGCACTGAACATGAGCCTCGCGTCCCAGAGCACCCGGTTCACGTTGTGCCGCCGCACCATCTTGTCGAAGTGCATCGCCAGGTCGTTGTAATCCAGTCGACGGTCCATCACGAAGTTCCTGTGGTGTCTCAGGAGCGTGAGACAAAGGAACATGAGGAACGGGTTCCCGTTCCCGAACTTCTCCGGAGGCGGGAGACCCGGCGCATGCGTCTCGGAATCCACGGAATGGAGATTCCCCGGCTGAAGATTCCCCCCGCCCTCGTTCGAGAGGAGCTTGGTGCTCTCCGTGACCTCCTCGCAGGAGTTGGTTCCCAGTGGATCCTCCGACACCCCCGAATCGGACCTCCCCCGTCCACCGCATCGTGGCGACGACGTGGACGTCCAGAGCGTCGACGACCCCCCGCTGCTCTTCCCCGATGACGTGAGATTCCTCGACTCGGAATCCCCAGACTCGCACGACTCCCCCCTCTGCCACGGACCCCAACCCCCCTCGGAGTCCTGCGTCCGAGGCACGAACGGCCCTGACCCGTTCCCCCAACTCCCGCTGCTCTCGCTCTCGTCCGGCTTCGAGGCGGAACGATGCAGGAGATTATTGAACTCCTTCAGATCCCGCACCTTCCTGCGACACCTCTCGTCGCAGTCGTCGCGCCGCTCCGCCTCGGAATCGGTTGTCCCCGGACTCGGAATGGAAATGATCTCGTATGGCGAGTACGACTCCACTCGATCCACCTCCCCCGAGCTGATGATCTCCAGACTCGACTCGTCCAGGCTCGCCGAGATTTTCCCCCTTTCCGCGCGTCTCCTATCCGCCCCTGGCACCGCCGTCCCCCCGCACTCGAAGTCTCCCGTCGTCAGGATCTCCGCGCTCGACGAGTCCAGGCTGTTGTACTTGCGCCTTGCCGCCCTCGGCGCCGAGCACTGCCGACGCAACGCCCTCACCTTCGAGTACGGGCTCTCCCTCACGTTGGGCACGGGGCATTCCGACGGGAAGCGCTTCTCGTACAGCGTGAGACCTCCCGGGTCTGCCGGCGGATCCGGCGGGAGGGAGCTCCACAGCACCTCCAGCATCCTCAATGCATCCTCGAACGCGAACTCCCTCTTCAGCTCCAAGAGGAGCCACCGGTAACAGAACAAAAGATCGTCTGCCTGCGAAAGAAAAATAAGAACGACAAAAAAGGGGGGATAAAATCCTTACTGGCTTTAAATTCGAGCGCTTTACACTACTGCCACAAAGAGAAACCGGTAGTGTCATTTGCATTCCCGTGAGATAATCTAACTACTCACGTTGTCATCTAGGGGTAAATTTCAGAGGAGTATGTCTCACCTCCCTTTTAGCCAAGGGAGCTGACACTTCAGATTTGGACTTAAGTCATGGACCTTAATCACCATCAGTATTTTTTGTGAAACATCAGGGTTGGTTGAGCATAAAATCGTCAAAACTTGGACCACCCAACATGACCCTTGTTTTTCCTACTGGAAATTCAAAGAACAGCATTAAGTGTTTCTTTAATTTGAAACTGACCTGGTACGCTAAACTAACTCTATTTCTTTCAGCAGTAACACACTATTAGTTTTTTTTTTTAGGCTCTTACATAAAGGTAACACAGAGTCATTATGTTGAAAGGCATGTGCATAATGGAACTTGTATCATAATGTTATTAATAGCATTACCCAACCATCCTAATAACTGAACAGTGTGTTATAGTTTCTCCAAATGAAACCCAGTTATAATGACATGAAGGAAGTGCCCATATAATACTAATACTAATTTTGGAAAGACTACATGCTATTGGCCTATGTATAATGCTTTGGTAATAACGAGTTTTCTAATGTTAAAACAACTAATAATAAACGCCTGCATATATCCATGATTCTGTAAAATGCATCCACTACAAAGGAAACTACAGCAGTGAAGGTGAGATTTATGTGATACCTCACCCTTGGTGAATTATCCCATAAATTACATGTTCTATGAGGAAAAAAGAAAATAAATGAAACAAGAATGGGAGGCCTTAACTCATACCTCTTGTTCTTTCAGATATTGAAAGAAATTGGGATCATAGAAGAGAAGGGCCTCTGAGAGGTGCTGGAAGGCCCTGGTCATGGCCTCTCCATCTGGGGTGAAGAAAGGCTTGAGGCGTTGCATGAGGGCACAGAAGCAGATGTATGCATGGGCCTCCTCCTTCATTGTGACCAGGAGGGGAGATGCCAGGTCTGACATTCCCTGGCAATAACCCACTGACGGATGATTCAACGCATACCTGTGTGTTGTACGAAGGAAACATGCCACCTGGATTCTCATTTCCCTTCCTGGAAAACTATGACTGCAGAGCCAGTGTTCACCCTTAAGTTTCCAAGCAAACTTTTATGTATTATAACTTTATATTAAACTTTGTGCAAAGCACTCCTTACACTTGAAGGGTATAAATTGAGTAGGCCAACTAAGTAAGGACATGATTGAATTGAGAGGAAGAGCATGGAGTGAAAAGTCACATGAGGTAAAAATCCCAGGAAAGCCCAAGCTCATGCCTGGTCATGAGAAACTTTGATACATCTTGAACTATACCTATATTTTCATATGAAAATAAGGAAAATAAATAATAAATAATAGGTAAATGTTATCACATAAAATGTTTTCATTTTTTTTTTATGATGAAACCATGTCAGCACAAACAGGTAATGTCCTGAACTAAAAGGAAAAATCTTAAAAATATGCCACATTGACTTATTTCTGGGGAACATTCACACATTCAAAACAAAAAGACAGAAAGGGTAACTAACGTAGTGAGGATATTGAAGAGGGCAGTGATGTTGTGATTATCATCTTCTCCAGAGAAGAAGGGATGGGATCGATCAGTGCGGAGGACATCCTTCCTCACTTGGCTGCAGATCAACATCAAATCCTCCCCACCCTTCCCTAGAGAAGCCCTCAGAGACTGCCACGCCCCTCGCAACTCTTCGTATTCTCCTGCCTTGTCTTTTATGTACTTGTAGCGATCTTCTCCTGTCATCCCCGGGGGATAGACGTTGAGAAGATGCTTCCAGACGACACGTCGCAGACTTGGCTGGACCCCACCCTGAAATACAGCCTCTCGGAGTTCTCGAGGCAGGACCAGCCTTCCAACATTGTCAAGGAAGGAATGGAATTCCTGGTCGTTGAGAGGCTCCTTGATTAGCACATACCCTGGGGGCATATTCTCCATGTCCATCAGGCTCAGGGATTTTAAGCCTTGCTTGATATTATTGTATGTTTTCTCCACCTGGTCACAATATAAAGGCCAGCCAGATGTGAAGATTCACAGACACTCATTATGTATGCACCAAAGAATGCACAGAAGACACAAAACCTGATTGCGAATAATGCCTGGGAGACGTGGTGCAAGAGCATTCTTCTGGCGTTCTTTATTATTGGACACATGTGAAGTGGAAGGAATCCCAGAGTTGGAATTGGGATTGTTCTGCCAAGGAATTACATTGGAACCACTCTGAGGTGTGATTTCAGATGATTTCACCAAATCCCACTCTTCCTGTCTCACAGTCAGCAAAAGCTGGAGGCATGGATCTGATGCACTGATGAAAGATCAGCAAGAAAATTCAGAATGACATCATTCATGAACCTAGGACTAAGCCAATCATTCACACAAATAGAAATCACTGCAACCAGCTGAATCTGTCCAGTAAATGTATACATAGCAAACAAAAGGCTTACAGCAACATCAGGCTTGAGATATCACATGTTCTGTTCTGCTGACCCATAACAGATCCAACTGGTTCAGGAATGCTAGCTCTTATTAAGTGGTGAGAGAAAAGAAGCAAGAGGGGCTAAAAGCATTGAAGCAAAGGAAGAGGCATTTGATGTATACCAATATTAGGCACATTCTAAATACACTGAGTTCTACATGTATATTTCTTTTGTTCTTGAGTTCTACATGTATATTTCTTTTGTTCTTGAGTTCTACATGTTCTTTTGTTCTATCAAAATGATCAACTCCAGCAAGTAATGCATAGAGGCCATTGGCCTTCTGGCATATTTGCTATATGATTATTTCCAATTTTCGCATCAAGGCAGGCTTTAAACTTTTTTATACATTCAGGAGTTGGCTTGTGTTGTCAAATTCACAGCTGTACAGCACACCTCTGAGTATCACAGACGCTTTAATAAGTGACTAATGAAGATCCATTCTTGTGTGGATGCAGAAAAAGAGTATCTTGGGGGGGGGGGGGGGGGGTGCAAATACAAAAAAAATGCTTTTGGCAATAGGAAAATAAGTGTTGCCAAAAATTGTTGAGTACCCCTTACAGTATATCATTTGCCATAGGTCAACACAAAACACGTGATGGTTCCTTTGTGAAGCTGTGATAGAGGGCACTGAGCTCAGAGGTGGTCAGTGGCCTGCAAGCTTGGGTATTGATGCTTGATTTGCTGATTCATGCAGTGTTATTTAAAAATTGAACAATATTCCATTATTGATGGAGGACATGCTGCCCTGAAGGTTGAAGACTTTTTTGAGTGCATTTACCATAAAAAAAGAGCAAATGTCTTGGACTATCTGACAACTTGGCTTGGGAACCAACACTAGTAGACTCTGGGTTAGTTAATTCTCTGTTCTCCATCAACAATTGGAATATTCAACCTGAAAAAGTCATAGACAATTGATTGGTCCTTTTCCCCAACCACATGCAGAAATTGATGACAATCCCCATTCCCTCATCTTCCCTGCAGATGTGTTAGGCCTGGAGTTAAGATTACACCTAGGCCAACATTGGCTACTTTTGGGCCAAATTTAAGCTTTGTTCACCTACCATTTTTATAATTGATAGGCCAACCATACTTCCCGTAGGCCTATTAGCCTACCTGAGAAAGGCGGCTTCGAGATCCCAATCAGAGATCAAAGGAAGATAGGATTGCTCTCCACAATCGTCGGTCATCAGATAGCTCAGGATGCATTCTCTATGGACGACAGAAAGTTGTGGTGTCGGTTATGGGTATCGAGAAATTTTCGAACCTATCGGGGTCAAAAACTCACCCGTCGATTTCGAATGCCCGGATGAGAATGTCGTGAAGGACGTCAAGAGAAGTGAGTTGAGGATCCACACTGAATTTTCTGAATTCCGGCGGATCCCGTCCCCCACACTTCTGGACGTGAACGCGAATCGCGTCCCTCTTCATCAGATTCAGCATGTCCTCTTCGTAGAGACTCCGATGAAAAGGCTATTCACACTTCCCATACCCTTAGCCGTTATCTTATCACAGGGTCGAGGCTCGGGGCCATGATACGTGCCATGGGAAATGGACGCCGCCATATTGTTCGCGCATTTATCACTTTAATCACCTCATTGCGCATGCGCGAAATGCATGCTCCTGCAAGTGAATAGCATACCAATACGAGGAATATATTACAAGTTTTTTTCGTTCAAGGAAAGGGAGGAGCTTGTAGACTTTTGTTTCTTTCACCAGAGCCTGTCGAGGACGTGTGCTCTATGTCGATAAAGAAAAGAAAAAAAGAAAAACTGGAATTTTTTGAGATAGGAAGGCACACACTACTTCGTTCTCAGCGAATATGGAGAAGCGTGAGGAAACACAAACATCCCCGTCTTCTGCCTTTCTTCCACATCGATGCGTGGACAGGCGAATGCAGCTGTGAATGCCACGTATCTTCTCCAGAAGCAGTGAGGCTGCAATCCAGGGCTGGGATACGGGTCATGTTCCTTCTCAATGGTAAAATGAACTAAAATTGGGGATGATAAAGCAAGCCCCTACAATCCTCCCAGGTTGGTCCTTGTCGCCTTCCACGATCCTAATTTTGAACATTGAAGCTGAATTTTGTCAAAATCGTTCTCGGCACGCATGCGATGTGTGGAGAGAGATAACGGATAAAGAAATAGAAGAATTCGTCGCGGATTCCTTTTATTTACTTCGCACCTGTCAGGTTGGCCGTATCTTATCCTTTGCGTATCTTTTCTCTCGACTAACAATCTGTTTTTTTTTTTAATAGAAATTATCGAGGAAGTTCGTTATTGAATTCATCGATAAAATCATGCATGAAGGAGTTCTGGAGGGATGAAGCGCGCTCACAAGGGCTGCCATGACCTCCCTTATCCGAGGGAGTGAGTGGGGTCAGCGCAGCAAAGACTCGTTGAAAAAAATAATAATAAATAAATAAATTTAAAAAACAAAAAAGACATAATCACAAATTTGCCTGTGGATTGTATTAGATTTACGATAAGGTGTAGAATATAAAGTCGGGATTCTAGGCTAAGAACTGCGGAGCAAAATGATCGATGTTTCATCCGTGACGGCCAAGTATTTTTGGGGTAGCACGAATGGTCCCAATAGGGCCGATGCAGTCATTGTATTATCTGTCATCCTAGTTCCTCGAGGAAAGCCACGGAGTTAGGAGTACTAGTACTAGACTGGGGAAGCTGGACCCTTCTCGGAAAAACACGAATCCAATGGGGAAAAAATCTGGTAGAAGCTTAGAATCGACACGAATGACCTTACCTGCTTTGATCTTGGCCTTGCTTCGGATCCATCGCGAGCCGATGGGCCTCCGAGGCCGAATTCCACTTCGCGTTTGCCGTGCGTCTTTGGACCGTCGAAACTCGCTCGCGACTCGATCCGAGTCCGATTGTTCCTAATGAAAAAATACTTGGACCGTCGTGATTGCGATCATGATCTAAGCCGAACTTTTTATTTTTGGTGCTTATAGGTCGACGGTACCAACGAATTTCTTCTGTGAATCGCATCCTTTCCTCGTTCGCGACGGTTCTCGCTGTTGGCGGTATTTGAGAGACATCTAGCGATCCTAATCGTTACTAGAGACAGATGTTTAGAGGAAGGCATTCGTCATTCCGCAGCTCACAAACACGTGAGCCGCGTGAGGGTCATCGGGGCATCGGGGTCGCGGACAGGGCCGAGAACAAGGCCTGGGTGGGAGTGGATCGCGTTTCCCGTCTGGGAGAATCGGAAGAGACGGTCGATGACCTCGGAAACGGGACGTCCATGAAAACTGTCTCTGCGACCGTGACGTGGGTCTCCACCCTCCCTCTCTCACTCACTCACTCGCTCACTCACCCTCTCTCTCTCTCTCTCGTTCGCTCTCGATGAAAATGCAGGAAGATCGGCATGCATAACGTGACCGTGGATGTGATTCCCCTTTCGATCATTCTAAATGAGCTGTCCCACTATTACCCAGCACTGAATCAGAGACATGACATGCGCCATGCCGATTTATAATGCGATAAACTATTAGCTCTAATAACTGAGTACAATTCCATTACCATGCGCACCAATAGATCACGAAATCCAGCCTGGAAAATCCAGTTCTCGAATCCGACGTATTCGTTTTTGCGCGCTTCGACGACGACACGAACGGACTCGCCTCGATCCCAGGTGGAATGATCAGGTGGAGCAGGTGGAATGATCGAAAGGGGAATCACATCCACGGTCACGTTATGCATGCCGATCTTCCTGCATTTTCATCGAGAGCGAACGAGAGAGAGAGAGAGAGGGTGAGTGAGCGAGTGAGTGAGTGAGAGAGAGAGCAGCGAAAAATAGTTATTTCCTCCATTTAATGCATCTTTTCCTTCCTCTCTTTCGTGGTTTTTCTTCGACTCCCCTCACCCACTCCCTTCGCTATAATGAAGAGCTCGAAACGATGGGACTTGGGAGCTGATGGCACTCTTTCTCGCCAGATGCGAGGTGCAGTAACTGCTTGACAAGAAAGCGACACGATGCAAATGGGCTTCTCTTCGCCCCTCGATCGTCGAAAAGTCGACAAACTCAATCGATTCGGTGGACGATCGATCCCCAACGTTGCTTCGTCGATGTTCTGAGGGCTCGAAATGCAGTGGCGTCACTTAAGCCATAATTAATTTATGGGCTTAATTTCCCATTACGAAGTCTTCGGCACACCGTTCGTGACTCGCGTACAAATTAGGCGTAAAATTGTTTGAAACCTTTTCAGGGGAGGCCCGGGTAGTAAGAATTAAATTAAATTAAATTTCGTACATGATCCAAGATTTGACTGCTTTTACTCTTCCGCGCATATGTTAAGTATGCATTTGTAAAAACCGGTTACCAGTAAAAAAAAAAAAAAAAAAAAAAGGTTACCCGAGAAAATGGAGAAGAGAAACTGTTTCCTGTTTCGACTGATTCAGCGAATTTCTCACCTGCATCCTAATTTCCACAACTATCGGAACTTTTTTTTAGTTACGAGGAAAGCGAGACACAGATGGGACTGGACTGTAAGTGGGCCGACTGAGTGGCCAGATGCCTGATAGAGGCGCTGCCGACACCACGTCGTATGTATTCGCAGCGCCACTCCCTGCAGGTTGGCTCTTCAAATGGCAGCTGTGATTTGCTAGGTCTGTCGAGTCGCCTCATGCTTCAATCCATTGCGTAATAATATTGCACTAGTGCTATTCACTTCTTCGGGGGCGTGAGGGGGTGTGGGGAGGGCGGGGGGAGGGGGAACCTCAGCATCTTTAGCACTCTATTGCAGAATTTTGAGTCTATAGCTTGGGGTGAAGTTTTTTTTGTTATAAGGAAGTCCAGGACATTTTCCTTACGTTTCCAGTCGGTCATGGGTTCATGAGCTACTTACTAGACATGAGAAACACAAAAAATCCCTATAGTTTGACATTCTGGTCACTTGACCTGCTGTGTTTATATTAGGCTGTTCCAAAATAAATGTCCGAATTCGATCGCAAACTTTGAAGGGTCGTAACTCAGCTGATAATGAACATTTTTAATCGAAGTAAGCACCATCCNAAGTGGCTTACATAGAGAAAGGTTTGCTGAAAAAAACGGTATATAACAATAACTGGTTATCGCAAAATTGACAGGTATAATGATAGACAAAACATTACACTTCGAAAATCGGACATTTATTTCGGAACAACCTAATAAGTGACGCCATAAAAGTAGCAGCACAACCTTTTATGTATGCGTTTTTGTGTAAGAGCTTGTTGCGCTTTTTCAAGTCTCAGCAGTGGTGCATACTTTTTAAGTCGTACACCAGTGGCGTATTTTTGCTCGTGAGCCAAGGGGACAGAATAGCAGAGGGGCTGACAAGGACGTTGTTGAATGGGGGGAGGGGGTTGTGAGAGAAGTTTTTCAGTGACTTTCAGAAACTTCTTTGCCAATGTACGAGATGTAAAATTAGAAGAAAATAAAAATTTAAAGAACAATGCACTGTTAAGCTGTAGCTATTGTTTTCAGAAAGATACACGCGCAAGATTTTCTCCGGATTTTCCCATGATTAAAAGCTACAATCACCCCGAAACGTTTAGTATTGCTACGAATTAAGAACTACTCTACGCATCTCTTACAGTCAGATGATATAAAGTGGTAACACGTGGATGAGGATACCGAAAATATTTTCATATCCGATATAACAAGTAGCTAATGGTTGAGCAGTCAGAGAAATATCGAGAGTACATTTATGCCAAATTTTATGGGATTCAGATGAATGACAGCTCAAACTTAATTTGTTAAACTTATTTGCCCCAACCTCCCCTACGACTATTGAAGTTCCGGGAGCTGCCATGTTCACCGACCCACTCATTTTCCTCTTCACGCCGTTTCTCATCGATCATCCCAGCATTCATCGTTCAGTGAATAGTTTTTTAATAAGCAACAAAAAATACAGGCAACAGTCTCTTTAATAATAATATTTTAAAAACTGACGGGACGCATACAAGGGGATAAGGGGATTGAAATTCTCCCCATCGCGTCACCCTGACCTTATTTTGTCGCCATTCGCTCTTCCAGCCCATCAGCTTTTGTGATAACTCACGCACATCTGCCCCCAGATCCCTCCCCATTGGGTCAACAATTCCTCTGCTTTTTTCATCGGAGCCCATTCCCCGAATGGGAATTTTCTCGTCTGGTCTCTCTTCGCAATAAAATTCGATTCGTTCGCTCGAAGAGCCCATGGAGTAAAATCGATGGCACACGTTCATACACGGAACTGTGCTCATTCATTGATTTTAGACCGAGAAAAAATGATAGATCCCACATAGAAACAGTAAATTTCTCCAATTTTTAACGATTTAAAAGCCAGATTTATCGCTAGTTCACAAAATTAATAATGCATGATCTAAAATTCGTATGCTTGATCTTTAAGGGCATGTTCTCCACATCGAAACCTTCCAATTCATTGGCGCAAAAAAAGGTATTAGGTCATGGGCGATCCATTTCTCGTGTTATTCAAGAAAATTTTCCTTACACGATTGTACAAAAACGCTTAGAATCTTACGTAAGCAAAGTTGTTATCAGTCACCTTCAAGTTACGCACAAGAATCATTATTCTTGATGCCCAGGGTGCCGTGTCATCTAGAAGTTTTTTTTTGGAAAACAGAAGTTGGACGAAATGGTGTAATGAAAAATGCTCGCTACGAGGTTTGACCAGCAGTGGCGTAGGGGGAGCGGCACCAGTTAGCGAACAGGGAGCCAGTTAGCGAACGAGGGTCCTGCAATACGATTTGGCCCCTTTGTTTCTCGGGTTACACGCTCCAGCTTTTGGTATCTGCAGAAAATGGATTGATTGATTAATTGATTGGGATGGAGTGTGAAACTAGAGTAACAAAAGGCCAAATCGCATTTCATGACCCTCGTTCGCTAGCTGGTGCCGCTCCCCTAGTCAAGGTTTCGGCAAAAGGAAGGTAAGAGGAACTACTCACAGAGGAACTAGTCGGACCTACACCCATCAAATTTAAAAACGATCGTCGTCTGCTTGGACAAAGGAGAGACATCTTTTTCCCGAGTTCCATGGTGCTTTCATGCGTGGGTCTAGTCATGATGCAAGCCTAAATTAGGGAATAGGGTCTAAGGTACGCTGGGTGTTTGCCCTTTCTTAAAACTTTACTTTCCATTCTTCTGTCTGTATGTCATGTAAGTCATTCTTTCTCATGCTATACCTCTCCATAAGCACACAGAAACCATTGAGGTCTGTGTGACAGGTAGGCCCTTACAATAATAGGCCTTTTCTCACTTTTTTTTTTAAACGAATGACATCCACACATGCGGCTGTGTTTTGTTGGCACCCATTGAGATCCGTATTGACTGAAAATGAATTTAACTTAATAAAATACAGGAAAGTCTACCATAACTATATTAGACTATTAACCTAAACGCCTGGAAAGCAACAAACGCTTAGGCTAAAGTCTACGACCCGAATGCACAAACCTCATTTAGGGGAGACAAAGGGGCCTTCAGGCTAAAGAGGCCTTTTCCCTCCATAGGATTCCTTGTCTTCTTAAAAAGACCGTTAACTAAAGGAGGTTTCAACATTCAGACCTACAGGTCTAGGCCACGACAGGCCAAGCTATTATGGGCTCCGTAAGTCTAACATATCTGTCATAGGAGCACTCTTGACATTTAGGCTTCAGCATTTGAAGAGTCTATCTATGGCAGCTTCAAAAAGGAATAATCCACAAAGCCAAATAAGACTAACCTGCCTGCGTGCAGCTCTTATCTAAGTTTAGCGTCGACGGGCCTCGTTTTTCCTTGGAAATCGGTAAAATTATCCATGTGGTATGCTTATGAACAAAATGTAGAAGAGCAATTGTTATTGCGAACGCCTTTTACTTTAACAGAAATCACAGGCCCGCACAGTCACTGGTGTCTCCGTCGGCAACCCGGGTTCATCCCAGTCAAAAATTTGTCATCGGGCCATCGATGGCTTTTCGTCGACGCTTATATCATACTTAGTTGGGCCATCACTGGCATATGTTTGGCTTACGGTTGGTTTAAGCCGACTTATAGTCGGGCATGTCCTGTTGGCCCTTCATCGGGCCAACTTTGGCTCACTGCTGGGAAACCGCACATGCCCTAGCCATAAGCCGACTTTTCACAATCGTGAAAATATATTAGAAAAAAACATAAAAACTGCATCTACAGCATTATGCACCTTTGAGAGACAAGAACCCATCCTTTCGCCCCATACTGCTCCTTCATAAGGGAGAGATGAAGGAGCAGTACCTTACCAGAGTACCTTACACAGGTACACTCCTATCGCAACGAGACGAGAACATCCCGAGTCACGTTCCATCCTGATGTTAAGGCATCCAGGAATGGAAACACATGGGAATGCAAGGGTATCTGTGCTCGCGCAGGAGGCCAGGCACGCCTCATATATGTTGGTACTTACCAAGGTCTTTATGTAGAGAAAGTAGACTGCATAGCTTATCGTGGGAAGTAGAAGGATCCTCTCGCGAACCTCTGGGCCGGAATTTCCTGGTTTTCTTCCAGGGCTAGGTTACATATTCAGATAAATGTTTTCAAGGTCTATATAAGGTTTCTATATGAGAAACCATAGGGAAATGGGTCAAAGGGACAGGGGACTCAGAGTAGAATCCAAGAAGTGACTTCCTACTACGACCACTTTGGCTCCATCTCACGCCAGTTTTCGGAACCTTCTCAGCTACATTGGCTCATCTTCGCTGAAAATGAGCCAACTTCCCCAGCTATGGCCCGACGATAAACCAACGAAAATTTTTTTACTGTGATGGAGCGCGCCATTTCGCTGTGCACGGTCCCTATGCTGACAACAGAGGGGTTGCATGTTCGTTCAGTCTGAACACGGCAGAAGCGTCTTAGCCTCTCTCGTTCCAAGGACTCCTTGAGAATTAACTCCTCTCAAGTCGATCCGGGCTCCGAACGAAGATTGAAGGTGTGTTATCAAGGAAAGGTTAACAAATGCACGTGGTATATTGTACCGCAAGTATTTGGGGAACGGGAATAATGAGGGAGAGTTGCCTCACGTTGGTAGGGATCTCAAATTCGGTTTCCAGACTCTGTTCCGAACCGCGACTCACTGGCAATTCGCTGGGGTTCGAACTACACCAAACACTGCTCGACCAAAGATCGGACGACTGTCGAATTCCGACACTCGCGTCTGATTCGTGACAGCCCACCTTCGACTGTTCTACGCGACTGCCCGCCGCCCATTGTCTTGCCCGACCGTCGACTGACACTGCTGACTGCGACAGGACAGGACAAAGGCATGGAAAGTGAAAGTGGGCAGCTCTTCCCCCTCTACTCGTTACATCATAGCAGGGCACGAGGAGGACCCCTCGATGTATTTCACATGTTTTTGCTGTAATATTGCACGAAGCAAGCAAGATGAAGAATCGGTTCCTTCCCAAGGGACTGCTGTACTCGAAAAAGTCTTCTCACGGGCTGCGCTCCCAAGGGACCGTCCGGCCGCTGCACAGCTTCCAAAGGGACTCCCCGCCCATGGCGGAGCTCCAAAAGGACAAGAACACAATGGCTCCCGCTCCGAACACGAAAGGGCACTGGCATATCATGAAGTGAAGGAAGGAAGTTAGGAAGGTGTGATCCTTACACCTGTCTTCCCTTGGGCTCGGGTGGGGTGGATCTCCTGACCCCAATAGGACCATTGTATATCTTGTACATGTCCTTGAATGCCCTTGCCATCGAGAGAAAGCCTCTTGAATTGTGAAACTTCTGCAAATCCAGCCATAGCAGGAGAGATATCCCCGGAAGATAAGAAAAAATAAATAAATAAAAGGAGCAACAATAACAATGATTGAATAAGGCCAAGAGTGTATCATGGCCAAATGCTGTCTCTTGTTTATTACCTCTAAGTTTCCTGTTATTTCGAAATTTTCACCTCTTGGTACGCCGAACAATCCACATTTTAGATAGATAAATATGTATGTGAAACATCTGTGAAACTTTCTATTCCAACTTTCCTTAACATTTCTCTTTTCTTAGATTTCGCAACATGCACTTACCTCGTGGAATTCGCCCACGATTGTGTCCTTCTCTCGGTCTGGAATCGCTGTAAATCACATGACGACACTGGCGTATGGAAGGGGAGGGGAGGGGGTTAGAACCCCCCTCCCCTTTGGCTTCCCGGTCAGTGACACTGACAGGCATATTTCCACCTTCCTTAGGAATTCCAATTTTAGCGATGCCCCATCAAGGAGAGTCTGATGTCCGTCCACAGACCATGATTTATTTGAAAAGTGGGTACGGGTAGTGGAGCTTGGCGTTCCTAGCCTCAACCCCCCTCCCTTGCCGATTTTCTGCCTACGCCACTGCATGGCGAGGATCCCCTCAAGGATCTCACCTTCCGATAAGAACGAAATAACATGACTTTCATTCTTCTCACATTGTGTACGAAAGTCTCCTGTTGCCCAGGTTATCTTCATCTCCACATCTGCCTATGGTGCAACTGATAGGGGACTGTTAATCTCTTCCTTTCCGTTTGATGGTTTTCCGTAGCTGACACATTCATTTCGACCTAAGTCCGACTGTTTTCCTCATTCCCCTCTATCCATTATGCTCGTGTCCGTCTCATTTGGAGACGCGATGACCATTCTTCGTTATAACTATTCATCTTCATCTTCTGACGCGAAGGACAAGTCTGGCAAAAAGACTTCATATCTCGTTGCATTCCGGGCCAGTACACTCGAGTAATCATTTTCCGGAAGGTCTTCTCGGTTCCTCGATGACATGGTGTATGGTGGTATGACGTCATCTATTTTCTCAGCCGATTCGGAATCACAACGGCATGACAGGTTCTCATTGAAGGACCTTCAGATACTCGTAGTTCCTCCAGCGGCACGGCATCGGAACCGAGGTGGAACATCGCGTGGTATTGCATCGTCCGGCACTTATTTCACATGATCGAAGGGGGTCAAATAGAGCTGACGGTAATAGTCCTTCCGTTGGTCTCGGAGGGTAATGATGTCCAACGATGGGATACAGTCAGAAATGTCTTCAGGATCGGGTCTCAAGGTCGCTGCACCGTCCAGTTCGTCGATGCTTCCGCGAACAATGGCTTCACGGCTGCTTCGTCCTTCGGGACTGGCGGGTTCAGACTCGGACCTTCAGCAGGAGCAATTCATTTTCCTTCGCGGGATTCCGTAGTAAAGTTCTAGGCCTGCGGAGATATTAACCATCTCTTGCCTTTGTCGAGGTCTTGCTGCTCAAAGTGATTTGGAGCGGTCGATGATCGCATCGGATGAACTGTCTTCCCTGAACGTAGCAATCGAATCGATGAATTGCGGATTTCAATGGTAGAAGCTCGTTCGGTCTCAGGGTTCTGCTAGCAAAAGGCTCCCCTGCTGGAAAAACCTCATTAAAAACTCGAGTTCTCATGAGACTTCACGACTTTCTCGTGAGATCTGCTGAATTACTCATGAGAACCTCATGAGGATCTCATGAGGTTTATTCAGAGGTGTCAGAGCTCTGCTAGCCTTGTGAAGTCGGGGTTTTTGAGAAGGGCATTTAGCAAAGATTGCTTCGATGCTTCGAAAGCCTCTTCGGTTTGTGCCGTCCGTATGAGGGGCTGCTTCTTCTTAAACAACTGATGAAGGCTGCGGGCCTTTATAGCATTGTCATATTTTAGCATATGTTTTTACCATGTCTTCCGAAGAACGATGTCATCCCCAGAAATTCATGAGGTAGAGTAGATAACTCATCCGAAGGCCGATGAAAACCTACGATAGCATTAACCTTCTCGGGGTTTTGAGCTGCTCTTTCCAAAGAGACGATACGACCTAGAAACTGGGATGGTTGCTGAGCGAAGGCGCACATACCCGGATGCAATCTCAGGTTGACTGCTCGAAGGCGATGAAAGACGGCTGGTAGGTGGCTCGGATGTTCCTCGAACGTACGAGGATATCATCCAAATGGGCTATGACTTAGGGGAGTCCTCGCCAAACGAGTTCCATCGCCTTCATTAAGTGACTCTTCATCCCAAATGGCACGACGAGGAAGTCGTAACAAACCCAAGGAGTGACGAAGGCTGGCTCGTGTTGATCTGCACCTTGATTTCGTGATATCCACTCTTCGTATCCAGAGTGGAAAAATAACGTGATCGAGTCAGGATCTCGAATAGGCGTGGCATTGGCCATGTCGAATCCTTCAGTTCTTCGTTTAGAACAGATGTTCGCGCAGAACCGATGTCAGTCGTCTTTCTTGAGGACCGTGACTGCTGGTGCTCCATAGTCGCTGTCTAATTCCCGAATGAGTCTTCAGCAATTCATCCACTCCTTCTTTGATGAGCTTCTCTTGCGAGCGTGCAACTCGGTATGCACTTTGATGAGCAGGCGAATCGATTCGGGAGATGGGGCATCTCCTGTATCGATTCGAAACTCTGCAGAACCCTATCATCCTTTGCTGCAAATACGTCTCAATTCTGGTTCAACAGGTTTTTCATGCCTTTGGCTCTCCCAGGCTGGAGTGCAGGGCGTTTCAATGGAATAGGACAGGGGTCGGCAACCTACGGTCCGCGGGCCGGATTCGGCCCGCGAAGAGGTTTCATACGGCCGAGTCGTGTTAATCCGGTCCGCAATTAATGAAAGGTTGCCGACCCCTGAATTAGGAGATGGGGCAGATGATAAGGTATGCCGTGGTCGAAGCGGAAAGTGGGGTGAGGGGGAGCTCCAAATATTCCATTGGGTCGAATTCTTCTCGAAGGCAGCTTCCAACGAAGTATCTTCTCTCCTTCAGATTCGATCTCGTGCAATTCCCTCTCGTCGTACTTCTTCACGAGAACTGGAATTTTGGGTCACAATCGGAGGGTCTGAGGCTTTCCCAGGGTATTTTCCACGAGAACTTCCATGAAAGGCCACGTCTGGATGCTCTTAACCCCTTCAGGGATGCTGACACAAATGTGGACGTTTGATTCAATGCATTTTAAATTGGTCAAAAACTGATCCACAGATGTTGCCAATTTGTTGGGAGTTTTCTGTGCAGTTGGTATCACTGTTCCCCCAACTTGCAAAGTACTCTTTAACTGTAGTAATTAAAAAAATTTTCATCCTTGAAATTATCCCTGAAGAGGTTAAATCCATCTTTCGGAGTCACGAAGCAATGGACGAATTGATTGCTTGTGATTTGCATCTCTGCTATCACCAAAGTGATGATGAGAGGTGAACAAACAAACTTCAAAGCTGTGACTGATACGGGAAAGGATTTTGAACTTTCCATCCATGAACTTTCGTGCTGGACTTTCTTGGGCTTGAGAATTCTCGACCGTCGCGAATTCCGATCCCTCGTGGAGTATCGAACATTTCATTTTCGAGTATGCCTTGGAGTTCTTGAGGCAAGCAAGCATTCACATTTTTGTCGTCTTCCGGCTCTCGAACACCTCGAGGCTGGGAGGAGTTCTTCTCTTCTTCCTCTCCCTCCAGATTAACAAGGACCTCGAACAGCAGCAGAATTCTTGGACGGGTTGAAGCAGGGGAAGGAACATCCTTTGTACTTCTCATCCTTTCTTCTCGAGCAACCCAGGACGAAACCTCCACGGTGTCGTCCAGGGTTGCGGCTTACTTTGAAAGCACCCCTAAACAACCGTAGTAAGTTCCTTGGCGAAGGTCATCTTTGCGATCTTGTTCGTCAGGACTTCCCCAACCGTGACTTTACCACCCAGGAAAATCGACCAGGAAAAGCTTCACGCGTTGCCAATAATCGTATACTTTTAATGTCGGTCTCTGCGAGACCAAAAGCAGTTCGGATAAAGCCGAGGTAGGATCTTTTTTTTTCCCCCTTCAAAACGATTCCGGAAGATGTGTGTAGTCTTCCAAGGAACCTGCTAACAAACCCTAACGAATGCAGAATCTATCGATCCTGGTGGAGTCCCAAGACCTTCACCTGACCAGGCAGTGATCCTCTAAAGATACGAATACGGGTGTTTTCCGATCTTCGAAGATGGGGATGAATAAGGACGCATTCGACAGGGACAGGTTCGGGGAGGCGGTGGATAGTTTGGATTGGGATTAGGAGTCAGCGGAAGAGAATCTATAGATCTCTGATTTGGGGCAGCCCGAATTAGAGGTCTATGAATTTATGAACGCCAATCAAACAGGAAAGCAGGGGCGGACTGGCCATCTGACAACTCTGGCAAATGCCAGAAGGGCCGATCTTTTCAAGGACCGAAGGGCTGGTCCTCATGTACCCTATTAGTCTTATGCAATGAAATATACGATTGAACACGAAGTATATTGGGAATAGGCCCAATTGTGGAACAATACATTATCAGGCGTTCCTAATAGGCCTACTTACATTTTCAGAGAAACATCCGCATTGATAGGGCAATTCCCAGTCGGGCTGGCAATGTGCTCCCGGCCCGGACCGCAGCTAATTCTGCATGGTATAATTCATTCCCCTGCTTTACTGTAGAAAAAAA
Source organism: Darwinula stevensoni (assembly GCA_905338385.1). Lineage (NCBI taxonomy): Eukaryota > Metazoa > Arthropoda > Ostracoda > Podocopida > Darwinulidae > Darwinula > Darwinula stevensoni. The sequence goes on along the minus strand of CAJPEV010000002.1, from coordinate 103,181 downwards.
AGTTATTGCTACCTAACCACTTACCAGTTTTTTGTTTGCAATGAATTAAACCAAAAATGCCAATTCACACAACTCAAGTCATCTATTGAACGAAGTTAAAAATACAAGCAGACAAAAGCTTAGTTGAATGATACGGGCTGATCATGAACGAAACAATGAAACACGAGTCGCCGGTGTCTCATGCGGGCAAGTAAGTTTTGGAAAGGACGACGTCGCCCGCATCAGAGACGAAAGAATCAGAAAGGAGTTAATTATAGAACTGATGGATGGAGAAGAGAGCCGACAGAGAAAGAAGGGGGATTAAACAAGGTGCGACGAGTGGGGCCTCACCAATGGGGCAAAGGAGATGGAAGAGGAAAGAAATTGTTGTCAGGCGGGTCAAGTCGAGCTCAGGTGACCCCGTTTTTTTTTTTTTTTTTTAGAAGCAAGTGTATCTCTTCCGTGTATAACGTGTGGCACAACATCGTTTCCATGCATTCCTGCTTGCGATACCTCACTTTCATTCCTCCCTACTTTTCCCCCATTGCAATTGTAATGTATAAAGAAATTCTGAATACATGACAACCCTGTCCTTCCACGAATGTCTCTTTCCACCCGCCATACTCAATAATATACTCAAACATCCCAGGTCGGTTAACGAGAATTTAATGACCTTTCCCCCCTTTTGACCATCCTGGAGCCGATACTACGTTTTCTGGGAGGGAACCAGCTATACATTGTTTCAATAGCGTCGCCACCCCAGAAGTGCGAATCCATAGCGCTTCGCAGTTGTGAGTAGACGAACCTCCCCCAGCTGCACCGCTAATGAGGGCCTAATTATTGTCTAGTAATTCGTTTTAGCGATCAATTTAGGCTTAGCCTCAATGTGGGCCAGTGCAAGTAAAAAAAAAAGCCAGGGTCGATTTTTAGTCCCACTCCGCCCATGTTGGAAAGGGAGCGTTGCTTTTGCCGATTAATCGGTTATGCTGAATACAAACAGAGGTCGCATGTTCGTTCGGTCTGAACACGGCAGACCGAACGCAGCGTCTTAGCCTCTCTCGTTCTGATGATTCCTTGAGAATTAACTACTCTCAAGTCGATCCGGGCTCCGAACGAAGATTGAAGGTGTGTTATCAAGGAAAGGTTAACAAACCCGCGCGGTTTATCGTGCCTCACGTAGTTGGGGAACAGCAGTAATGAGGGAGAGTTGCCTCACGGTAGGGATCTCAAATTCGGTTCATCCTACTTCCAGACTCTGTTCCGAACTACTACTCACCGGCAATTCGCTGGGGTTCGAACTACACCAAACACTGCTCGACCAGAGATCGGACGACTGTCAAATTCCGACACTCGCGTCTGGTTAGCGACAGCACACTTTCGACTATTGTACCCGACTGACCATTGTCCATCGCCCATTGTCTTGCCCGACCGTCGACTAACGACTGACCACCGTCCACTGTCTCGCCCAACTGTCGACTGACGCTGCTGGACAGGGAAGGACAAGGACGTGGAAAGCGAAAGTGGACAGTTATTGTCACTCAACGTGGGAACGGGAGGACTCTTCCCCCTCGACTCGTTACATCATAGCAGGGCACGAAGACGACTCCACCCAATAACTTCAAGATACATGAGATTGGGTTTGACTTGCTGCTGCAGGCATTGAGACACTCAAGGTGGGATATGCACCCTGCCTCAAAAAAGTCATTTCCTCTCTTTAAAGAGATCTTCCCTCACCCTCACAAAATATGATAACTGCGAGGTTGAATACATTGGTACCAAAGCATTTGAGTCTCCTCCGAAGGGTTGTTTCCTTGTTTAACTTTTTCTAAACACCTCCTATGCAGTCAACCATTATGTTCAAACACAGCAGGTCCCCTTAGTCATGAATAACAGGAAGTAAAAAATCCTTTAAATTTATGGAAGTCCTTTTTCATACTTAAAGTACTTAATTGAGGAGTTAGTCACAAAATCCAAAGAAGACAAGACATTTCCATCTGCCTTGGATGAAGTGGGAATAAATTCCCTTGTGGCAGAGAACATCCCAGCCATACAATGAGAAATGAATTTCTATTTTGCTTCAAAGTAGTTTCCCATGACACTTGCTTGAACAAGAGAAGGAAAGAAGACATTAGCAAATGTAGGTAGAGAATTCAGAAGAAGATGCCACGGACACGCCTCCCAAGGCCAGGACGGTCATACAGAGTGTTGAACTTGTTGACAAACTGGTTCATGGAATGACAGGTGGTCGTCATCACACCGAGATAAGCCATCAGGTGAGAATCATTGCATTGCTATAAATGATAAGAGGAAAGGTGGTTGTTTACTTGTCATACTAAATAGGAGAGATGTTAAAAGAAGGAAGTGTACAAACATTGTAGAACTCCTTGGTAAAGAGAGGGGAGGAGACAAGAGGGATCCGATGGCAGAGGGAATGAGCATGACGCAAGATTTCTTGGTTTCTTGGCAGCTCTCCTGCTTCCACTGCTTTCACATACTTCAAGATCAATTTCACTCGACTGTGAAGCATCTTCACAGCTCCATACTGGGCTTGCAAATGCTGTGCCACTAAAAAAAGCCAGACTCATATATATATATATATATATATTTTATGCTAAATTAATAAATCAGGAAAAATGCCTGTTTTGGAAAAATTAACCTAAATTTTAATGATCAATCATTCCCAGGGATTCTAGTAGCCTCATGCATTTTCAACTGTGGGGCTAAATAAGAGATTACTTTCTCAAGACACAACTTCTACCTAAAAAGAAAATTAAAACTTAGAAAAAGATGCATGTTCATGCTTCAATCTGAGTTACAACTACATGGGCATCAGACCCATGAAATTACTACTTGCCAGGGGAGAACACATTTTGTGACCTGGCCAGTGAAAAGCAAACAGTCTTGCAAAAATAAAACCACAGTCTGGTGAGCAAAAAGCAAACCAGGAAGCAACTCTCTTCTGTGCTTTAGTAGGTTCCTGTTACTTTGCATTGCCCAAAGAAACACTATATACATCTTATGTCTATCTATGCAGAATCTGTCTTTTTTACTGTAAGGAGGATAGGGCAAGGGAAAATTTTGCCCACCTGGTGAATTTAGGGAAATATGAAACTTAGTTTAAAGTTAGAAGAACCTGCTTTCCCATGGGATGAAATTTACCAACTTGGACAACCTGTAGTTGTATCCCTTCCTTTGAAAGGGAATATGTAGTTCAACATGCATTTGCTATAGCAACCAATGCATATACTGTGCACTCCATTGTCAGGAACAGAATCATTAAGGTCATGGAAGGTAAGCTCATATTATTGAAGCAGTCAATATATTACAAATTGACCTGGAACCAAGGTCAATAAACCAATAAAGCAGAATCCACAGTTATGGAATGTGGAGGTCTAGAGGAAATACACAAAGAAAAGGGATAGGGCTAGTAACAACTTACTGAGGGAGTGTTGTTCACCCTCTTGAGAGGAGAGCCTGGCGACATGATCAACCCCAATGCGTTCTGCTTCCTCAGTGGCCAGGCTGTAAGTCAACTCCACAAACAGCATCATGGCCTCTCCATTCACAAGGTCGATCACAGACTCATACACACTCAGGGGCAACTGGATTTCAAAGACATAACTTTCAGGAGGCATATAAAAAATTGAGCTCACTGTTGAGGCAAGAGAGACTCACATCAGTGTGACGGCCACTGGGGTTCAATTTAAGGAAGATGGGGCTTTCATTGAGCTCACAGATTTGCTTGTGTACACGTATGTCTGACTCGTTTGGAGAATCTCCTGTTGTGTACCATCCCAAGAATTCCAGGTCGCTGAATACTTGCTTGACTATAGAAAAATTAGGATGGAGACTATAGGTAACAGCATCTTAGTTGGCATCAGGACAAAATTGAGTGTCACTGGCAGCTGTGGCAATATATTCAGTATTATTTTGCATTTTGTATTTATGCACAAAAACTTTTGTTACAACCTAGTAAACATATAGGGTTTGCAGTTTCACCAATGAGGCTGGCTTCTGTCTTCTACTCTGGTGGAAGAGGGGAAATATATGTGTTCTTGCTCAGAAGGGCATGGCACAAGTCTGGTTCAAGCCTCCCTAACTGGTCAAAGAGCATCTACCAACCCCTTGCAGTGGAGAAGTTCGGTAAATTCTAGTCCCTTCTCATTGGCAAAATCCTGGCTATGTCACAGTAGCTCAGCCTTTTTTTCAGAAACCAGGTAATCTAATCCTGTTTATAAAGATACAGAGCAGAGCCTGGTACCATATCACATTTCCATACATGCCTATTCTTCTCCTTTTTTCACTCTTGTATCCTTTTTGAGAGGAGGGATGGCATAGCAGCAGCTGATACTAATGGTTTCAGGTGCATTGGTACAGTCCCAAATTAGAACATATAACTCAATATAACCAACTACAACCAAGTCAATTGAACAAATAACTCTTGATAAATTCCCAGTGTTTAATCCATCTGGCCTGAAGTCATACAGGAAAAAACAGGGCAGAAACTATTATAAATATCATACTAGGCATATATGGTAGTTAGACTGGCCAGATCCAAAACTTCCCTGGTTAGAAACAAGGAATATTTTCAACCATACAATTATACTGAGTTTTAGAAGTCAATTGTTAAAAGTGAATTTTTTTTTTACTTTAACACTTCAAAACCCATCTGTAAACTGTGACTGAAAATGGATGACATGCTAGGCACTAAGCAAGGAAAGCAAAGCATGAGATCAACTTCATCAACAGATGTATTAATTTGAATTAGAGGGGCAATTTGGAAAATAAATTAATTCCTAAATAAATTAGTGACTGTCCATCTAAAAAAATTCAGAAGCAGCTTGAGCACTCACACTGTTCTTCTTTGGTAGAATAGTACAACTTGTCAATGATGATATCATTCTCCACAATGTCAAATACTAGCTCGAAGGAATTCATGATCTCCAGGCATCTCCCTTTCTGTCTCCCAATCAATGCACCTAATACTGAAGCAAAAAGACAAGACACATTGAGATGGCAAGCTCTGGTGATACTATGATTTAAACCAAATAAACAACTGAGATTCCCAATTGATTACACAACATGGCTTTTATTAGTAGAAGATATTAGGCAGTGCAGATATGCAAGGAAAATTTCTCACTAACCCTTATACTCCAAGTATTTTGCCAGGTAATGCACCCTTTAGACCATAAAAAAATTTTTACACATGGGAGTTACAAAAAAAATGCCCAGAGAGTTGCAAGATAAAATTAGAATGAGTAGAAGAATTCCAGGTTGAAATCATGCTAGCCTAATCTTAGACATCTTCATTCAAGTTTGAAACTTAAACGATTTTCAACATAGGATTATGTTGAAAACCTAATCAGTGGAGAATTTAATAGCCTGCTTATTGGGCATGATTACTTCTTGTAAGAAATATCAGCAAACTTCAAAACGACAAGCAAAGGTGCAACATACACCTTACACTCCTTGTTTTAATAGCACATGGGCTTCTAATGATGTTACACCAGACCCATGTCATGCCTAGAACATAAAATCTTGAATACGCTATAAATCTTGAACGCTAAAGACCAAGAAACTTTAGTCCAGGCTAAGGCCTACCTTGCTTTGGTTCCCCTTCCTGTGCCCGAGTTCGGGTCCAGTGTTCCGAAATATTCATGATGACGACTGGATGAAGAGCAACGGACACGCTGCCTTGGGTTCCCGATGAAGCCATCACTCCTTTCGGTCGAACTTGAGGCTCCATAGGAGTGTCCTTCTCCCCTTCTTCCTTTGCTTCTTCGTCCACTTCCATCTCACTAGGTTGGGAAGAGTTCTACCTTTCTACCCGTTAAAATTCAGAACACCAAGCGTCGAAGACCTCTTAAAATGCGATCCCCAGGTGGAAAGATGCCATAAGCCCACTTCTGGGCCGCTGTTGGCCTAAGCTAGAAATACCGTAACAGTGCAATCAGGGACGACGACATGTTGGAATAGCTTAGAGGGTTACGGTTGTTCCAGGAATCAAGAACAAACGATCGGTGTTATATGCCTACTTACTCTTATATATAAAAGCTTAGTAGAAAAATGTAAATCTCAAATCCTTTAAAATTTTATTCATGATTTTAATATCTTTGATTTTATGATTTAAAAAACTTTTTAAAATTATTTTCGGTCAGCACTCCATTCCCCCAAAGTGGGAGCTCCGGCATCACTGTTTGGTTCCCTTTCGGCCAGCCCAACGTGGTTGTCTGCACGTGGTCTTCGTCTATCATGGATGGTGCTCCGAACTTCGTTTTGAATTGGCGGGCGTCTCGCAGTTTCACCAGCAACAGAGGTCACGGAGGATGGGGGAATCAGACACATCGTCACCTAAACTTACATCCTATGGTTCGTGAAACTCTGATTGATGCAGCAGGCAAACCCTGAATCTGTTCAAAAGTTTGGACTATGTTGGTAAGAAGTTAGAGAAATTCTAGGTTCTAATGTTAGAGGTAAAATCATCTTAGAGCAAACCATGGATGACAGAGGAAATCAGAGAGGAAATGAGGAAAAAGAGGGAGTTGCAAGATGCATTGAAGAGCTGTGGAGAGGAGAGTGGGTCTTCTATCCTTTATGAGTTTCGTGAACAAAGGAAGAAAGTCAACCATCTCCTTCAAAAGGCTGAAGCTGAGTGGATGCTACAAAATCCTAAACAGGTGTGGTGTAGGTCATGGATCTTTGCATAACCTCACAATGAGAAGGGAGAAGATAATGCTAGGCACTGCAATAAAATTTGATGAGCTTGGGATATAATTTGCTGATCAAATAAGTTGAAGTAGCAGCAGAAGAAACAAGGTACATAAGATGTGTGAAAAGAAATAGAAGTAATTATGACTACTGATAAATAACAGCTGCAGCAGCAAGATGTCAATCCCTTACCAGTTATAATTTTAAAAAAGTTCCAACTGAGAGACAGTTAAAAAAAAACACCTAAAGAGATATCTCCTGAAATAAATTAGGATCTGAGTTTGAAAGCAGCATATATGTTTTCAAGTTCCTGTTCCAACTCAGGCAGTCCAGGGCAAAACTTCAGGGTGTTTGAGTGGCCCTTTATTTGCCAATATTTGTATCTGTCCTTATTTCACCATTTTATCCATTGGTTGCACACTTTCTCATTTTCTTTTCCTGCCCCCATCACACTTTCCCCATCTATCTTAGTGCTCCAAAACTAATTTACTTTCCTATTGAGCACTAAATCTATTCCAGTGCTGCACTTTCCTGTGCTGACATTAGTAAAGGGCATTCATTCATTCAAAAAAGTAAGACATAAAGTGTGGTGCACATGCAGTAGGTAAGGCATTATATAGGTGCTTAAATGTTTTTAGATGGTAGGACTGGATCTATGAACAAAGGATTCATTGTTCATGACTGATTTCTTGCTGCCTGGTATATTGAAACAAAATCATTGCCTTTGATTTTTTCTAATGCATAACTATCTGTTGCCTGTGTTGAATGGAATGTATTTTCCATTACAGGCAGAAGTGTTGCTTTTAAGTGAGAGGGGTAAGGGAGGGAGAGGGGACTCCATCAAGCCTTATGGATGTGATTCATGTGACCGCCACTATCGCACAAAGGCTGAGTTGGAATCTCATCTGAAGGAGCATGTCAAGTGTCCCTGGCCTGGTGGTTGTCCCCTTGTTGCCCACCCAAAGATTCTGGAGAAGCACATAATGAATCAGCATATGACTGGATTGGCTGAGAAATTGACTGCCCTCAACACCCCTGAAGAGATTTCACTATGGCGTTCAGAAAGGAAAAAGTGGGCCTCCTTGCCTGTTTTTCTAGGAAGTTTACTTCTCTTGTATTCTTGCTAATGTGGAATTCAAAATGTGATTAGAAATTACCCAACAACTGAAAGGAAAGCTGAGAAGAGGGCTGCTGATGAGGAAAAGAGGCAAAGAGGAGAATTGACTATTAGGAGTCACCGTTTTGGCCAGGCTGGACATCGTGGAGGCAGGCAACGTGAGCTGCACCCTTTGTTTTGCTTCTACAAGAATTTAATCTCATTTGCACATGCTGTGTCTCTCCATTTTTTTATACAGGAGGGTGGGGAAGAGGACGGATGCAAGAGGGAAGAGGAAGAGGAGGGATGCATGAAGGAAGAGGAAGAGGAGGGATGCATGAAGGAAGAGGAAGAGGAAGGATGCATGAAGGAAGAGGAAGTGGAGGGATGCATGAAGGAAGAGGAAGAGGAAGGATGCATGAAGGAAGAGGAAGTGGAGGGATGCATGAAGGAAGAGGAAGAGGAGGGATGCATGAAGGAAGAGGAAGTGGAGGGATGCATGAAGGAAGAGGAAGAGGAGGGATGCATGAAGGAAGAGGAAGAGGAGGGATGCATGAAGGAAGAGGAAGAGGAGGGGTGCATGGGGGAAGAGGAAGAGGAATGGAGAGATATCGAGGAAGGGGGAGAGGAAGAGGATTTCTAACAGGGGATCCAGAAGGGGCACCAGTGGGAGAAAGAGAGTTCCAGTACATGAAGAGAGATAATGAAAGAGATGATGATGAAGAGGACCCTGACAGTCACATTGATCTAGTACCTTTCAGGGGAACTTGTATGTCTCATCTTGCACATCACATCTTGGTGCAATGACATCCAATTGCTTGAATTCTTGTTTTTCTATCCTCAGTGGGCATGGTCCTGGGTGATACAGATCCAAAGCTTAGGGAGTTGTTTTTGGTGAGGATACCTTGTCTTCTTTGTTTTCATTTCACAGCAAGAAATTCCCAGAATTGCATACATCCATAATAAAACTATTGTTTTTGTAGGTGGAAGACAGGACTGAGGATAGGAATGAGAAGACTGAAGTCTCACTTGAGCAACAACCTGGTGTGTTGCCTTTTTGAAGTTCCATAACTCTTGATTAGTAGGAATATGAGTATGAAATCAGGAAAACAAATGATGTGAGATTTACTTTTCTAAACAAATTATAAACTATAAGTACAAAGTACCCTTCCATTGTCCCTCAAGGACTTGGGTCTTCTTCTCCCCCCCCCTCCCTTCCACACTTCTTGAACATGCTGATTCATTTCCTACTTTCAAAACACAACTTCTTGTGAACAATGGGTTGTTGCAGGCAAGCAGAAGAAGTGCAGTTTGGTGGGAAAAGGGTTGTGAAATTTGAATGGTAAAGTGTATGTGGGTTTTAGTAATGAACCTATGAGCATGTTCTGCCACTTCTACCCTATAACTTTCAGTATTTGTATTGATAACTGAATGCCATCCAATTTGAAGGAGGAGGTAAAAATAACAAGCCTGTTTTATGCAGCTAAAGTTTCAGATTAAAAATCAGCCTAGCATGTGGACAACATTACCAACCAACTTTAGGAACTGTGATCTGAATGAAAGAAAAAGCAAAAAACTAACAATACCTGCCATTTTCCCACAGCTCTCTATGGAAACGCCAGATAATCATACTGCATTTTTCACCATAGAGAGCGAGATCACAGACTCAGAATGGGAGGATGGGGAAGTTCGTGATGATGGAAACAAGAATGGGAGAATGCCCTCCTCCTTGCAGACCCTCATGGGAGCCTATGCATCTTCCTCTCCTTCCCCTCCTCCTACTCCTACTCCTCTTGATTCCAAGTCCTCTCTTGCCTCAGAGAAGAACCAAAGTAACTTGCACAAGGCAAAAGATGGAGAAGTTGAGAGCCATGTGCCTGAACGAAGCCAAGGGAGGAGGAGGTGGGGAAACAATAGGCGCAAGAGACAGAGAAGAAATTCCACTCATGAAGAAAGTCTAAAAAAGAAACCCAGATTCATCCCCAGGCGGAGAACCACTCTTCTTGAGAAGGTCTGTTTAAATGTAGCTCTTGTGTCTGTCCTTGTTGGTGATCCTTTCCCATGCAGTTTCTTGAGTCTGTGTCATTTAAAAGTACAGTCTGTCTATTCACTATTCATCTCTGTTATTTTGAGTTTTTATTACTTGTACACTTCTCAATACTCTACTCAATCCTATTTTTCCAGAAGAAGCAGTGCCAAAAGGGTACATGCATACTTTCATTTTGTGGTTAAGGGTGTTAGGGGGTTGCTTAGTGATTTGGTTGTGATTTTGACTAGCTGTTGGAGAGTGAGATGAATAGGGAGAGGAACATCCTTCATCAGTGCGTGCATTATGTCGTGGCCCGAGGATTCTTCCTTCCCAGTTGCCCATTGGTGTCATTGCCTCACCAACCAGAGCAGACCTAGTCCTCTTTTGTATCTCTTTCTCACCTGGAGAAAGAGTTTATTGTTTCTAGCATCGTGTGTGGCCATGAATGAAGAAAACCAGAAATTTGTAGAGAAAGTATTTGCATTTCCACACTACTCATGCTTGTGTCAGACTCATGTATTTGTGATCATTCTATGGTCATAAATGAAATTGCAAAATGTGATGATTCTGTCAGTTGTGCCATAGGGAGAATCACTCTCTATGAATGCCACTATCTTTAGCCACTCGAGGTACTGCAATATCTCTAAAGGTCAACAGAGCATGACAAAACTTGCGTGATCGACCTGAAAGAGTGCATTTACAAATATGTGAACTTGAACCCATCATTGATTCATCAATGTGAAACGGTCTTTCAGGGCACCCAAGTCTTTAACACACACCAAGCACAATTACCATGTCCCTTCATCTTGACATTTAAAATAATGGCCAACAGCCTCTCAGATCAGTGAGATGTTCTATTGCCCTGTCCAGTCTAGTCATATTTACCATGTCTCTGGTTCGTTACTTCCTGCTTTTCTCTTAGTTTCTGTGCATGAAATCCAACCCCAATTTGTCTAATGTTCATGCCATTAGCCCATCAGGGAATGCCCTACCCCCTCAAAAAATCTTAGGGCCAAGTGCTGAAACCTCCTTTAGTTAACCTCCTGAACACATGACACACCCATATGCATCATGGAGAAAACATGCAACTGATACAAGACACTCAGTGGTTGCTGACCAAGTGCTCACGGGGGGGGGGGTGGGAGTTATCTCAAGAGGGAGTAAAGCGAGAGGTAAGTAGAGAACTTAAGCAGAAGCAAAATATTTTATTTAACATAAAATTTTGGCGTATGACAGCAGGAAATTGTCCAAAACGCAGAGGTTCTCAAACTAGGGGACGCGAGAGGTCGTGTAAGTTTTTTTGCATCCATTACAATCAGCAATTTATAAAATTATGAAATATTTTTTATTCATTATCGGTTACTTTTACTAGAAAAAGGTAACATTCCTTCAGATCTTTCGCCTGGAGTACAAGACTTAAATGGAAGCAATTCCAGCAAACCTTTAAATTCTATTCCTTTTTTCAAGGGGTATACATTTGCGTCGGCAATTTCCTACGATTCGAATAAAGATGACAAATCGTGCGTCCATGTGGGCTGTAACTTGAATGCTCGATGAATGTAGCGTCCGTGCGCTCGTGCTGTCTAAATACTTGAAGAAACGCAATGACGTAGAAGAGCTGAGTTCCCCTGGCTGAGCAATGTTTCTGAAGGCATTTCTTTGTCACGTCTTTGAAACTGAAATTTGTGCCTTTATTGTTACCGTCTAGTCCAGATTCGATCATTTGTGGGCCCATAAGCATGTTAGCACCGTTCCCTTAAATTACGCGATTGAAAATACGTTTCCAAGCTGTGACCCAGTCCCTGAAACGTTGTAATCCGTTTCTTATTTTTTCAATCATCGCATGAAAAAACATCTGTAGTATAAGTTTTCTAGGTACTCCTCTCAGAGAGAAAGGGGGTGCGGCGTCGAACCAGGGTCGCAGCGTAAAAAGTTTGAGAACCGCTGGGTTAACGGTTCTTTAAAAATACATGGACTCATATGGGGGAAAAGGAACTCTTAAAGTTAAAGACCTTTTTCTTTTAATCCACCTAAATGAGGTTTGTTCATTCGAGATCTAGACATTTGTTCCAAATAACCTAGAAACATTCTATACGATAGGATATGTCAAAGAAATCTCTCGAAACCATAGAATTAATTTCAATTGATGCTAAACGAGCGAAGTCCCGGATTCTGATAGTTGACTCCTACTCATGATCGCGGATGGGAGTTCGTAGCCCAGAGGCCTTCCCTGGTTCATAAACATGCATGGGGGGAGTGGAATAGTTTTTGGACTTTGGACTGGGACTTTTCTCTCTCACGCCTCGTAACCTCTTACCGTCCTTGGCAACCCTAGTTCCTAACACTTAGGTTTATTATGTGTAGGTTTACATAGCAAGGTAATTGTTGGGACTACACAATTGAGTAGAGGATCCTTGTTCGCAGGAGTCGGCCCATGAAATAATTTATCAGCTAAAATTTTTCCCAAAGAAATTTAAATATTCGTTTTGCTGTAATGTGTCCACATGAATCACCTATCGCAGTAGAAAATTCATAATTGAATTGAATTACTAACTTTAAAATTGAGGAATCCTAAATCATTTCACCCATCACGCTAGTTTGTTTTTGTATTACGAGAATAAACCAGGTTAACTGTCGCCTACGTAAGAAAAGTTACCATATAGCTGTTTTTTTTTAAAATTATTCTATGATGGAATGATTTCGGATGAAATTGGACAGGAATAAGTATTTTTTTATGAAAAAATGCTCTAGTAAGCTTGAGATAATTGCTATAAAAAACCTAGTTTCTGAAGAGCAATCAAAGGTATGCTGTCAATTCGTAGGTAGTACTTAGAAGTATCATTTCGTATAAAATCTATTTACAACTGATGCAGAACGGGTGACCCAATGGATTTCTGTACGAACAATGCACACGTAATGAACTATTTTCGCTTCACCTATACCTTTAAATTATTTTTTGAAACTTCATTGAATCGTTGACATTTGCGTCTATCTCCTCTCCCTTGTGTATTGTGTTTGCCGGAAAATTCTTGCAGTTTCAGACAATATTTGAGAAAAAAATTTTATTCAGCAACTATACAATATCAGTGAACAATGTAAGCACCATTGTGTTCCACTACGTGTCTCCACCTTCCGCCAGGGAATGGATTCCGCCGTGGTAGGTCGATGGGGGCTGAGACCCAAAGAACTGTCGCAAGTAGCATTCGAGGTCTTTCTGGTCGTCGAACTTTTTCTCTTTGAGGGGTTCTGCAGGGCGCGGAAAAGGTAGTAATCCGACGGAGCAAGGTCCGGGGAGTACGGTGGGTGAGGTAGAATTTCCCATCCAAGGGCGAGGAGTTTGAGCCGAGTCATCTTTGCGGTATGCGGCCGGGCATTATCGTGGAGGAACAGCCCTTAGTCATGTCCCGGCCGAGCCGTTGAGAGTTTCTAGCTTAATCTTTCCAGTTGGTCGCAGTAGGAGGCCGCCGTGATGGTGGTGCTGGGAAGAAGCAGCTCGAACATCACGACACCTTTCACGTTCCACCATACGGAGAGCATCGCCTTGCGGGGGTGCAGTCACCTTTCGGTTCCAACTGCGACGCTTCATCGGCGTATACCCACTGACGCTTGCGGGTATGGTTCGCGTACATCATCCACTTTTCATCTCCCGTGACAACGTCTTCGAGCCATTCGAAGCACCGTCGGCGGGAGAGATGTATACAGGTGTCGGAACGCTGCTCGAGATTCTTCTGTCTCAAAACATGAGGTACCCAACTCCCGAGGGTTGAGACGTTCACGCTCGTGGACAGGCGGTGCTCGATGGTGGAGTGGGAACACTCGAGGACGGCGACCATTCCACGAAGGGCCATGCGGGGAGCAGCTTCCACGAAGTGTATTAGCGCCTCGTCACCCAGCTCCGACGGGCGTCCCGAGCTGGACTTGTCTTCGACATTATACAGGGTGTTCAAAAAGAAACGCAACCTATGGAGAATGGGTGTTTATTAGTAAATTAAAAAAACTGTTGAATGTGTTGGTCATTATGGTTTGCGCATACTTCGTAAGTGTAAACGACGCATCATGTTATCGAACGCTTGTTTTAATGTTTTTTTGATATACCTTCTACTGTACGCTGAAATCCTAAAACATGGTTTCAACAGGACAACGCGACTGCTCACACTTTCCACACCTCGTTGGATTACTTAGAATCTGTGTTTCATGGGCTAATTCTAATGATTTCAAAAGGATTATGGCCACAAAGGTCGAACTTCTGGCTCATACTCGATGGTAAGGGTTCGAAAATACATCGAACCTGCGCGCAATAAGGGAGACTATAGGTGAAGCGGGAAAATTCAAGAAAATTCGTGAAGCTTCCCAATGAGAAAAAGAAAAATGCAAGAACTTTCCGACCAACGCATTAAGTGAAGGCCAGAAATGAAAAGTCACGATGTAAAGTGTGAAAATCTCTTTATCATGCCAGCATCAATAAAATCTCGTAAAATTTGCAACAAAATATGGCACGACCGAACAAGAACATCTGCAGAAAATAAATAAAACCGGAGAATAAAACGGAGGCAGCCAGACTTCCGTCTCACACGTATCCAGGCGGAGGTAGAAAACCGGGCGGATGAACCACAGGATACCTGGGCACTTCCTTCCATTTCCTCAAATCCATTCGAGGTATTTCGGCCGTGGTACAACTCACTCGCCGGTTCCTGAGGAAAACGCAAAACAAATTCAGAATAAAGGCTTTCGTTTTGTCATTTTTCCGTTCGGGATTCCTCAATGCAGTTGCTCACCACTCGTAGTTTGGTAGCTGCATGGGAAAGCGTTGAATAGCAGCGATATGGTCGCCCTGTTCACAGACCAAGCCCGCCAGGCTCACTTTCCTAATCTCGTCCAGTTGGGCTGCAGGGGAGGAAGGAACAATTCACTCATTTGAGGAAATTTTCCGGCGGCACAGAAGTGACTGAATCAAACTCTTGATGCGCGACGAGACGCTAGATCTAACCGAAGAACGAACCTCTATTTTTAATAGTTTGAAAGACTCACGGAGAGAGAAGGACGAAGGCCAGCCGGGATTCTCGTACCAGAAACGATCTCCCCATCGGAGGTCCTTGAATTGGTTGCCAATGAGGCAGGCGATGGTCGGTCCCACAGCCGCGCCCTCGATCGCCTTTTCGCTGACTATTCCCGACCACAGGTCGATGTGACGCACGTCCCTACGACAATTTGTATTTTAGCGACAAGGGAATGAATCAACGTTTAAAAAAAAATACAAAATTTAAGAATCTACCGATCGTGAATATTTCACAATACAACACTCGTAACTTATAAAACGCGTCCGATCGCTGCGAACGAAAAAGCGTGACACACTTATATAGCTGCGAGAATCTGTAGGCGGTCTGGTTATCCTGCATGATGGGGTAGAGATCGGCGAAGTCCGCAACGGGACTCAACCCGCAGAGCCGACGGTAGTAGACGTAACCCCGGAGCCCGTGATCCCTTCCCCTGTGGATGTTCCGAGCAGCCAAGTCGTGTCCGAAATTCTTGCCGGCCGCCTGGAAGAGGTAGTTCCCCAGATCCACGTTGACACCCGAATCGTAGGCGTCGGCCGGCTGATTCGCCATCCCCAGGGCGAAGTTGTCCAGGCGTCCCCCCTTGTGCATCTCCCACGGCTTGTTGAACAGGTCGCGCAGCTGCCATTTCTCCACGAAGCGGTGATTGTAGGAGTAAGTGTGAATCTCCGAGGGGACGAACGTGTGGCCGACCCTGAAGGCAGCCGTCGCGAACTCGGACCACACCACGGCCTCCCACGACGGGTCGTAACCGCGCCAGTAACCGCGCGGCTCCAGCGTCAGCCCGTACGTGTCCATCACCTTCTTCCCCAGCAGCGTCGGCAGGAATTCGTTGTACGTCACGTGCTGGATGGTCGCGATCACGATCCGTCGCGCTTCCTGGAACAGTCTCTCGTCGTCCCAGTGGGGATTCACGTACGAGAGCTTCACGGCCAGGTCGTTATGGTAACGGAGGAAGAGCGTGTGCATCACCATCAGGAGCGTCTGTTGATTCGCCCGACCATCACCTACGAACCCAAATTAAAGGTCTGAAAATCTAATAGCCGGATGAAAAGATGATGGAATTTGGAACTAAATTGTAAAACAGTAAACTGGGGAAATTAATGCTGGGAATGTCGAACTCCGACCTGCATCGAAGCAGAAGGAGTTATCGTTAGATCGGGAGCAGCCGACGTCGGGGTTTTCGTGCCGTAACGGCAACAAGGGTTTCCAAGTGGCCCCGAGGATTCCGGAGTCGACCTTGAGCTGTCCCCTTTTGAAGGACCGCAAGGAATTGGCCTTACTCCGCGTCGGTCCATACACCTGAGACCCGTCCACGTACGATGTCACCTCGTTTATCTGCTCTCTTGGCCCTTAGGGATCCAAAAATCATTTTCTACCAAAAGGACGATCAGACGTAGGAAATAGAAATATTAAAAAAATATAAAATAAATTTAAAAAGGGAGGGGGGGGGGATTACTTACCGAGACGACAACCGAATGTAACGCCGGGTCGCGACCTCACGAAGTTCATACAAGTTTCCCCGAATTTGGAATAGAAAGGATCCCTGCGGTCGATGTCGATGTTCCAGCAATCCGGATGATTCTTCTTCTGAGGTGTCGATGGGTCGGGGCAGCACTTCATGCTGCGGTCCTTCCGACTCGCGTCTGTCCGTGAGAAAACAAGTCAAAAAAGGTGAAAGGGTCGATCGAGTATCGATCCAGGCTCGACCACGGAAACGCACCTTGGACCACGATGGCATTGACGATGTCGTGATCTATGTACTGACCCCACGCGACGAACATGGTGGTGAGGAAGCGTTCGTGCTTCCTCGGATCTTGATGGAGGAACCACGAAACCTCACGCGGGTTGGGGAGGGGGTTGCCCTGCGCCGAACTCAGCGGGATGCCCAACCCTGCCGGGAGACAAATCACATTTTAGAAGAAAATCGTTCGAGCAAAAATTCAAGGATTAAAGTTCACTACGAATGCGAAAAATCGGCGAAATCGTTGGCAGAAATTCAAGACGAACAAAATGCATGAAAGACATGTCCAAAGCCCAATTCCCTCATTCTGAGGAACTAAGACCCCCGCAGAAAACAGAACGGGAAAACTAGTATTCCACTCCGTTTTTGCGCAATTTTCCTCAAAGGAATCTGCATTTTAGATCGCGTTATTTTCCCAGCGACTACGAAAACCCCGCCGTACCGTCTTTGTAGAAAGCCGTGACGAAGCGCTTGATGATCGTGAGGCTGGCCCCCCAGCCCGGATGCTGCAGGTTGTTGCACCACCCGTCGTAAGACCTGTACTTCGACACGGGGCAGGGCGGCTGGGGCGGACCGTCCCGGAAGTGCACCGGGCACACACGCCCGATTTCAGTCTCCTCGGTCGGGATCAGCGCGAGGTCCTTCGCCGCCTGCGTCCGGGACAGTCCCAGCCTGCGACGACGGAACGGTCAGGTCAGACTTCAGCGAGTCGAGATGCATATACCATTTCCTTCCAAATACATGGAAGATGCTGGTACGGGGATAATCAGGTTTTAAAGGAACACGCTAGCTACGATGGCTTGAAAATGACCGCGGGGGGAAACGAAGTCGTCGTTCGCGTCTTCATTTCACCCACATCCAATCTCAGTAGCTGCCTACTAGTATTTTTCTTTTACTGCTCTTCCGACAGTATTTCGTAAGACCTGCGCAGGTAGTTACACGATTTCTCGGTGATGAGTTTGAATATCAAAATCTGACAACGCGAGCGAACGACTTCGAAAAGCAAGGTCAAGGAAAGCAATAAAAAGACGGACTTGCGAGCAAGCGCTTGAGCAGTGGCGTGGATCGCCTCCCCCAGACTCCCGACGGCATCGATGCTGATGGAGTCGCTCGCGTTGTAGACGATCGACCTGGTCCCGGCCTGGCCGATGGCTCGGGTGAAGGCGTCGTTCACCATCTCCCGGGTCACGCACAGCTGCCTTCCCACCACCTCGGACGGAGGGCCGCTGGTCAAAGTTAACACGAACTACCGGTTAAATTTTACCGCCGTATTAAAAGTAGTTATCCGTAATTTTTCCCCCTTAGTTCCCTAGTTAGAACATGCTAAGTGTCGATTAAGGAAAAAATTGTGGAGGACCTTAGTTACCAAACGAGAAAAGGAGATTAAAAATCGACGAACAGTCGATTACTATTAATACAAGGCTTAAACACTAGAACTAAAGAAATCTCTCCCCCCTCCTAGGACTAAACGGGAGACGGACTAGGTGTTGGTGGGTCGAGTGACCTCGGTGGAGCCGATGATAACGAGGCATCTCGGTCCAGGACCGGGCATCGGCTGGGGCATCCCCAAGACACTCGGGAAGATGTTGCCGGGAACGGGTGAGAAGTATTGCTGGAGGTTGGGTGGGTATGGCATGACGGGGGGCAGCGAGAATCCCCACGTCCCTGTCCGCATCAACACCCATGTCCATGCCAAGCAACTGGATCGAACGGGACAAAAAAAAAATTGAAATTAGATGTGTGGCAAAGCGTAAAAAAAGTTAGCCGAATAGCAGATTCGCCGTCAAAAAATCATTTTCTACAGTTGCCGAGTCACCTGCTCCCACAAAAGCTCTTGGTAATTATACATTTCAAATCTGACGCTTAGACAAAAAATAGGAGGAAACACTCGAGGCCCTTCGAGACCTGTAACGCCTCCGACGCGGAAAGACGAACCTGCTCCATCTCGACGACAAGAATGCAAAAGACTCACGTGACGAGAAGCCGCTTCTCCATACCCATGGTCGACGGAGACGAAAGACAAACTGACTCGCCGTTCGAGAAGACGCCGAGCTTTTGAAGGAGAAAGCCAGACAGAGGCGTGTCATCCCCTCCCTCTTTCCCCTCCCTCTGTGACGTGGTGGAAAACTTGCTCTCGGCGTCCTCGTTCTCCCCTGCAGGGGATCCTTCCCGATGCTTCCCCTTCCTCCTCCCCTTCCTTCCTTCCATTCCCTTCTGCCAGTGGAAAACTCCGGCCTTCGTCTCCTCTTCCCTTCTGCCCGGACGCAGGAAGATGCAGGAAGACGCAGATCCTCACGCGATCGCTTCCGGTTTCCCATCCGCCCGTGTGAGAAGAGAACTTTCATCGATCGCAGGTCACAGCCTTCGAGAATCTTTTCGTTTCGAGTCGTGCCCTTTCCGACGATCCCACCGGATGCTCAGAAAATCTTTCTTCTACTCGTCGCCCCTATCGCTCGGTCGGACTGGGAAAGCTCGATCGAGAGCCGGTACGATTTCGCTCTTTAACAAATAAAATGAATTTCCCCGTGTGTGGCCATGCCTCACGCATCGAAGAAGCCGGACGATGGTCGTCTTCAAAGTCACGAGTGCAGGTGCTTCGATTCTTCGAATGTCCCCGATCGGGAGCGCAGTTCCTAATTTTTTCATCGTTCGCATTCATTCGTCGATTCGTTCGTAAAGCTCCGGAGCAGCCTC
The DNA here is from genome assembly GCA_905338385.1 of Darwinula stevensoni. Taxonomy (NCBI): domain Eukaryota; kingdom Metazoa; phylum Arthropoda; class Ostracoda; order Podocopida; family Darwinulidae; genus Darwinula; species Darwinula stevensoni. Next base: position 83,877 of record CAJPEV010000002.1, on the reverse strand, counting down.
AGGTGGAGTTTTCGGACGTTGAGAAAACGTGGCCGTTCGAGGATCCTCCCCTTTGCAGTTTCGGAATCGAGCAGAGGTTGGCATGTGAGCCCCGGTTGTTCCTGGTGTTTTTTCCTTCTGTCCCTTCAGCCTTTCCTTTGGAACTTTTCCATACTAATATAAATGTCTATCAATTTTGGGACCTCGATGTTGGTTTTCCTTTCCTGACTTTGCTGGACCGAATCCGAGGTAATACAAATTCAGTCAGGTGTTGACTAGGGATCGATTCCCATTCGATTCACGACAGGTCTCGCTGGTAAAACCAGTGAATTTGTCGACACGAAAATTGAATTTTTCATCTCGGGGGAGAAAAAAGGCCGATTGAGCTCAAGTAGAATGTCACGGGGTGAGTTGGATGAGTAGTCGTTTCTTTTCTGACTTACGAGTGGAATATACCATAATTAAAATATGCATTTGTAAAGGCAGGAAAGGTTGGATGTCAAGATTTGACGAAAGAAAGCCAGGGGTTCGGCCGGGAATGGAACACGGGCCTTCAGCTTGTCGGTCTGATGTGCCACCATTACACCACCGAACCCGGGACATTCAATCGTGCCTCTCGATGCCATCCTTATTTTCACACATTAAGAAGTGCTCTGCCAAGCCATTTCCACCTGGCCTAGCCCCTCGGAGGAGTTGATCACGCGGAGCGTGCCAACTCGAAGGCAACAACCAGTTACTCATTCAGCTGCCTTAATAGGAAGACGGAGGGTAACAAGAGGTAACGCTCCAAAAAGAAGGAAATTTGGGTGGTGGGGTTTGAGATATCACAGACATCTGTTGGACCCAGTCCACAACATTTCGGTAAGTCGTATTTCTTGGCAGTGAAATCGGGATTCGACTCGGAGGGGATGGAAGCGCCTCGACGAATCCGGCGATGGAAGAGTTACCGACGGGTGTCCGTTAGGTCAGATCGACATTGCGACGAAGTACGATACTTCGTGTATTTTCATGAAGACGTGTTTGGGTGTATCGGGTGTACACTCTGGGTCCTGAACACGCTCCCGCAAGCATTCATTTTCCGTCAGACTTTTTTTTTGTTGTCTACGATCGCTCGACACGGGATTTGTGCATGCCTCCCGGCGTCTTCACCTTGGACTTGGCACTATGGGAAAGCATTCGCCCGGCCGAGGACAAAGGGAGCTCCGACTGCCTTCGGGGGTTTCGCTCTTCACCCGGCCCGCCCTCGACCTTCACGCATTCGGTCTCTCTGCTTTCTCTCAGCGATCCGTTTCTCGCAGACGCGGAAAGGATGTCGCGTTTCGCTTACGTGCGTGCGTCTCGTGGATGTCCCGTGGATGTCATTCGGTGAAACGTCTGCTTCGGGTCTTGGACGCCTGTTGTTTTCGAAGAGATTTCAAATTGACCTGTTTCATACAAGGGGCCCCTCTTAAAAAAAAAGGGCCCGCGTGAGAAGCCGGACTTTCCAATATTCCTTCGGGTCAAAAGTGCCGACGTCATTTGACTCTTGACCGGAACGATGTAATTTGGACCCTGTGGATCTTTTAGCGGGGTCAGGAGAACGATTTTTTTTTCCCATGTCATCGTCAAGGTGCCTTTTGGGCAACATTTCAGCAGAAATCGGCATCTCATTTGCAGCACGTTTAAAATGAATCGTCGGAGATCTCGATCATTTTCCTTTCCCTGTGAATTCTGAGAAACGGCCGAGGAGGACGACATGAAGGAGAATCCAGCAAAGATTCATTGACAACAAGGGATGGGGATTCTAATAACTTCATTTTCAAAGCACACCCCAACTCGTTAAATGGATCACGATCAACTAACGTGTTATGATAACGATAAAAGCTACAGAAAAGTGAGAAAAATGTACAAAGAGTCCATCTCGTGAACAAGATAATAATAAAGCTCAAGCCAAAAAAAACAGCCATTCATGGTCCATCGGTAGTTTTAATTACATTTCTTATATCACAGTCTCCAAGGTAAGAACTAACGTCTGTTATAAACTGAAGTTTAGTCACGCACGTCGCCTATTCACACAGTCAACCTGAGATCAGTCTCGAGTATTGAGTTGGGTCGTCTTCACGTCAAATATCACTAAATTTCAACAATAAAGAGAAAAAAAAAAACCGAGGAGGTCGACCGATGGAGTCTCTCTCTAACGAAAGCCTGAGAAGAGTCCAGTTACGGCAAGAAGGGACAGATGTCACTTTTGATTTTTCTTTCTTTTTTTTTCCCCATTCATTTAGCCGATGGAGAAGATCTTCTTTCTGAAGAGATCAATGATCCCATAGAATCCAAACGGACAACTATAGGCCTGCCAGCACTGGTTCCCGTGTCCTTCGGCGAACAACCAAGCATCGCTGTAGATCCCCCTGCGGAAATACAAGCAGTCACAGAATACATTTCGAGAAACGGGATGTGGAAGTCGCATACGCTCGAGCGCGAAGCCGAATGCGCTCGAATGCGAATTCGAATATACTCGACCACTCACTTGCTGAAGAGGAACTTCGTCAAGTGCTTCAAGAAGGGGATTTTCTTCAAGACCTGGTGGATTTCGCAGATAGTCCTCTTCTTGCAGGATTGGTGAGTGATGTTCAGCCACTTGAAGGTCGTCTCGAGCGGGTCCAGGCTGCAAGAAAACGTCCGAACCTTTCATTCAGGCCTTGAGTCTATTTATAGACTTGTGGCCTAACGTTAACGTTAGACGAAAGACGCCCAAACGCGTGACCTAATTCTGCTTCACCGGTGAAACCTGTCATTGACTTTGAAAAGAAGTCCGTTTCCTTCCTGTGCAACAATTACATGCGGATTCAATTCAAGACTTACAGTTGGAGGTATCTTATACCAAAAAACACCAAGCTGTCATGTTATTTAATGGAGTTCGACAGCATTTCTGTTGAGTCCAATTCGCCTAAGACATACTGAGATTCTCGTAAATTGCCTTCCTTCCTAAGTAAAAGTTCCATAGTCAAATGAAAATTTGTCCGATAAAAAGAAGAGAAAGGTGAAAGTCTATGGGAAAATGACTGTCATAATGGGCGCATGACTCATGCTCCCCCACGTACAGACCTCTAAATGGCTAGACGCTTACCCATTGATGAAGTTGGAGACTTCCGGGTAGGTGTCATCGACGAGTTTCCTCATCGTCTTGGTATCGACCGTGTCCACTTTGCCGGTGGCGGTGAGTTTGAAGGCCGTTCCGAGGATGGGGGCGATGAAGAACAGGCCCATAACGATCACGCCCGCGATCACCAGTCCCGTCAGGGCCGGCTTCAGCAGCTCTCCGAACGGAAAGCCTGTATCGTTCAATGCTACGGTTATTCTCTATTGCAATGGTTAAAACTCAGTGAAATACGATTTTATCTCGTTGTCGGCCTTTGCGAATATAGCTTTATATTAATATAAATTTTTATATTATATATTTTGTAGGTTGGATGTCAAATTTAGGATTGCCTTCAAGATTCCGTGACTCATAATTCATGCTTCATCCAATATACTTCATGTTCTGCCGTCATATCTTATATTATTATTCAATAATTTTGCTTCGGATTTTATTGTCAGACAGGATATCGGGAGCAAACTTTTTCGTTGCATACCAAGTCGATTGGGGTCCTTGAGGTACTGAAGTGCCGAAGGTCCACTAGCAGGAGGGTAATCCTCGTTTGCAGTGTAGGCGTTGTTATAGGGGTTGTAGGCGTTGTTGTTGTAGACGTTCTGGTTGTTGTTATAGGACGCGTAAGGATCGTAGCCGTTTTTATACGAGTACGAATCCTGGGATTGACCGTCAGAGAAGAGGCCAAAGAAGTTCCTCTGCTCTCCATCCCCAGGGTTGACGGTGGGATCCGCCGCGGCATCCCCGGTCAAGGGCAGCTGCGCTTGAGTCGGGTTCGGACTTTGAACTTGAGGTTGAACGTGGCTTCCTTCCTCCTTGAAGATGATGGCCTTGCTCTCTCGCCCGCCTTCCACGGACCAGACCAGCGTCCAGCAGCATATCGCGCAGATTATCCTCAACATCCTGGCATAAAGATTGGTACGAGTCGTAAGAAAATAAGACAAAAAGGCAAAGCGGAATGAATTCAAACTTTGACGGAATGGAGGTATTATAAATAGAAATCAGCTTTATACGTCAACTTGGACCTTTGGGGGACAAAAGGTATTTTGTCTAGTTCTCTCGGTTCTCACAGACTTCAAAAACTGAAATTCGGGCAAAGCTGCAAGTTTTTACATTTCACCACAGACCTAAATTTTCCACAGAAATCCTAATTGCTCACCTGCTTTGTTCACGCGGTTGGGAATAAGTGGTGTTTGTTCCGTCTTCAGTTCGTAAAAATTCTCATTCCCGTTTTGATTCTAGTGTTAATTTTTTTTTACTTTCAAACTTGTTGCTGATTTCTGTCTCTTGTTTTTCATATTGAAAATTATTACTTGCTCTTGGTATTATTGTCCTCTTCCAGGAAATCATGGGATAATTAAGCAGCGAAAGCGAAAAGGGTTGGTGAAAGAAGCGCTAAATGAAAGGTTCCCTCGTTCAGCCACGATAAGAAGCAACTCGAGAAAAGCAACCAGACCAAACTCATTCTCATGACAAGAGGAAGTGGAAGGCGAAGGGCAGGACGAACGGGAAGAGATGACAATTGTCGAAGAAATTATCTTCAGTCGGGTGAGTCTGCCTATTGCAGATAATTTCTCTGACAGTCGCAATGGTTCGTACTTTTCTTTTTGAGTATTTTCATTTTCTCACAGTGAATATCTATAGTTTTTATTTTTCTTTCCAGAGACACTTCACAGTTGTGTCTTTCCATTCCTTATTTGGTAAACTCTTTAGGCATGTGATCCCCAGGGGAGAAGCCATACCGCATTAATCAGCCGCAATATCTGAAGTAAGAACATCAAGCAACCGGCCATTTAAAAGCTAAGAGCAATACTTTTAACTCAGATGTTACTTGGATTAAAGCCAGAAAGATGGTTTTCATTGAATGATCGCGAAACGAAAAATCTATTTTCATCGATATTGCAAGGTGAGCAAATTCTCATTGCTCAAAAAAAATCAATGCATATAATATCCACAGCACATGTGCAAAAAATTATATACTAATTCTGATCTAAAATAAAGAAAATTGTTGCCCGTAGTGCTGGAACAGATAATAACCGGGCAGTTTTTTTTTAATCTTAAAAATCATCCTGTACACGAGGGAAGCGCATAAGGAGCGCCATTTTTTTAATATATGAAAAGGTAGCTACTTAAATGAAAAGTTGCCTATACTTCCTTCAGATTTGACGAGAGTGATTTGATTCTTTTCAAATTTGCTCATGAGCGATAAGGGGAGTTTGGGACTTTGAAAGAGTGATTAAAATTATTCCTGCTGGTTTTGTCTCTACTCGGTAATATTTTGATTTAGTCTTAAGGAGGAAAATGGCTGGCATTGACATGAGTTGTCGGCATGACTATCCAATCGTCAATGAACAATGAACCAAACTAAGGAATTTCGCATTTTCTTGCATGTTTCCGCTATTAACTCCAGGGTTAAAAAAATACGGGTGGACGAGGTCAGAGTGGAGTATAGACTCACGTGAATGAGAGCTGCTAGATTATCCTTCCGGTTTGCTGACGGGTGACGAACCTCACTAGTACGATACCCACAGAAGGTAAACACTGCAGGTTCTCGAAGGAGCAAAAGACTCAGGGGACAGGGTGGCGCAGCTCTTATATACCCGTCGTCTTCACGAGAATCCTGTCCATTGTCCACCCGATTGACCATTGCCAAAGCAAGGGGGTGGGGGAGAGGGAGTTCCATGCTAGCACCACACATCTCTTGGGAAAGGGAGGAGAGAAAGTGGATGGCGGGGAATCCCTCCTGGCCTTACGTCATTTCAGGATCTCAAGCATCCACGAAGGAAAAAGAAAGAGAAAGCCCGCTGACTCTGTTGATCATCTTAAGCGCGAGCCCGTGCCGTGCCGGATTTCCGGATCCCCGGCTCCATCTTCATTACGCATTCCTTAGGGGAGGAGGGGGACTAGTCCAAGTCCCAGACTTGGTATACAATAATGTCATAATCCATATCGGCTCCAAATGATGGTCCCATAATATTTATTTTGCAACTTCAAAGGTTCTAGAAATACAGCTTTTCTAATGGAAAAGTGGCAAGAGATTTTTAAAATATTGGGTCTAAATAAGCCTACCAAGCACCCGCAGGGACAAATGCTACTATTGGGTGCCAAAAACAGATGCACCACCCCTGGCCAACAAAGATATGGCAGGCCACAGGATTACAGTTAGCTTATTCTGATATTCTGATTAGCCGGGCTTCTATTGCATGATATTACTGCGACATGGCTTGTTCTAAACTGAATGATTAAAAAGAGGTGGGGCACGTTGACAAAACGGATCGTGATGCCGTTAACCACCCCTGCATCAGGAACCTCTCGAAAAGTGACGGTTCAGAAGCGGTCAACTTGATATACTCTGTTGAATCGTTCAGCATAGAACAAGCCATCTTCTAAAATCAGTAAAATTTGCAGCATGAAAAGAACCGCAACTAAATGGACTATTAGAATGGGCTAAGTATTATTCTGTGGTCCACCACATCTCTGCTGGCCGGAGGGTGCGTCAATTATTGCCCTCTTGAAGTGCATTTGGATTTTTGCATTATGCCAGCAGTGATTGCAACAAATTCATTTGACAACTAGAGCTGAAATTACGTTTGCATTAACTTCCGTCAGTCCCCGGGTGCCCCCCCCCCCCAAAAAAAAAAAAAAATCCCCCCCATTTGCATTCCTGCAGACAAAATGCTATTCAAAATATCAACAGAGTCAAAATATCAACAGGGAATTAACAGGATGTAACATCGAACGCGTTTAGGGGACTTCTTGAAAATTCTAATGAATTTGATCCTTAAGAACTGGTGTAATGGCTTTTTTCCCGCGCGATGTCAAAATAGCGAATGCGTGGTGTGCAAACTTACTTGAAGCTTGACCAATGCAAAACGAAATTTGTTTTATCTCAGTCCAACTGAGCAGTCGGCCGCAGACCACACACGCCTTTGACTGTGCGGGATAACGCTGGTTCTCGGAAGCTAAATGACCAATTTAATTTAAATTTTCGGAAAACTACCAACTACCGTTCTACACTGTTGGATGTGACACATGGTGGTTCGAAGAAGTTCCCAATCCTTTCTGTCGAAGCACCATGTGATAAATCGCAGGAAATTCACAGCTTGTCACGTCTAACTTGTATACGTTTATTCGGAAATTTTCAATGAAATTTATCTTTCCAACCCGCGTAACAGCTTTTTTATCTGCATGTCAAACGAGCGAGTATCTGTGCCATTTGGACGTTCAGTCTGACATGGTAAGAGCAAATCCCATCTTTCGCAAATCAAGCATTCAGGGTTCACAAATTGCACACTTGCAATTTGGCATAGATGTAAAAAGCGGTTACTAGGATTTTCAAGGGTCAAGTTCATTGAAGTTTTTGTGAAATCACTTACGCATGTTGCACTTGACATTGTGTTAATATCCTGCATATACCTCGTATAATATTTTGTCTGCGGGCGTGAATAGTTGGGAACTTTTTTGACTTCTCGGTTTATGCACAGATTTATTTCAATCGCTTTCTCCAAATTATTATTTTTTTGCAGCGAGGGGCCTTCCTTTCTCTAACGCAACCGTGCATTTCCATCAACTAATATAATCTTGGTTTAATATTTGATGGATGAAGGCCATAATATAAATCTGACGTATTGATATGCTGGAAATCTTAGGCTTTCAATTTGGTAATATACAGGGTGGCCGAAAAGTCACCGTACCCCTATTTACCTTCTCATATATTTTTATACAGTTCGCGAATAGAGATCTAAAAAATACCCGTGCCTATTTCCCATGCCCGCTCAACGCAGCGGCGAAAAAAGGAGCATGCGCTACCGGCTGGACGACTTTTGCGAAAACTCAGCAGAAATCAGTTTTGGCGGTTAACCATGGCGGACACCCAGCGCCGGCCCTAGCTATTTAGGATTATTTCGTTATTTATTTAGCGAAGAGACTCCCGAAGTGACACTGCTCTCACAATTCGAGAGTTTTTGGCTAAAAAAAAAAATTCCTGTGTTGTCCCACCCATTTTCTTCACCGGACCTGGCTCCGTGTGAACTTTTTCCTGTTCCCCAAGATTAAATTTCACCTGAAAGGAAAATGATTTGAAGACATTGCACAAGCATCAAGGAAAATGCGACGAGGCAGCTTAAGAGCCTTTCACTCCAGGACTTCCAGCACTGCTTCCAGAAGTTGCAGGAGCGTTGGGATAAATGCATAGCATCGAGGGGGGAATACTTTGAAGGGGACTACTAATAATTTTAATGTACTTATTAAAAATAAAGTTTACGGATAAAAGTACTGGACTTTTGATCAGACCTCGTATATATGAAAAGGTAGATAGGGGTACGGTGACTTCTCGGCCACCCTGTATTAGTTTTTGTGACTTCTGGAATTTTCGCCAGCAAAAATTTTCCTTTATAATGAAGCTCCACGGGAGCTGGCAAACTGAGTAGTCCAACTTATAGATTGACAATGAGTTCCATAAAAAAAAATATGGATCCTTTGGGTGAATATGAATGCTTTTGCAGCATCATCGTGGTATTAACTCAAAGCACCCCTTTGATTGCTTCCCTTTAACCGCACAAAAAAAGAAAAGACACGTTATGTAAATGTACGCCATAAAAAAGGATGAGTAGTCAGTAATTGAAAGTGACGAAATTTTCAGAGGATAAGACAAAAGAGGTTGTAAAGAGTATATACAGCAAGAGAGCTGTCAAATTGGAAGTACTGTAACACCAAATGTCGCAGTGCAATGAATACGTTCACAACACGTTCTAGAAGTAGACATAAAAAAGGAGATATAAGGGCCATTCATCGTTGCTATCTCGAGGTCGCAAATGCTTTCGAGCGATTTACAGCCTCTCGGCGATCCACGTGTTAAAGCAGTCATTAAAGCGTGAATATGGGAGCAAGGATTTGGGACTTTTCTTTTTTTACACTGCTGTACGTTTTAGGTATGGAAATCCGTGGAAAAGTCGGGCGCAGCAACAGCATTGACTGCACAAGTGTCAACTCGATGAAGTCATAATGTAACTTATCAATATCATTGAATTCATGAGATTCAATGTAAGATCAATTGATTGCATGAACACCAATTTAACACTTACATTAAACTACTGGTTGTGAGTTGTATCGTAGAATCTAAAATACGAGGTATAGTTGCGTCGTGACCGCAGGCTGTGAAAAATTGACATAATGGAATAGTCATTTCCCAAAATAGGCTGACTTCCTCACTCTTTCAGCAAAGAGCTGAAAGAACGCAGGTCATTTTGCTTTGGTTGGCACTGATCAGATGCTTGCTTCTCGGATAACAGGACTGATCCGTATCCCTGTAGAGGAGCTAATAGAGGCTGATGAGTCTTTGGCCCTCTCCCTCGTCTGATTCTAGAATGCATTCTTTGTATTCAATCAAGTATCGATCGGAATGGGAATCTTGAAGGAGGGGGACATTCGGGGATGTAGCTTTGGGTTATCAAGGGTTCTTAAGTTAAACACTGACGTGTCATTTTGATATCGTCTCTGAGTGGCTTGATTTCATTGAAATCGATGTCCATGTCGATCCGATGCAGACGATTTTAAGTTCGGGAGGAGAGCACGCAAAAAACCCTTTAAATTGAATGAGCCAGAAAAGCGACGGAAACGATGGATCTCCTTGCAGTTCTAAAACAGTGGTTTTCGACTTTTTCCGGGAAATGTACCAGGTTACCGTGCCTTAACCTCGATTGTACCTACAAAAATAATAGAAATTCATGCAAGTTAATTCATAATCACTTTTGTTGATTCAAGGAAGTTGCGAACAATCCATGGATTGTTCGCAATACTTGGCCATATATCTATCATATTAATGTCTTTTTCACGGACCGTCAAATGTCACGCGTGCCAATGACGAGAGCCAGAGTTACCAGTGCTGGCACGCGTACCAGCATTGAAAATCGCCGATCTCGAAGATGAAGAAACTTCGGGTAGAACAGGCGAGAAAATCCCGTTTATATGCATAATTTCTGGGTTCAGAAAGCACGCTTTAACATCGCCATGGCTCAAATCCACGTGGATGGAGCAGTTCTCCAGGATCTGGGAAAAAATTCCTCAAGGGAAATACCACGTCTCTTCTTTGCTCTATAGGTCGAGTCCGTGTGATTGCGTCGGACAGAGCCCGATTTCCGTCTTGCAAATGTCATTCTCGCATGAGGTAATGGTGAAAGCACGATAACCGGATGGAAGACCGGTCGTGTTTACGCGAGCAAGCAGGAAAACAATGATGACCTGGATCACGTAACAAGCCCCAGAAGAAAACAATCCTTTTCCCCTCCGTCTCCGCGATTCCGGACAACAAAAACATTGGGGATGAGGGAAAATATTCCGGGGGGGATGGTCACTCGCAGCCCCTCCTCCTTCCCACCCCTACTTCCTTTTCCTTTTTTTGTGGCTGGGGAAGTACGCACAAGCTAAAAGCGGATGCAAACACGGATCTCTCTTCGCCGCGACGAGAGTGAAAGTGAAAGTGTTTTTCTCTAACTCGTCCATCCCATTCATTCATACTCACGCCCCCACACGGTGAACATATAGAATGAAGGAGTCCAAGGTAGAGCGATGACCCCGGCATGCCCACATCTTGACCTATTTCCAGCTCGCTCAGCAGAGTTCTCTGCCGCGCTGTTATGCTGTGACAGGCGCGTGAACAAGGGAAATCTTGAAGCTTGGAATGGATATTTTATCGTAGATCAAATTCGAATTTCGTAGACCTACACTTTCTCTGTTCGCTCAAGTTTCACGAATCGGTTACCAAGTGAGGTACTTTTTTCCGTCTTTTTTTCTTTAGCTGGAGTCTGATTTATTTTCCCCACCTTTCAATATGTGCTATACAAGGTGGTTCCCCTCCAAAATATGGTTCAATTATGCAGACTATAATTACTATTGGGTGTTGATACTTGTATTCGACACTGAAACAACTATTCACTTCATCATATCCCAGCACTTCAAATCATCTATTTCAGGTGTTCCGGATCACGAATTTTCTGGCGGAGACAATCTCACCCTGAAAAAGGTTGGTGCGTTGTCCCGCTCATCACAATTCACCCTCATTCTCACACTGTTCAGACCTGGACCTCCATTTATTATTATTATTATTTTTTTTTTTGTCTGGGAAGCCACAATCGGAAAGATGTATTGCCAGGAAAGTTGTGATCTGGAACATTCGAAACAGAAGAGTTTGAGAGCAGTGGAATCTATTTCCCAGAGAGCGTTGCGAGGAGCTATTGGGCACAACCGATTGAAATTCAGCAAGAGTTGGGAGCCATTGAACGTCTGTTTAAAGACAAAGAAACTTGGTGTTTCAATAAGGGTAGTTCTAAAGTTACTGACGTAACACCAGACTCAAAATGAAATCCTGAATGATGTTGTATCTTGAAGGTAGTTTGGTTCAGAAATTCCATTGTAACAGTGCCTTATAGAGCATAGATACCTGTACCTATTGCAGTCAAAATTTTCTCATTTCTCCCATGAATGAAAAAAGGCGGGCCATTCATGTCGTGTTGCTGACGTAACACATTTTAGACAACGGTTTTCGTTCTGCTGCTTCCCTTTCAATTTTGTCTGATTTGGCTTGACCTAAAGCTTCCATATTTTCAGAAAAGAAGACATAGACCTTCGCCATTCTTCATGCCAAATGACTTTTTTTTGGTTCAAAAATGAATTGGCTCGGAGAGTTTTCCAGCGTTACTGACGTAACATATTAGTCAAAAAGCGAGATTCACCAAGCAGGTGTTAAATTGATTCAAATGGAATGGTGCAGGAGTAATGAAAAACCATCCCACTTAAAGTGATCAAGGTTTAATAGGGCTCATTTGAACCAAGTTTGGTACTCATACAGAGCAGGAAACATGAGCTGGATGACGGTTTTGTAAATCTATTTTTTAGAACATTTGTTCCAACAACTCTGGAACTGTCCATACATACAAGTTTCGCCGCTCGATAGTAATTATTATTGTTCCCATAATTGAATGATAAAGGATGAAACATTTTTATCTACGCCCCCAATTATAGTGCCCTTGGCGCTCATCCACTGCTCTCCTTGGGAAGTTTACTTCTGGCAGAATTTGCAGCTAAAGCGGGGGCGTGGAAGTAATGATACAATGCGATAAAGCTGAGTTTTCCTGTTTAGAATATCTGTAAATAGAGCGTGGCTCTTAAGGAGGTTTATATATTTCGAATTCCCCTGTAACGACACATCACCTAAAGAACAATTTTATGTCCCGGTCATAAAAATTAGACTTTTATTGTCCATATATGCTGTGAACATCGCAATGACCCGTAGCCCCGGGCTGATCGAGTCCGTAGCCCATATTTCTTTTGTCCGTTTCCCCCCCCCCCCCCCCCCCCCCCGAGTTTGAACTCTTTTCTTCTCGAAACCCGTTTCTTCCTTTCACACATTGCAGATCGCATTCTTTTGTGTTTAACCTTATTCCAGAACGAAGTTTGCTCAGAAGACTTTCGAGCGTGGGGAAGAGAAACACTGGTTCGGTTTTCGTTGCAGCGCCTGTCAGCTCATACCAGAGAAGTACGTGACCTTTTCCGGTCACGTACTTCTCTGGTATGAGCTGACAGGCGCTGGTAATGGGCGAAGGCCTAAAGGCTGACCAAAACAATGATAGATTTTCATTCAGGAAGCTTAATTGCCTATGAGTGAGGATCACAATAGTCTTTTACACGTGTCAATGACGTCATCCCAAGCCTGTCAAAAGGGCGAATACCCAATTTTGACTTTTTCAGGAGGGTAAGAATTTGTTCCTTTTCGGATCGAAGAAGGAAAACTGAAGAATGCGTCGAAGAGTTGAGAATCTGAGCTGAGTGCAAACGTACTTAACTTTTTATTCTTCTTTCTGAAAACGGGAAGAATTCTATCCCCCCCCCCCCAAAAAAAAATTTTTTCCTCTTCTCAGAACTTTCGACAAAACGTTCTCATGGGTTTGTTTCCTGTCTATTTGGTGTGTGGTTTGAGTCAGAAACCGGCCAAACAATAACGGAGCTAATAATAAAAGAACAGGCTTATATCGAAAACCAGTGGCGTATTTTGGCTGAGGGGTCAGGGGGGGCAGGGCAACAGCGCGGGGACACCAAAACCCACCCGAGCGATACCAGGTGGGGAAATTATTGAATATTACCTCCAAAGGGGCGCCAAGCTCTGTCCCAGGGGCGCCGGGGGGGGGGGGGGGGGGGGGGCCCCCCCCCCCCCCCCCTGCGGGCGGGGGGGGGGGGGGGGGGGGGGGGGGGGGGGGCTGCCCCCTCTGCCCCCCGTAAAATACGCCACTGCCGAAAACCATAACGCAGTGATTTTCATGTATGCTTTCCTAAATGACCCTAGCTTATGTATGGTTGCGTCCTCCTCCATTCTGAGAACAGTTTCTGAACACAAGTATGTCACCCTGTTTTAACCCTTCAAGCAGTTTTCTCGTACACCGTACGTTTATCACTTAGGAGGTCAGGTCAAAACTCAGCGCTTGAAGGGTTAATGAAGCGTAGCCTTCCTATGGGAAATATTTCCGTCATTCGATGAATAATAAATGAAAGAAAAGGCTTGCAGCGGTTCAACTACTGTAAACAAACGGATGATCAGCCACCAAGAGATCGATGAGGTTCCTTCTTAATGCGCAAATTATCACATCTTGGCCTGATGATGGAAATGACGAAGCAAAGCACTTTCTGAATGCAGACGAGATCGATACTTCGTATTATCGCAACTACAGCAGAAGACCCACTCCCGCCTCTTCGATGATAAGAGCAAAAAAGTTCTATAGGAATTTACATGGAAAGGACTGCCTAGGAAATCCTCATTTTGCAGGGTGGCCCAAAAAGTGTAACTGAAATATAATATCGTACTCATTTGGTTTGTTACTGGTAACAAGAAATACGTCCCAGTTAGCCCTGAAATAATTAGGATCGTCGAACATTAGGAGTCATGGTGAATACTCCAACAATGGACCGATCGTAACAGAAAACCTCGCTGCAGTTGGTTTCAAAGTCCCGGTGTTGGCAATGCAAACAAGGAAGATTTTGGCAGATCTCATTCTGTCCATGCGAATGAAAATGTAGGATAATGTCGGAAATTTGTATTTGTACGATCGATGACTTCGTCCAACAGATGGAGCCGTGCTTACAGTGGGACGGTGGACATATTGCTTTGATGACCTAGAAAGATTAAAAGCAATCATCCTGTGCATGAGACATATGACTAAAATATGGAATAACTTATAACCTTTAATAAACTCAGTGATGTCTTCTTAGATATTTCGATTACCTTTTTTCGGGTCACCTTGTATTATCTGGTTTGGTCCGCCAGAGGAGAGTCACATCCCTTTATGATAGAAGAAGTCCTGAAACGTCCAAGTGTCCCCTGAGTCTTCCTGTTGTCTTTTCAAATACTTTTCGACTGCAAAGTCGGAGCATCGGCACTACCCTATAGATTCAAATTTAAATAAGAAGAGACGCACAGCCCAGAACTGCAAATTCCAACTGTCAGTTCCGTACCAACGCTTGAACTCACGCTGTTCAAGCCCAACAATATTCAGTTTCGCATAAAAGTCACGCACTTCGCCTTCTGTTGCATCGTTGTCGCCATCTTGCTTCCTACAGTGCTGCCACCCACATAGACTGAAAAGTAGAGAGTTTGAGCAGATTACTGCCAACTTTCATTTTTCTACATCTACTGCTTTTCAAGTAATAAAATTTTACTTTTGGATGAATAATTTTGAGACACCCTACAGAAAAAAATGTCCTCATTAAATTTTTAAATTAAAAATTTGTATCAATTCAAATATGCAGGGTGGGCCCAAGAGTTACCCCGAAAGACAAATGAACTAGACCGCAAGAACTTTGAATATTTATTCTGTGTTTGCTTAGTGTGTTGTGACCGTGTGAGGTTCTCTGAATTCATCACAAACCTCCAACAAACATATATTGGAATTTATTTGCATTGTAGTGCAGTTTAGTTGTTAAAATTTTCGACATACTAAGTGAAATTAACCTTTGGTCCAATCTGTATATTATATATTATATAGTTATATGTAAAATATTATATAAATTGTAAAAATATTTTAAAGTGAACTTAATGAACTTAGTTAAAATAAAAGTAATATAAATAATTGTATTTTTTGGGTTGAAAAAGACATAGGCGGGTGGTATTGGGCCCGTTGGCCATGTTTATGCCAATTTTCAACATATCAAAAGTTGGGTGCTGTTCGGTGAACCTTAATATGCATGAGATGGGGTCAAAAGACCCCAGACTGATTTTTTAATGCTGATTTTTGTACAAATAGATATTTCATTTTTCATGGGATTCAAGCTCTCCCTCAATTAGACCTCCCCAATCAAGAATCACATTTGCGCCGAAACAAAAGTTCATATGTTTTCGTATGCAATATCATGATAATTTCACCTTGGAGTCAACAAGACCCCACGGCATGCAGGAACGTCATTGAATGTGTCACCTTGAAGCATTGTATTTGATGCAATTTGGGGGATGGACATTGAACTAGTGTCACAAGAAGAGGGTTCTCGTGTTTCCTGAAAACTGTAGGACTCTAATATGGAGGTCGGAATTTGGGAAAAAAGAGATATGCTTTGAAACGAACAAAGTGTGATTAGTTGTTATTTTTTGCAAGTTAATTTTCAAACAATATACAAATCGATTAACGAATGTCTTAATTTATTCAGATTATCATACCTATTATGTTGTTAGGCTTAAGTTTTTTTTATACAAAGAGTTAGAGCGTGTTTAATGAATGAGGTCAAAATGATACCTAGTCATGACGCTAAGGGAAAACTTATGCTCGTGCAGATGAGGGTTAAAGATAAAACTGTGAGAGAAACCGAACGTGTTCACACTTGCGTCGTGACTTGGGTTAGGGGAGAACCAATAGAGGCGAACCCGCATCAAATGATAAAAAAATCCGGGTTTCTAGGTCTGCGTTATGGGGTGACTTCCATTTAATCTCGTGTTCCAGGAATAAGGGTCGGGGAAAGTTCGATCTGGTATTCCAGGGAAAAACAGTGGAACGGGTCCCCTCCACTCTGCCTACCACATCCTGTTACGCTGTCTGACCTTTATAGGAAGAATGCTTCCTCTATGGAACGGGCAATGTCAACGTTATGAGATGAATGTTTCATTTATTGAATGCTACGCACTTCGATGCTGTCTCGGGTTCGTATAATGGACGTACGATGACGTAATCTAGCAAAGGAGACTCCTTGGATGTGATGAGACCTGAAATCTGATATCAGTTGTTCATCATATTAGCTATGTTATTAATCTCATTGCAATTTGCGTGAAACTCTGCAAAACACCGCCGTTTCACGGGGATGCTTGGCTGAGATGGAATGCGAACAAATTTCAGTACAAAAAAAATATTTAAAAATTATGCAAACGAGGCTTATCTCAATAAGTCTCAATTCTCAATAAGTAAAGCCAGTTTCTACATATGTAACCTAAATTTCTTGGGAGGCCACATCTGTTGTTGCAGGAAGAAAGAGTTTCTTCATTTTTTAACATGATTGCCATTAACATTGATGCATTTACCCCACTGTGACGAGCTGACAGATACGCTTTGCATAAGATGCTATCTCCCGAGAACAAAATTATTATCGTACAGCATTGTGTACCTCTTCGTCCATCAAAACACCCTCATCCAGGCTTTTTTCAGTAAGCTGAACAGGTGATGGACGGTCTCATCCGGCAGCTGTCACAGGAGACACATTGGCATCGTTTGGCTGAGAGACGAAGAGGCATCCACTGTACAGTCCAGATTTGCCTGCAAGTGACTATCACCTGTTCGCCCCACTAAAAAGACACCTGGGTGGGCGCTTTTAGGATAACGAGGTGCATTATGCTGTGAGACGATGGCTTCGATCTCAGGGCATTGCATCGCTCGCAAGGATGTATTCGTCAACGAAAATTCAGATGAAATAGCCCTTGACGAAAATTTTTTCCATATTCGTCAGGTAGACGAAAACGAAAATGAATTTTTCATGGACGAAAAGTGGACGAGAACGAAAAATGATGTCCTGGACGAAAATTACATTTCGTTATATTTTCATCCCATCCTGCCAAAAAATGTGCAGACATTCTGCATTATATTGAAGTCGAAAGTGAAAAATGTTTATTTTTTTGCTGCCGAGTTTAGAACCCTGATATCCCTTATGTGAGAATGAAAATGGGACAACCGCAGTGAAAGAGTTAAAGTAATGCACAATATTTATACCTAAAAATTGTTTTCTATTTATGTATCTCTCGGTAGTCTCGCTCACATTTCACATTTCCCATCCATGCTTGCGCACAGCCCGCGTGTGTAGGGTGTCGTGTCCTTTATTTGGTGTTCGTGGATTGTATTTTCTCATCCTGTGCGAAACCGTTTCGGCCAGGTCTATATGGTTGACCTAGACCTACTTACTTTTCTCTGGTTCTGACGCTATCCATTGTTGGCTAAGCTATACTTCATTTGCCTAGATATCTGAAAATATCACAAAATATTTAATGGGCAAAGGTTTTGCGTCTTCAAACGTTTTTCATGGGTTCAGGCTAGACCTAGGCATATGACAGGATTACTTAATATGATCGGAAGCAATAC
This sequence comes from Darwinula stevensoni, assembly GCA_905338385.1. Taxonomy (NCBI): domain Eukaryota; kingdom Metazoa; phylum Arthropoda; class Ostracoda; order Podocopida; family Darwinulidae; genus Darwinula; species Darwinula stevensoni. The sequence goes on along the minus strand of CAJPEV010000002.1, from coordinate 66,174 downwards.
TTTTTTGGATACAGGCCCAGTCCTAGACTAGGCCAAAGTAAGGTGTAACCTTAGGCCTGTTGCTGTATCATATAGATCCAAAAAACAGAATCTCCAAGTCCCTCCACATTCGCACATTTTTGCCAATGAATCGTCAATCACTTGTAAAGGTTCTGGATTCTCAAAGGGTTCCTGGAGTTTCCTCCATAACATGATACATTCATGGAACCTAACTAGTATACATGCTGGACATACACCCCTCCGTATCGATCCGTTTCGGCAAAGGATGTCGGCGTGCAAATTCTTAAAATAAAAAAGGCCAAACTCAATATTATGAAGAACGATAGAAGAAGAACTCATGCGTATACTTGAACATATAAACCACTCCGTCCAACTTTTTTCACACGGCCAATGCAAAAAAAAAAATTTGGGGGTAAGTTAAAAATTTCAAAATAGATTACAACACGTCTGGACGTCCAACAGATTTTATTCAAGGGGAAGATGAGCAAAAAGTTACGAAGAAGAGATAGGGACTTGAGCGCACGAATGAAATGCGGTCAAATTCTTGTCCTACTGGGCTTCAGCTGCAAAATCAATCGTCTCGCATTGTCCACAATAGGTTTTATTGTCTTCTTATTCAAGAGGAATACAACCCCGAGAATTGCATCTCAGCTCTGTTATCCGAAGAGGTAATGAGTCAGTTCAGTCCTAAATGGGACTTGAGGCGATGGCTTAGCCAGTGGCTCATGACAGGTGGTGGCAATAGGATTCCTTTTTTTTAATTCCTTTTTAAACACTTTGCCCCAAATCTCATTTCCACTGATTTCGCAGAGATTATCTCGCCTATCTTTTATGAAAATTCATTTCTGTTACCAACGCATATTAACCAATGTTTTTGTGTCACTCATGCATTTATAGGTATTAGTTGATTTACAAGCTTACAAACGGGTGACATTATCCTGTGCATTCCAGATGGAGGGAAAAACATTAAGCAAAATTGAAGTCTTTAGTAGTAAAAATTAATGTAACAATGCAAAAAGTCAACTATACTTTTTTTCACAGATTTGACCGGTTTGACTACAACATGCTGTTTTTAGGGGTACAGTTGTCTCACAACGGAAGCCATTTGGAACCTGCATCTCAGAATTTGCCATGTCCTTTGTTTTTGTCTGATGACCGAGATGGGCTTTTATCATGGGGTTGTCAAGTTCAGCACCATCTGGACAGCAAAAAAAGTTGCAACCAAGCATGACCGAGATTATTTTGCATGGCTATGAATCTCTTTTATTTTAAATTAAAAGTTATATCATGCATTTTAAAATAGAAAATAGGAAACTCAATTCCTTGCTCGAATCCTCCACAATTTTAAGAAATTTGAGAATATACCGTACTAACGAGAGTCTTTGCCCTTCGGGCGAAAATTTTCAGGTTAATTGCCCCCTCTCCTTTCCCTCAAGGAGGGGCTCCCATTGTGCTGTATCCAAAGAGTGTGAGTTTACTGAAATCACAGTTTCAAGAACTAAATGTTTATCAAGTTTCAGCTATCTATAAACTTACCTGCCGAATTCGCTGAAGAGAAAATATTGACAGCATTGAACAATTCATGAAAAACTTATCCTTGAATACATATTTTAATGGAAACAAATGCTTATTTTTCCATGTCTTTTTTATACTAATCAACGAGTTGATTCAGGAATTAAGAGTCTTGCATGACTGCAACTGAATGGAGGGGGGGGGGAGAGAAAATAGGACCAGAATTGCACTGTAGGATATTTTGAATGGACCAAGTTTCCGATCAAGTTTCATACGATTGCACTTTTTAAGGATTCCCGGGAAAGCTGCTTTCTCAGCCTTAAGATATTTTCATGAATACCTCGCCATTCTCAGTCCGTGTGATATGTACAGCTAATGCAACGCAGACCATCTTCAGGTTTCTATTGTCTTTTGTTTATTGCCCTTGATTCCTTCCTCATACTTTACTCCCTCCCAATAGAACAGTAAGATATGTAGCGAAAGTTTGGGCTATTAGAGACTAAACACAAACACTCGTTATCATCACTTAATCCCGTCGTTACTTCCCTTAGGCACCTGCAGAAGAACGATAATCGCGATATTAAAAAAAAATCGAAATCGCCCTCTCGAAATTTTGACCTCGAGGATGCCTGAAACAGAGAGACCAAAAAATATTTTATCGGCAGATCATGATTCCGAACTGGATCATGTGAACGGACCGAGGTAAAAGCTCAGAAATTGTGCTCCGATTTTCGTGGAATATTGCAGTCTATGACTCAGCTTTATGGTTAAATCGCGCCCCATCGTCATCCCGCTACGTGAGGAATGTTCATTCATGCGAATCGTCCGACAAGGATCTCGTAATACATCCAATTATTCCGCCGAAATTACTCCGAGATGTTGGCTCCTCCTGACCTCGATCGAACGATCAGGTGGAAGAGCGGAATGCGCGTCAAGGACGGAAGGATTCTCATCACAGAGCATAACACTTTTCCTTGGACATCTGAAAGAAGCTTATTATGGAACAAGTTTCAACGTCCTTGACTAGGCATTAACAATTCATGGTCAAGACGAAAGCAAATATTACTTGCATATATACATACATACATACGTAGCGTATGTACAGGTAGCCAAAATTACCTAGTATATATAGAAGGCATTGGACCGTTTTTAACAGTTCTCTAAAAGTAAATTGATTTACTTAAATACATAAATGAAACTGGTATTTGCGTAGTAAATTTACACATTCACACTTGATCTGATCTTGTTCCTCAATATTTCAAACCATGAAAAGAGAAATATATATCGGGTGAAGCAAAATAACGCGCCGCTCTTTAAAATTTGGTGGCACCTCTGAAACGGCAGGTAAAACAAGGAAGTTTCTTTCATACCCACCTCTATGCATCCTTTGAGTATCCGGAAAATTTGGGCCATTTATTTCTAACTATTAGGTTGGTGCAAAAATAATTGCGGTTTTTGTTATTCCAAACTTTGATGCTTATTTTGGAATAAACTTTTATTTAACTATGTTCATGTAATATACCATGTTAAAGCGCGGAATTCGCTCTACTGTAGAATTCTATGCTACAGGAATAAATAGACTTGTTTCTTGTTGGCAAAAGTGCGTAGATTCTAATGGTTCTTATTTCGATTAATAAACTTTATTCTAAGCTGAGATATACTGCTTTAAAGTTGATGGTTAAAAACCGCAATTATTTTTGCACCAACCTAATATTTTCTAACTATTTTTTGCACTCACACCTGGACGCTGACGGGAGGACCTGCTCCATTCACTCAGAATAACAATTCTTTTCAGGGTTTTTTCCTCTGCACTTTAGAATCCACCAGGCAGATCTCTGACTCGTCCTTACCTCTAGCAATTTGCAGATTAGAGTTTTACATCCCAAGGTTATTTGAGAAACAATGACTTCTTCCCCAGAAACGCAGTTACCTTCAGTTCCGGCTTGTTTTAGTCTTCTGCTCTTTCACTTCCTTCCAGGTAAGCCGGTCTCTCGCAGCTGAATCAATCTCTTAACGATTCACCAACATATTGTTCATCCCTAATCAAAAAATTGTTGCAAAATTCTGTCCCACACCATCCTTTCCCGATAAGTAGCATTTTTATGGACAAACGGAGGAGCTCTGACCGAAGATTAGTGCGCTCCACTAGTACCAACTACTCTACCGCCGATACGTTACCTCGTGCAAAAGTAAAAATCAAGTTGTTTTCGCTCCTGTACTAAAACGGCTAGAGAGAAAACCCCCCCAAGAATTTCAGGACATTTCAATGATACGTAGAAGTCATTGCAAAAAAAAAATTAGCCATGCTATCTGCTATCTTATGAACTCCAAAGACTCGCAAAGAGCGGTGGGTTTTCTTTGTCTCACCCGGTATATATCAATACTTTACTACGTGATTTTTGACACACCCTGTACATCTTATCTCGTATATTTCCAATAACGTCCTTCTCAACTTTATGGTGTTGCAGTCGAAGAATTTCCTTCGATGGTCCCGATCCCGGACAACGAACTCGAGCTCAGGCTCGAGTCCAATCCCGTGTCATGCCGAGGCTCGAGTGACGAAGCTTCGTGACAGTCGTTGCACCTGGTCCACCGCCTGGTCTTCCGTCGGTCATCTTGGACCGAGAGACTCCTTTTAGGAGTCTCTCAAAGGACATGCGGCAGACGTGTCGGACAACGGGACTTTTTATCTCTCGATCCGAAGAGGAAGCTGCTCGACCAGGGATCCCGGCACAGTCACTATCGCGGTCCCGGTTACCTCGGGCGACGATCGATCCAAACTCGTCACGCATGTGTTGGTTCGTCTTGGGTCACCCCCACCAGAAGCACCTGTATCATGCAAGAAAATGGATCATGATCGAATGGGAACCCGATGGGAGGTCTCACCCTCATGAGAAAGATGATGAGCATCCTTCATCTTTAGGGTTACACCCTGTAACTGAGCAATCAGTTCATCTAACCCCGATAGGCTTCCACGGATGGCGAACAATCAGCTCCAGTGAATATGTAGTTTTTGATTGTGCCATCTTCTGCTCAGGCCGTCCTCAATCGCCGGATGATTTCTTTCCTCAACATGTGACCCGCCTAACTCCCAGAGCTAGAGCAGAGCCTAGCTTTGGGAAAACAAATCCTCAAGGATATGCAGGTGCAGTACACATTAAAAATCTGCCGTGTCAGACGTGGGCTCAGGCACCGCGTAAGCAACCCCTAAGGCCTTTTAGAGGGCTGCGAAGGGGCGTCCCTGCCCGAGGGATTGTGATATCGGTTGTGATGCCAAGCAGGCACCCCTCCTCCCTGACGTGGTCTGTAATTGAGAAACGTCTCTTTCCTGGTGTGTCCGCCTCTCAATGCTTTGCGTTTCTTGATCATGCCTTTTGATGGGATCCTCTTCCCACTTCGGAGGTGGGCTGAATTCTGGAAGTATTTCAATTTATTTTTAAAAATCGGAATCGAAGGCGTGCCACGCTCTCCCGAGTTCGATGGAATAGCAATGACACTGAAACCATTGTATTCCTTCTTGCTTCCAGGGAGGCCAGATGAGAACCAAGCCTGCTGGTTCTTGACACCTGAATGTTCCGCTTTCACCTGGCATCGCATAGATGAATCAAAAGCGCTATGGGAAGAGACATTTTTCCCGCCTCCTTGACCCTTTGTTGATTGCACTAAAATTATTTTGAACTGGATTCCTTGGCTTTTGCCGATGGATGCCTGGAAGCTACGCTGTTTTGCGCAGACGTAGCTCCAGGGGAGAAATTCCGTATCGACACCTGTGTTGCGGCCTGTGATTCTGTGGAGCCAGTTCGTTGTGGCATCGGAATGCCGAGACGCTAGCGACACCTGGTGTCGCCTTTTGTAGGGTAATGATGCTCACCTTTTCTCATCCTCTTTGATGCAGAGCTCGGAAGAGGATAAAATTACACAAAAAACCAATGGATATTGGGATCAAATAGAAGGCTCGGAGAAAAGGCCAATTTTTCAAAATGAATGAAAATGTTTTTGTCGTTAGAAGCCACCGGTTAGTGTCCTGTCTTGCATCGCTATTTCTTATGGACTTCGTCAACAATGAGTACATTTTTTCATCCGGTCGCGTTCGAAATTTCGGTCAAGAGTGATTGCGTGAAATATGATGTGGTATGTCTTATTAAATGAAATATGATGTGGTAAGTCTTATGTCATTAAGTGTGACGTTTGTGAAATGACTAGATATATTCGTAATATGATGGCGTGAAATTTGGCTCAAGTATTGAATTATTCACACCCGCCATTGGTGCAAGACCGGGAAAATTTTATCGAAAATAATAAGAATGAGCCAAAAACGGCAAAAAAAAGAAGAGACACGGATGTGATTGAAAAAATTGTGCTCTCTTTATGAAATCGTGAGTAGCTAGAAATGAATCATGGCGCCATTTCGTAAATTTTTAATGCTTTTGTCTAAAGAAAACAGGAGAAAGTACGACTGCGGGAGGGTGAGAACGAGGTAGATAGATCTCACAATACTTTGGGTGAGACCTGCTGGGATCCCAGGGCGAATCCTGCTTGTCGACCAGCGGCGATTCGAGCAGTGAAGGAAGTATCTCGTTCGCTTCTCAGCCTCATCCGATGAAGGCTTTTACGGCCTTCACTTTCGATTCGGGGAGACACCGTGCGAAATTGGACAGGGGTGAATAGCCTCCTGCATGGAATCGGTTGCATCGTAACTGTCGGAATCTCATCTGTAGATCTCTGCGATCGACGCCTCACGAGAGATGATTTGTTCACACGTAGGTTTTGTTTGCAGAGAGGATAGGAAGGGAAAGGGAAGAAATGTAGAAAGGGAAAGAAATCAGAGGAACAGAAGATAATTCTGGTTAATTTTGCCCAAAAAGAACTCTGAGAGATGCCTAGTGCGTACCGAATGAATGAGTGGAACAGGGTCCTTGGATGCGTTTTACTACTTAATCACATGGGGTTGATCGCATAATAAAATACTTTTAAGAGTATTTTATTATTTTAACTTTTTAAAATAATAAAATACATCAAATACTTTTGTGTAATGGAGCTTTAAATTTCCTTTTGCGGTGCTAATTGAAGTTTAAAGCTTCATTACGCGAAAGTCATTTTTATGCAATCCACCCTTGATCTCTCGACTCAAAGTTCAAGACCGGCTGGATTCATCCGTCCGAGATCACTTTGACAGAGTCGTTAAATGAGATTTCTTAAGGGAAGAAGAGGAAATTCTCTCCCTTCGCGTCATCGCGTTTCACAATGGGAATAGGGACGAACAAAAAGACGACAGCTTCCTGTGACAACTGCGTCGACACGGTCCAGCAATGACGCAGCCATGCTTATTCTCGCTGACCGATGTAGCATTCGTCTCCAGTCCGCCGAAACAAAGCCCAAATGACGTCATGGGCCTTTCCGTAAACACTCCCGATCGGCCAGACAGTTCAGCCGAAATCTCTCCGAATGAAGATGGCGTTGCTCAACACGAGCATCAGTTCATCTTCCCTACCTCGCTAGTCATATTGAAAAATAATTCTCGTTGCTTTTAGCATAGTAAGTGGATATGAAAGCTCGTACTTCTCCATGGATGAATAATTTTAAAAATTTCTTTAACAGCGCGCCGTTAAAAAATAGTCAGCGGCTACGAGCGGTTGAAAAAAACCACCCTCGTTCATCGATCTTTCGCGGAATCTTTCTCCAAGAATCTGGAACGATGACCTGAGCAAATCGAATCTCCAGAATTGCCTGCACCCTAAGCGAGTGCGGCGTCGGCCCATTTACATTTCTCGCAGACCTTAAGCTTCTTTTCCTTCTGGGTCGATAACTGCGGCGTCTGCTCGGTCGAATGCCAGTACGGTACATTCCATGAAAGGAGCGGAAGGAATCGAGAATTCCTTTCAGCTGTGGAGAAGCTTTTTCCTTTAACGAGGCGAGGTGTTGGTCCTGTCGCCAGGTCGACACCGTACACGAGGGGCTCAACGGCTCAGAATGCAATTTCCAATTACAAACCTGCTCTGAATTAATATCCAGCTCCAAACCGGTTTCTAATTCCAATTTCAATTTCGATCTTCATTTGAACGGGAAAACTCCCTGGGCCATTTATCATACTGGTAGTGGTTGTCGAGCCTTGTACGAGGGTTGGGCTGGATCGAAATTCCTAATCCGACCGTGGAGGTCGTACAGGCACTGCATGACTCTGAGCACAATGTATCGCTAGACTTGGTAGAGAAAATAGATGATAGTTGATGCTAGAAATTGGACTATCATACTCGCAGTGTTAGAGGTGCTCGGGGAAAGTTCCGAGTTCATGCATGAGCGTATCTGAAGGGCGCGGTGAATGTGAAAGGAAAGCAAAACCCAGTCGTGTATTTCCAAGCTCCACCTCGACGTGCATCCACGCCGATAGAAAGAGTGAAGGGGCATGGCTCTCCTGCCTCTGGTCCTGATGCGAATCTCGTTCCTGTATCGTAGCGGAACAAAGTGCAATCTAGTGACACGAGAAGGAATTTCAGGACCGAAGAATGGTGGCTGAAAGGCTCTCGAAAGGAGGGGTGGAACGAACAATATTATGAACAATATTGTATACATGAATATATGAATATTGCATACAGTATATGAATATATAAGCAATACATAGACAGGTATACCTTCGCTGTCGTTTGAGTTTCTCTCCTTGTGAATCGCCAACTGACAAGATGTGGAGACAGGGCTGGCCCTAGCCACTTCAGCAAAGAGACTCCCAACGCCCCCCTCCCCTCCTCAAAATGGAGAAGGGTCAATCTCTAGCGTCCAAAAAGACGTCGAAGCGGAAGGCATTTCCTCTCTTTCTAGTAAAACTGAAGGTGACATCCATTATTACTTCACCCATTCTGGCGCATTTTGGCGCCCCTGGTGAATTTGCGCCCTGTGCGGGGGCACATGTGACACATGCCCTAGACACATGCGCGGAGACATCTCAATCCAGGCGATTAGCAGAAGACGCATTCTGAGGGCGTATCTCAACGCTGCATTCTGCCTTTCTCTCTTCTCCCGTCAGACACGCTAAGTGGTGGTCAACGCCTACTGTCTTCCCAGATCGACTCTCCCCCCAAACTTTTCCATGAGACCCTACCTTCGAGTTGTGAATTAGTACATGCCTTATTAAAAAAGAGATGTCGCTCCATTCACTAGGTTCATTGCTGAACCCTCTGCTCTTAATGACCATTACCATCACTAGGTGTCCCTTGAGTACGATTGGCAGCAGCGCCAGGAGCCAGTGGGTAAGTGGAGGGGGAGGGGAGGGAATAGTAATTCCCAAAACACTCAATTTGCCTAATTTGCCATGTGATGCTTGATTTGCGACAGATGCAATATGGAGCTTCAGACGCAGCATTTTCTCCTTCGGTCCAACTCTTCCCCCCCCCCCTTTTAATAAATTGACCGGTTGTGAGTGTCCTGTGCTGCCGCTCCTGTAGACGACTCTAACGAAAAAATTTTTTTCAAACCCATTGCAATGGCATGTGCAACGGCGCCGTCAGAAAGGGCGACCGTCTCCCCGTGATTCATGGAGATGTTTGAGGTTTATTTCTCTCGTTGACCTTCTCTTATCTTCTCCGCCCCTTCGGACCGCTAAGCTGCCTTCCGTTAGTCTGGCCCTGCCTGCATTCGACCTTGAGGTATGTGAATGACTCGTCCATGCAAGGAGGAAAACAACGCGCGCGGGAATCTTCGAAATTTTTACCTGAAGGTTGTCGGCAACTATTGACGACTTTTCGGTTGGACATTCTTACCGTCCTGTCCTCATCGTCCTTTGCGCACACGAAAGGGAGAGCGAAAATTCTTCATTTAGAATGACTGATGAAGCTTGGACTAGGCCTCTCCATGGTACCTTAGAGTACCTTTACCTTTAGGACCTTCGCGTGGCGTGAAGCCGGACGCTACACGGTGAGAAGCAGCTCCTCGTCGGCTCTGTGACAGTCACAAAGCGATGATTCATGGGTGAGCGTCGAATGACTAGAAACCCAATAATTTCTCCTCAAGTTTGTTGGAAATACCGATGAAAGTTACGGGTGAATCTCCCCTCTACATCCTTCCTCAAATCCCAATTGAAGTCTTGTCAGAAGTCTTTTCGAGGGCTCCACTGGCCTCAGCCATTGTGGAATTCCGTGAATTTTAGCGGTCTGTTCTTTCTACAGTACTGAATATCGTTTCTACCGCCGCGATCTATTGTGAAATATAAAATGAAAATTGCCATAATTAAAGCATTCTGCTTTACTTCCTTGAAAGAGTTTGAACGGTGTTGGCTGTTGCGTCTCGAAAACTAAAAAAAAAAGTGTCCCTCGGCCCACAAGCAACAGGACTTCTGAGTAGTTCGCTGTCTATAATTTATCATTACGCAGAAATAAGTACATTGTAATAGCTTCTGACTGATTCGTACGATGATTTCCACTCTCTTCGATTCGTAAAAGGAAGATGTGGAATTCGTCCCTCCCCATTCAAGAAATACTACGAGGGAGCCGTGGAATGCCTTCGGAATCACTTCCTCCCCGGTTGAGGTACTTCGAGGTGGGGTTTTTGGCCTCTTGCCTCCCGTCCCGCTTTCCTCTCGGCTCGTCCGCTAAACTCACATCGGTCACCCGATCGCTTGCTCTCTTCCACTCGCGTCGGCGAACGAGAGGTAATAAGTGTTCGGCAATGAGATGTCGCACGTGATGTCTTCCGTGCATTCGTGGGGGGGCTTTCCTTCCGGCTCCTCCTTCGCCCGAAAGGTTATCTGCTCATCTCACCCTTTCATCGTCTCTCGCGCCAAGGACGATGAGAATCGAGGCTGCTTTTTCTTTCAGAGTTCCAGGTTTGAAAAAGATGTTGACTGCAGATCCATGTTTTTCACTGGGGCGTCATTATCCATTGCTACGTTCAGCTACATTCGGCTACATTTCTCCCATCTAGCCTCTTCTTGAAGCTCGTCCCACAATATCATGTACAGTTGTATGCGGTAAAGGAAAAACCTGGCGTTACGGGACGAGAAGCACGCACAAAAGGATGACGATCCAGTTTTATGAGTTGGAAAGATGATCCAGCTCCTTAGCCGGATCCGGCCGGATCCAACCACCTCAACTTATTTACCGGAGAAGTAGGCCTCGTGGTTTCCATTCGAGCGTAGAGAAGAGAAGAAATGTCCGCGGCTTCTGCAGCCCGCCGTGTCATAATGAAAATAATGGAAGCCGTATATCATAATGCGAGTACGGGTGTATGTGTGTGTGTGTGTGTGTGTGCGTGAAACGGGACGTGTCCTATTCACTGCAGCCCCGTCATGTGATTGGGATGTAACATCTGCGAGAGGGAAAAAAGCTGCTCCCGTTCCCCCGATCCCCGTAGAGGATCTTCTCGTCTCCAGATGCTCCGAGGATATATGGAGTGTCTAGAAACCGTAACTCTTTGCGGGGGATTCCGCCAACGATGAGGGCAGACAGTGGGAACGGAATACGAACGTGTAACGAGAGTGATGGGGATATGCGAGGCTCCGATGGGAAACACGAGACGGGAAGCGCGCGAGATTACTCCTTTTTTTTATTATAAGCCACACGATGTACTGCCAGTTGTTTGTATTTCCTTTTCCATTTCATTGGAAATTCCGGGGGGGAGGGGGGGCTGAACTGCTTCCCTGGAATTCGCCTAGTTTCCATTTTGAAGATTTATCGATTTGAAAGCGGCCAAGACGACACTGAAACCGAAATGGAATTTCGTGCCACGACTCCGTTGTGGCGGTCACGCATCGCCACGTAACATCCGCTGGGGGCATCGTCGAAATTTTGGCTAATTTCGGCGAATTTTCAAGGTGGTGAGGAGTGAGATGAGAGTTTTGCGATTGTTTTAAGTATATGATATGTTGAATTTAACATGAAGTAAATGCATGCTTCAGGTCTGGTTTATTAGACTTTTTAATAAATTCAAAATTATATATTTAATTTAAATTACTTTAAATTATATTTCCTTCTTACTTTCGTAGTTTTAATGTTATTTTTTTCTTAAACCACACCTTTTCTCTAGTTTGTTTTTATTTTTATTTTTGCGCTCTATTAGTTTTCCTTTTTTTCTCCAATTTGCTGCTTCTTCGTGAAGTACAGTACGTACCCAATCACCTTGCCGAATTTCATGGACCATATGGCTCAAGTGGAATTAGATACCGTTCTCAGTGTTATTTTTCTCATCGTTATTATTATTTATTATTAATAATATTATGATGACTAGTAGAAGTATTATTACATTATTACTAATATCATTAATATCGTTCGTATTATAATTCTGCGTTTCATGTCGAATGCCGGCAAAGAACGTATGAAGGGGAATGAACCACATGCGCGTCTTCACAGTACTTTGATGATGCAGGATGCTGGTCGTGTCCAAGACGGCCTACACCTCGTTTCTGGACGCGGTCGTTGAGGTCATCTAAGACGACGCCGATGATGGTGGAAAGGCAGTCTTCATTCCAAGCTCGACTTTCACTTTGTGTACGGAGTGTTTGTTCGCTTCGTTTGAAGGCCTTGATTTCCGCTTGGAGGTCAGGGTCAGCTGGTCACTCACGTCGACAGGAGGTGTGGGCTTCTTGTGGGTCGTGAGGCCTGGCCTATTGCAGAAGTCTGTTTTCACAGACATGTTCTTGTGGAATAATCCACTACAGTTTGTTGCTGGTGTTCCTACCGCTTCTCTGTCCATGCCGGTATGTTCGCAGATTCACCGGTGGACACATTTGCACACTTGGTTGCGCCTGTACAAGTACTGCTTTGGGGCAAGTTTGGGCTAATTTGGAGCTAGTTTGGGGCAAGCATTTGAAAGATGGTAAACCGTTTCAGGACAGCATCGGCAGCAACCTTCGACATCCAGCGTCAGTATCTGCCTCTCGTAGTCTCGAGTACTTGAGAGTACCAATTCATTGGTCCTGGCTGGACCTGAAAGAAAGCTCTCACCAGTCCAGCCAATTTCATCTAAGATCCATCCCGACCGAGGACTCATCGACGACGACCTTGCCGGCCTCGAAGCGGCTCGTCCCTTCGTAACCCCCCATCTGTCGTAGTTCCGTCGTCTTCGCTAACTTGACATATCGACAGCTCGAATTCGAGTTCGAGCAGTCCCCTCTCTTGCATGTTGGAATTTCCAGTCGTTCGACGACGGCCAGGTGATGGGCGTGGCGAGGAGCTTTCACGTCGCTCGATCTGGAGTTCTGTGGGTGATCGATCCACAACACCAAAGCCGTCGATGAGGCAGGGGTGGGGAGACTAAGGATATTATTGGTAAAATTATTATTATTAGTTGTAATATTATAGCTATTTGCGCATCTGCATGGTTTAGAAATACTTCAATCGGAACCGTATCATTTTTACAGACACGAAAGGATGCATATGAAAACTTTTGAAAGGATCGTGTGCGTTTTACCGTTGGATTTGTTCGTGACGTTGACCGCGTGACTTTGACCTCGTGACATTGACCTTAGAGGCCGGAAACAGACGAACGAATGGGAATCTTTGACATTGGAGAGAGAGTTAGAATGTAAAGTAGATCTTGGAAGGAAGAAGGCAGGGGGGGGGAGTAATACAGATCCATTCGCTCGTGGGTCGGGGGACGAGGGCAACGCCTTCTGCATTCCTATGAGGAGCTGCTAGGGTTTTTTTCCTTGGGTATTCCGATGCACCGTGGTTTTTATGCTGACCTCGGGAACAAAAAAAAAAAAAAAAAAAAAAAAAAAAAGGAAAAAAAAAAAGTAAAAAAAAAAAAAAAAAAAAAAAAAAAAAAAAAAAAAAAAAACAAGAAAAAAAAAAAGGGTGTGCTGTGTTGATTTGACCCTGGGTAAAAAGAACAAAAAAAGACTTGGCACATGAATTTCAATATTTTCTTAGAGAGGGGTGACGTGCTCGTTTCCGCAAGGAAGTCCTCACTCGAAATGCTTGGCAATTGGGGGGAAAGAACCGGATACGAAAGGACACAGAGTGCGATCGGGAACGCACCAAGTATGAATCCAGCTAACCCACGTGCAACGTTCGCGACGCATCGCCGACCCACGAATGGAAGCGAAAGAAACCGGAAGTACGACTCGCGTGCATCTTCGCCCTCTGAGGACTCACGCGTCTCCGCCCTCTAAAGACTCTCCCGTTCGAAAGATGAAGGTAGAAAACGCAGGTCGAAGATGCAAGAAGAGAGCGGAACGGTGACTCTCGCCGCTGGCAATAGAGATTCCACTCTCTTCCTGCATCCCATGCCCTTCCACCTGTAAACATCTTTCTTCTCCACCTGTAAACATCTCTCCCCTCCACCCGTAAACAGGGTCTTCCCCTCCTGCCCTCCTGACTCCATCCCGACCGATTTTTCTTCGGCATAACGGTTTCCATCCACTATGGAATAACGAAAAAGAAAATGACGGTGGACGCGGTAACAATTTGGCCGCGACCACAATGTTATTTCCGCCTTGTCCATAGTGTTATTTCTGCCCCGTCAACAATGTTATTTCCGCCTGCCACTGTTATTTCCGCCATGTCCACAATGTTATTTCGAGCCTGTCCACAATGCTGTCATTCTCGCGTCCACCCTCCCGATGACGTAATCCACGGAATCGTCGGTTCATCGACTTTTCCTCTCGCCCAGCCTCCATATTCAGCGCTCGGAACGGGATCGGGTTGCCCACATGTTGCATCCCTACTCTCTCAGAGGTGAGAAGTGAGGAAAAAGGAGGAGACCCGGAACTGAACGAGGAGAGAATGTGTGTGAGAGAGATGACCCACATCCATCCACCACAACATCCTCCTTCATCCCTTGTTTTTTTTTCTTGCGTATTTGGATGGGTCTTCTCGCTGATGAAATGGGACGCATCGTCCATTCCAGGGAAATGGCGAAGGGATGATAAAAGGTGAAAGAATTGGAGCGGGAAAAATGAGTCATTTCACCTACATTCGCCTCCGATCGCGACACCGAAAGGATTTTTACTCCCACGTTTTTTCGCAGAAATTCAAGCGGGAATGCGTCGGGGCTGGTCCGCGAAAGCCCCGCTAATTCAAGAGAGGATCAAAGATAAAAGCCGTGAAGCCGGGAGTGGCTCTTATGGGTCGGCAACCGCGGATATGGAGCACGACGACCAGATAAAATGCCAGCACACGCTCTAACGCGATCTTTCGTGACGAGGAACAGGAACACTAAAAAGATCTCTTTCTTCTTCGTCGGGCTGTCACGCGGTCGCGGAACTAGATCATCGACATCTCCCCATAAAAAGGAAAATAGGCCAGTAAAGGGCAGTAGCATCCTGAAGAAGATGACGAAAATGAAAAGCAGAACAAGTTTCTCAGGTTCTCGATATAATATTATACTAATACGAGTAATGATATAATAATAATAAATATATGTGACTTATGAACGTTGTTACTTTCCGTGTTGTCGAGAAACGACGATGATATCCGTCCACTTCCGTCATCTTCATCTTTGAAGCATGTCGGATCCTTTTTTTTCTGGGGGAGGATTGCGGTATGGTAGACGCGGATGAGTGCATCCAGTACCTGTTTCCCTCCGGGTCGCCCGGAGGATTTTTCCCCCCTCGCATCTGGATGGAATGTCCAGTTAGACGGAGAGTGTCATCTGGAGCCTGGATCTATCGCGCAGCCGGCTTCTCGATCGACCGTGGAGGGAATCTCAGTCGCCCATGACCTCCGAGCCTGGGGGACTTCGACTCCGAAGGGGACTTTAAATCTGGACTTTTAAATCATGTTAGCGGTTTTTAGTTTTGCCGCGGGGAGTGCGATTGGTGCGATCGGTAGTCGCCACGTGAGTTGCCACGCTTCTGAAGCAGTTCGTTGCGACGTTTCCATCGAAAGTTTACGAGGTCCACGCGTTTGCGACGATCATACGAGAGAAAAAAGCGAAGGATTAAAAAAAAAAGGAGGAGGAGGGAGGAGGGAGGAGGGAGGGAAGAGGAGGAGGAGGAGGGAGATGCGAATAGCCGGAGGGAGGTTGACCTAGAGAAGAAGTGATGCTTCGCCAGAGCGGGTGCCAGTGTGCACCGGGGGAGAAACGACAGTCGCTCACTCCCTTCCAGTCGGGGAAGTGTCTCGAACGACAGCCACTCACTCCCTTCCAGTCGGGGAAGAGTGTCCTCCCCGGAAAGTGTCCTCTCAGTTGTTCTCTCAGTTGCACAAGCGTGAGCCTCGCAGTATCTTCTCGTATCTGTCCGCTGTTAGTCCAACGCCCTTCGGTGGTTACCCTTACATTTGATCGATCGGTAGACGCGGCCGTACTGGGATTCTCATCGCTGATCCGTCTTGAGTTTCTCAATTTTCATCGCTGATCCGTCTTGAGATTCTCATATCGATCATCGCGATCCGCGTCGATTTTCGATTTCTTCCATCACTTAAATACAAAGTGACCTTTTCTCGCGATCAGCCTTACCACTTCTTCGTTTCAGAATATTTTCCTATTTATATTATATTTATATTTAGATAATATTCATATATTTAAAATATCGACTTTTGTTACAAAAGAAGTTTTTAAACCGAGGAGAAGATCGCCCGAGACGTTGAACAAGCGCAACAGGTTTTCCGTACGGTGGACCGTTATAAATAAATTATTGTGCCAGGACGTCCCTCGTCACGAGTTATGGAAATGAGACGCCTGACGACGTCATTGTCGTCGCCGATAGGAATCGGCTTTTCCCGGTCACAAGGTCACTCTCCTTCCGGGAAAAGAAAAAAAAAATTCAGGTTAACGCACTGTCGGTCCGCGCAGCTGACGTCTTTCCGCACCTGACTCTCGAAAAAAGGAGAAAAATCTCGGAGAGGTAATGACGCAGGGGAGCTATCATAATCACATTGCATCCCGTTGGAGGTGAATTTAAGTCGGCCGTGACGCATGCGCACAGAGATTCAAGGGGACGCGGGGGGGTAAGGGGGCGGTTGTCATTGTAGAGGTTTCTTGGGAACGGCATTCACTATTGATTTTCAGGGTCGGGAGGGTTTACGATTTCAGTGGGAGGGACTTGGTCCTTTTCCATGCCCTTCACCGGGAGGAATTTTTTAAAAGAAAATTCAAGAAACTTGTTATTGTGGATTCGTGTCTCTTTTCAAAGGCCAAAAGAAACCGAAGTTTTGGCAAAATCCAGTGAAAGTGTTGTGGCAGTCCCTATCTTATTCCTCACTGGTTAAGATTCCTTTACTAAGAGAAGTGAATCTGGGGGCTATGTCGCGGGGATGGATGTGAAAACTCACGATTTCAGTCTGTAATAATTATTGATCATAAAATATCTTTTCATTGTATATTATGGGTTATTCCGTCGAGACTCATGTTACAAATGCACAAAATTTTCAGAAGTTAATTGTGCTTTCTCAATTTCCCTGATTAGATCGTCCCTTAGGGCATCATGATTGCACCCATTGAGCTGCTGTTGGATATAAAGATATGAAATTTTTTAAAAGTTTCTTCTGAGCGCGAGAAAAGTGGAAAAAAGCTTTCTAAACTCATGATAAAATGAAAGGATAACGATTTCCAAGTGTAGGGGTGGATTTTTCAACTGAGTACTACCCTATAATGCAGCTTTCTTTTTTTCAACCAGATTTATGATGCATTTTCTCTGAATATAATCACATTGCATCCCGTTGGAGGGGGGAGAGGGAGGGGGGGGGGAGAGGGGTAGAGGAGTAGAAAGAGTCCCGTTAAGTTGATCTAGGCCACTTGATCCAATCCAGTTGTTCGTGTTTCAGATTCTCTTCTTCCCGCCTTCATCTCTTCCCCCGAGAGGTGCATTTGTTGGATTCGAAAGATGAAGTTGTTGTTGAGTGTCGGGGCATGTGCGGCGCTGTTGGCCCTCGTCGCGTGCGCGACGACGGAGGGAAAGAAAGAGCCGAGCAAGAAGTCGTCGTCGCTCGCGACGTCGTCGTCGCAGCAGACGGCTTACTACGCCGACGATCGAAGCGACGGCTACAGCGACTACCCGGCGTCCCCCGGTGAGGGCTACGACTCCGACTACTACCGCCAGGCCCAGCCCCAGCAGAAGCGACGCAAGGGGAACCGTCGACGAAGCGACAGCAAGCGACGTCAGAGCGGGGCCCGTCCTAGCGCCGATTACTATTACGACGATGCCGGCGGTGCAGGCGGCGGCGCTGGGGCTGCCGCCGCGGGCGGGCCTTACTACGAGGATTACGACTACAGCGACTCCAACAACGCCAACAGTCCCGGGGTCTTCTCCTCCATGGCGACCCGGGTTCGACGTTTCTGTGAGCGTTCCTACATGGATTTTCATTATCGTTTATTTCGGATAGAGCACGCAAGTGCTAGGAAAGTATTAGTACTTGAGTACTTGGTACTAGAGTACCACACCTCTCGCATATATTTTTTATATTGAAAAAAATATCCTTTTGTAAAAAAAAAAACTGGAAAAACGTCACGAAAGTATGAAATTTATTTATTTTAAATGCTTTTTTAAAATATATTTGAAAGAAAACTATTTAAATTATTAATGAATTCATTAATTAAATTTTTTATTTCATTTTAATTATTATTTATTTATTTTTATTTTCAGTCTCTGGGATCGATGACATGGTAGCCCGATTGGACCGAACGAGTCTGGCGATCGGGGCGGCGTCCGCATTCGCCCTGGGGATCGCAGCCGCGATGGGAACCCTCGGCGCGGGCGTGGCCGTCGCGGGCAGGAAACTCGCGACCCGGTACCAGGTCGACTGGGATCGGCTCACCGACTATCACTCGTACGGCAGGAAATATTTCTCATTTCCTTCTGATAAAATTCCTGTCATTTGCTTGCCACGCTTATTTTTCTATTAAATTACAAATTTATTTTCCTATAAATTATAAAATCTCAAACAAACTTTTTTTAAAAACCTATTATTTCCAATGTTAGTAATTTTTTTCATCAACGATGGAGACGTCGGACGAAGACAAACATTTTTTCTCGTTTCCAGGTGGGACCTGATCAGGAAGGCCCTCGAACTGGCCGAGATCGACGGCGAAGTGTGCCAGAAGAAGGCGGTCTGCGAGCTTGAGTCCCGCGTCGGCCGATCCAACATCCTCGCCTTCTTCGTCGCCCGCACATTCAGGTAAAACCAGAAGGGGAAAAAAATGTATCTTCTTTTGACTAACGACCGGGAGTAATCGGTTCGGAGCCCGAAGGGAGCGATCCATTAGTCATGTAAGTGCGCAGGTGGTCTCTACACCGTCTCTCACGCTCTACTAAACTTCCTTCTGTGGACTATAAAACTTTGGGGTCTCACCGGACCACGCGAAGCTGTCCCTCACCGGACCGACGCAGATTAAAAAACGAGTCTGTCCTTTCAGCCCGAAGATCCCGGGGATGAAGAACTACGAGGACGCGATGAGAACCGGTCTCGACGGTCACAGCTGCTCCGTCGTGTACGCCGACTGCAGCACGGATGTCCTGGAGGCGATGCGATCCCTCTCCTGGCAGCATTTCGTGCCCAACCCTGAACAGGTTCGTTCCCTTTCCTCGGAGAGCAAAGAATGCACGGTGAAATTTATGCAATGTGTGGTTCCGTGCGTGTTTCGGTAGACGTGGCTTTCAACGAGCCATTGTTTTTCTCGGACTCGGAATCGCTTATGAACTTTAATCACGTCTGTCTCTCCACGTCTCTGTTTCATTTTATTATATTATTATTATTTATTATTGTTATTATCAAACGAACGTCTTTGCGTAAATCTCTATCCCGCACCTGCGTCTAAGAAATAAAAATGAAATATATATTTTACAAATACAAAAAATTTAGCTGGGAAACGCGTAAAGCCATGCTCGTGCGGCGATCCTTAAACCTTATCCTTAATTGTGAAAATTTTCACCGTTTGCCATGGCACTCCTGGTATTGAAATTTTCAAGGAAATTCAAGGAATCTTATTCGGAAATCTGCCTCAAGCCTTTAAACGATTCATGAAGTAGGAAAAAAAAAGTGATGGTGCGGAGTTACGAGAGGGACCAGGATCGCACTTCTCCTTGTATTTCCGCATTTAGGAGAACGGTAAAAAAAAAAAAACTGAAATGAAGAAGGCGGAAGATGGCTCCCACGGAGTCTTAATTGTTTTCGCCCCAGCGACATGCTCATTTTCCTTATCAGAAGGCTGGGATTCCGTTCCACGCCTTCTAATATTTAGGCTGATAATTGGAGGCTGATGATTGGTGACTGATGATGATAAGTGATAAATCGATGATTGATAGGTTGACTGAAAATTGTGTTCCATTTTTGGTATCGCCGTGGGCGGGTATTCCGTAACCTGGTTAATTTCACCATTCTGATATACATGAGAATTTTTTAAAATGTATTTTTGTTTAATGAAGGAAATGATTTATTACAAAATTTAATACATATTAATATATATTTAACGGAACATTGGATGAAGTTTTACGTGGGATGTAGAACGGAAACGCTTCTATTTGCTTTTCTTCTGAACGTGGAAAATCCGAAAAATATCTCTTTCGGTCCTTTCCGCCTGGCTCGTTCCTCATCGGCTTCTCGTGTGAACTTCACGGTCTGGCAAGACGGCACACCTCGTTCCGCAAGTCCCGTCAGATTCCGTGCCCATTTCGCCTCTCGAAAGAATTCGATGGACTAAAAATATCAAATGTAATTAAAATACCGTTAAAATAACTTAACTTTCAAGCTTAGCTAATAAATTTAATTATGAGTTCGGAATAAATGAGACTAAATTAAAAAGAAAGACTTTGGAAAGCAGGAGCGTGAAAAAAGAACTCGGTAACGGGCGACTCTTTGATTTTAATGGAGATCCCGTTGCTGCAGGAAACATTCCGTTCAAAAATACTTTTTTCCGGCTTTGAATACGAAGGAAAATACGGATGGGTTTGCGGTGAATTCCCTGAGCGATTCCCGCCGTCGACCTCGTTTCGGGAAATGAGGCCGACGTGCATATTCACGGTCTCGTCACGGGGAGTGAGCCGTCGAGTCCGCCTTTTTGGCGTCTTTTGACAGTCGACACGGAGCCGATGGAAAGGAGAAGCAGGCTCCCCATGACCATTTCGCAGTACTTATAAGTTTTTTAAGTTACATTAAGTTTTTTTTAAAATGATATTTGATATTTTTAGTCAATCGAACGGTAAGGGTACGGATGGCTTGGTACGAGAAACGTGAAACCGGACGTGACATTGTTCGTGTCTTCCGATGACGTTTTCCCCTGTCCGTTCCCGAGACCCTTCATTATCTCGAAAGGAGAAAATTGCCTTTTTTGGAAAGGTAATTCTCGGAAAGCTAATTCTCTGAGGGAATTACCTTTCCTACCCGCTTGGAAGGAATCGGACCGGAGAGTGGGCGTCCCCAGCCTCTTTCTCTTCTCACTCGGGACGGCATGCGTTCGGCAGGGCCACCCACGCCTTCCCTCCCTCCCTCTGCGTCACCGTTCATCGATTCGGTTCGCGGATGCGTTTCCTCTCCCGAACGGGGGCTCGGATTTCGAGACCGTTGCGTTCCTTGCCGGTTCGTGTGGGATTCCGCCGGATTCCTGACGGTTTTTTCTCCCGTTCGGGCGAGGACGACGGAATTCCGGATGGAGCCGTGCCAATTCCCAGGGCCCACGGATCACGGAAGATCGTGTATTTTCGTGGAAGCTGCACGGCAGCCGTTCCAAGCCCTTAATTACGCATAACGAGCGGTAATTTCCTGCATCCTTTGAAAGGCTTTTAGAGGCTTCCAGAGGACCGCGAAAACGAGTGACCTGATCCACTTCTTTCTTTCCTGCGAGTTTCTCTAATTGCACAGTAAAGAACATCTCGTGACGAGGGAAAGGCGGGTCATTCGAGCCGAGTTAAATGCTTGGGTCGCGAATTTTATCGTCATAATTTTTTCTCGGAAATTTTCGTCGAAAAGAACTTAGAAAATAAATTTTAAAAATATTTTCCCACATTTCTCATGGCCGAGACGGCGATAGGATTCCGTTTCCCTTCGAGTCGTCGACCTCGACCTCTTCGAACGCGTCTTGCGGCTCATGTGTCATGGCGTCATGCAAGTCATGTATCATCACGATTCCTGCTCCACTTGTGGGTCAGGTCGGACCGCGATTGATACATATCTCACGTCCGCGACGACGTCTTCCTCTTTTTCGTACTCGAAAGCCTATAATTATTTTATTGTATTCGCGATCCTGCGCATCTCGAGGTAAATCACCGGCCCCGTTCAACCATTTAATATTACATTTTTAAATTAGAACAAAACTTGAGTTTAAATATTAAATACATATTTAAAATTATCAATTAAACTAATTTTTTTAATTAAAAATAAAATAAAAGTCACTCGAAATAAACGCAAAACGGTACATGCACCTGTCCTCGCGGTTAAAAAGAGAACATTTGGATCCAACCAATCAGGTGCGGAGGTTTGGTGAGGCGGTGCAGGAGTCCGTCAGCCTCAAGGACTTCGGCAGTCCCTACGACTTCGGCGAGATGAAGAACATGATCGAGAGCGTGGACCTGCGCAAGTACGGCATCCCCTTCCAGGGCAAGGCCATCACCGACTACGCCAAGGCCAGAATGATCGATCTTGGGCGGAAATTCCTCTAAGTGAAGCCGACTCACTCGTGATAGAACCGGTCGTGCCTCGATCGTGCCTCGATCGTGCCGCGATCGCTGCCTGGCATTTCCCCCTCTTTTTGTGATGGCTTGTACTTGCTCAACACCGACAGATTCAACCTTTCTATCGATCCATCCCCGTCTCTCCTCCGAACCGCATCGTGAGAGTGAAAATCATTGTTGTTATTGTTGTTGTTGTTATTGTTTCATGTTCGTACTCAGGGTGATGACAAGATGTTTGTGTGGAATGCCTGCCTCGTTTCTGTCCTCGTGCGTGATCCGATTCAGTATTGTCCCCCTTTGTGATCGTCGGCGTAAATGGTTTTTCGGAATCTTTCTCGTGTCCAGTGTAAAGAATTCCCCGGATGGAAACCGGATGGAAACCAGATGCATTTCGTTGGTGAATATTTGTTGGGAAGGGAAGCCAAAGTGAGTCCCCCCTGGAGGGAGAGAAGCTTTTTTTTTTTCGTTACCTCGAACGATCCTGGTTGCTATTTATTATTTTTTTCACTCGTTTTCCTCACCCTCGTTATTTATTTATTTGCCTATTTATTTTTATTCCGATCGGGGATGCACACCCTCACGACGATAAGGTCGGCGAGAAAGAGAATAAAAAAAAAGGTGGTCACCAAATCCTCCTTTTCCTTGTATCTGCATGTGCAGGAAAAAAACAAAAATAAAAATCTGTGCCCTACTCTTTGATTATTTGATTCGACCGGGAGCAACGATCGGAGCGACATCTCTTCTTCTGTTAGGGAACTACACGATCCACCGGCAGAGCCCATAAGACGGCGGACGGACAGCGGATAGACAACGGATTCCGTTACGGGTCATGCGCCTCCGTCTCGAGTCTCTTCCGATCAGGCAGAAAATCGGGAAATTCTTGGACCGCAAGAGGCTTCTTCATTCAGTCGAGCTGCCATCTGGCCAATCTATTCGGACCGATCGGAACTGTCGGCGAAGACTGGACGAGACAGATGGGGCGAACATTTATTTCCCCCTTTTCCCCCTTCCCTCCCCCCCTTTTCTTTCGAAGAGGATCGTCGAACCCAATTGCGTTGGGGCAATTTCGTCATTGGAAGCGACCGAAGGAATTCCTCGCTGAGAAACTGCAAGTTCATTCCGGCAGATGCGACTCTGCATCTGTTGCAATCTCTGCAATGGGAATGAGGATCATTCGATCCGGCAAAGACCGACAGCATGCCGGGTACGGACCGACAGCATGCTGGGTCCAGCTGTTGCAGGGCTTGTAGCAGGGCTATTCGCAGGGCTACTTTTGCAGGGTTATTTTCTCGCTGAGTTGCAGGATTCCAGCAGCTGGACGTGCCGGATGAGATTTTTCAGCATGCAATTACCGCATCCGCATGACGGTAAAAGCACGGTGAGAGTGCGATAAGAGGGCGGTAACTACGCCATGATCATCAGTCATTTTTAGACTAAACTTCTCTCCTCTTATGCAGGCTTGGTGCTAAATTTGTGCCGAATTTCAGAGCCAACTCGTCCGAATTTTTTTAAACAATAGTTTTGACGTAATTGAAGGACATTCAAAAACTTTACTTCTCTTGTAACACACATGTGCTTTACACCGTTCGTTGTCCCGCTTGACTCCTTATAGTTTCTGAGTCATTTTCTGCTAGAAAGGATCGGCCCCCCCCCCCCCCCCTTTGCATCGAAATAGTCGACTGCATTCTCATTTTCATTCTGATGGAATTTTCTATTCATGAAATTGTGCGGTATTCATATTCTTCTCGGGCGACATTGGTTCAAATTAAAGCAAAGGTAATTTGGGATGAACGTAATTAAAAAATTAGGGCATGCCATCGTGAGACAACTTAAAATCGTGGCATTTTCATCCATTCGTTTTGAAAACTGCATGAGCTGGCAGCATCCGCTCTTCAATTATGATTTATTCTAGTTCTAATTATCAATCATTTCAGGCTTGTATTTATTTATTTATTTCAGATTTGCGTGGATTTCTCACTGGCATCAGGATTTCTTTTTCAAACAGGGAAAGTGTGATTGGGAAAATGGTGCTGGAGCCGTAAACGAGTCCGAAGATGTAAATGTTAAATTTTGAAAATCAGCAATTTCTTTGGCGTTTTCTTCGGTGATTGCACTCATCCCTACCGGCTCTCTCGGCATCGGTTAGCCATGGAAGCAATATATCATTTTCGAATTCTGTGCGAGTCTATGCGAATGCTTTGAGAATAGGCAGGAGTGGTACTTCTCTAGGCATTAAGATTTCCTCCAACGGTCACGCTTACCTCAGCTCTTCAGGCTCCACGTTCTCCAGATTCTCCACATGGACATATCCTATCTCTGAGAACGAGAAATGTATCCGACCACTCACAACTCGGACGAGTGGAATAGGCATGGATTAGGTAGGGAAGATTCTCCATCTCCATCCTCGTCAACGCCTGTGCTTCGTTTCTCTTCTTTCCCTCGATCGCCGACCTTTCTTTCCGCCCGACAGCGAGGGAAAAGCGAGGAAACGAAGCCGATGGAAGCGCTGCGCGTTCTTCGTCGAATGCATGCGGAGCGTCGACGAGGATTCGAAACTGACTGGATTCCGGAACGTAGCGGGGACGGACCGAAGATCATCGCGTGGTCGGGACGCGTCAACGGCCACCAAGAGAGAAAGCGGTTTCGATCTCGGAAATGGAGTCGATCGGCAGTCGTCGGGCGACCGAGACGCAAAACCCGAGGAAAGGTCATGCGAGGAACGATTACACTCGCCCCCTGTTCGATTTCGAGGGATGACTGCGGTCGGCTTTGCCGTGCCCACGTTCGACAAAGATGGGACTAAAAAAAAGGGCTGTTATTTAAGACAGTGGAATTTCCTTCAGCGATGCGGATCATTTGGGGAGAGTTGAAACGTGTGCGCCAAATTTTAAAGCAGAGAAAAAGGGAGAATGTGTCTAATTAAAGTCGGTTCGTACTCATCTACCTCTCCTTTCCTGTGGATTTCTTTCCTACATTGAATAGCAGAAGAATAGAATGCACCCCCTACCCCCTCCGTGAATGGCGCCACATGTCACGGAACTTGAGCGACATCTGCATTTTCTATGCACCCTGCCATAATCTGTGCCCGAGGGGTGAATTAAATCCTTCCCGCTTCCGCCACCGTAAGGATGAAGGGGTGAAATCAGCAGAAAAAATTCACTGAAAGGAATGTCAAAGGAGAATGTAAAGGGAAAATTGTCCGTTAGTTTAGGCCTAGGCTATGCCTGCCATAGTTTCGGGTTTATGGCAAATGTTCGACGCGCCCGCAATTAGCCATATAAAGTACTTCTCGGGGGTTTTAATTGTATTTTGTATATTATTTTTTTTTGCAAGCGTCTGATGCCTCACCCATGATGGAGATGGAGGTAAGCTATATTACCACCTTTGAACTTTAGGTTTGGCTTAGGAGTGCATAATCCAAGGTCCAGGATAATTGCCAATAGTGACGTGATGGCACTTTTCTTGCCCTGTAAATATTCTCATTGTGCATGCCTTAGCATTAATGTTGACCGCAGAAGTAAGGAATGAAGTATTTCATCTTCAAAAATACATGAATTGCAAAACGCGAAAAAGAAAGGCCACTTTTCCCAACCTCTGGCCTATTCAATGGTAGTGACTGGTGGGTAAACATGAAAATGTACAGTGTACTCAAGTTTACGTACTGCAACCAATTCCTGCTCTCGTGAATTTAGAGGACTTTCCATGAAATCTCAATTCTGAAATGATGGAAAGAATGAATTACGTAGGAAAGTTTGTGAAAACATCACCCATCCTTGATTATGAAAATTCTACTCAATGTTATTTTACTTATTGTAGAATTGGTTTTTGAAAGAAAGGCAATAAAGGAAAAAAAAAGATTTTAGCTTGAGCTAAATCGCATTTTATTGTGAATGCAGAAAGTGGTGGTGGATTTTGAGACTTCAATTCAACCTCTCGAAACAGGACATTTTCAATGAAAATTTGAAGTACTTTACTGGAGTATGGAAACCACAACCTAAAAATGGGCACATGAACCATTAAACTTGCATAATAACTCTGTTGCAAAGCTCAATTTGCAGCTGAAGTACAGGCATATCTTAGTCTCACAGGTCATTGTCATAATTTTTTTGACAAATGAATATTTCCTCCACAGATGGCATTTGTATTCATTCCATGCATATTGGTGAACAGAAGATCTGCCACCTGTCAGAGCTCATCTGGTCATTATCTAATTCCTACCAGGTAGTTACAGCCACTACTGCTCTACAATAGTGAGTCTTCAACCATGTCAGAAATTTGGCAGCCACTCATCCTTCTGCATGAGGCCCAAATGAGGTTTATTGGCAAGCCTTCATGTCTACCCTTTTGGTCATATACCCATGTTGACCTATTTTCGTTTGATGTACTTTTCTCATAGTATGTCGTTTTGCATGCATACATTTCAAATATATATATATTTCACAAGTAACAGGGTAGATTTCTTTGAGGTAGCTGCAAAATGTCATCTCCCATCTTGCTACATGTAAGAGCAGATTGTTCCCTGGCAGGCACCCAGTTGTTCTCAAATGATCTGAGATTGATGATGTTTCTCTAAAATGTGAGAGGTACTTGAATATACAGAGCATTCGCTATATTCTGGTGGGTTTCCTAATAAGCCAAGGGGCAGTGTGGCTATTAGGAGGTTATTGGAGTGTCAAAGTCTCCCACTTGATAAAAATGGTCCTAAGATGAGCAGGGGACTCCATTAACCTTTTCACTGATATACAAAAATATATCCACCATCCCTCCTGTGTTATAAAATTGGGACTGTTTACATAAAGATGTTGGTTTATGTAAAAAAGTAGTATCATGAAATATAATTTTTACTTGTGTAATTTGACTCTGAATCAGCCTATCATATCATTATCATCACTATGAAAGAGCTGGTTCCCATGTTCTCATCATTAAGTACTGGAATACTTTAAAGATTTGGATTGATTTTACTAACCTTATATCTTTGGGCATTTTATTAAATATCCATTGTCCTTGTTAGATGTTTTGTTCTGCAAATTTTGTATTTGTTTTGGGTATTTGAAATTTTTCTGCTTTGGAGGCCTTGTTTAAAAAGGATGGGAGTTGGCAGTCCTAATTCATTTCAAGTTTCTGACATGATCTATACTTTCAAGATAAATATTTGTCCTGGATGAAACTGAAATGGCATTTCTTCCTTTTCCTAATGGCAGAAATCTTCAGAATAGAAAGAGATCCTCAGTATGTTCTCCATATAGTCAGCAAGGCTCATAGTTTTAATATTTATTTTTTGGAGCACTTATGCAGATATTTTTTATATGTATTATCCCATAAGTAGTAGAACAAATGAGTATGGATTAGAGTGATAGATGATTCTTAAAAGTAACCTTGGAATTGAGTATCACACTGGTCTTATCATCCCAGTGATTGCAACTATTTTTGAGTCAATTTGGTGGAGGTGTTTGTTCGAAACTAAGTTTTTAATTGAATCCCCTGATATTGTCATTGATCCATCTTAATAATGGAGATAAACCCATCAAAGCATTTTTTTTTATTCCCTCTCTTTTTCTTCTTTTCCTACTTTGTATTATCATGAAGTTAGTTTTTTGTTGTTGTAAATGTTGATTGTGACTTTACTTGCCTTGATCCATCTATTCAAATTTTCAAGTTCTTCCTCTTCTCTAATTTATAACTTGGTAACATATTTTCTAGAAAATAAAATGTTTGAGTCCTCTGCATATTATTTTAAATTTCTTTCTGTCAAGGATTTATATATATGTTTTACATATATGAAGGATTGACCTCAGAGGAACTCCAACATTGACCATTCTCTTAGTGCTTTTGAATCCCTCAAATTCAACATACTTGCATTTATTATCTAATTAGCTTCAAAACCTGCCATGTGCTATCCCTTGGACTTCATGCTGCTGAAGCTTTTTGTTGGAGTTTGGTGGACTAGCATACTTTGCAACTTTTGTTACTGTCTCTGCTTGTCTTCAGTAAAACCATTATCATGCTGTCTTTCCTTCTATAGATATTGAATACTTAATTTTCTACCTCAGTGTTTCTATCCTTCCTCTCCAGGCCCCTGTGACATTTTGTGTTCATGTAGGCACAGCAGTTGCATAAAAAGAAGAGAGGAAGGAATGAACATGTCAGCTGCAATGGAAAATTTGGCTTAGTTTACTGTTAATGGGAGAGGAGGCATTTTAACCACAAAGGGTGAAGGTGTATGAGTGTGTGGTGGCCTGAGAATACCAAGCAGGACATGGAAGGCTTGAACTATGACAAAGGGATTTCCATTCTTTTATACAACTGCTCTTCATGTTAATTTTCTTTCCACTGCATGTGTTCTTCCTCAGTTCTCTTCCACCTAGTTTCCCACACTCTCTTGTCAAATTTCCAATTTCTTGTTTTGTGATAAATTCTCAAAACTCCTGCACAAAAAGTGTTTTGTTGGGAGAGGGGGGAGATGGGGAGTAGTTCCCTAAAATGTATTGGCCAAAACGACTTTTACATCATTATGAATTTCATTTTAAATGGAATTTTTCAGTATTGTTTCCATATGCATTCAACAAAGAATACAGAATCATGTTCCTGCAATGTGTACTTACTTTTTATCTCTTTCATCATGATTCATTTTAGTTGTCAGAAAGTATGACTTTCCATAGGCCTTGGCAAATTTTAACCATTGGATACAGATTGTACCCTTTTTTCATAATTTGATGTGACTTTCCTCCTGTTGTTTCTTTTTATTATCAATCTTAGCTGATGGAGATGATAGCTAGCAGCAAAAACAGTTTTTTAAATTTTTTATCTCACCATATTTACACCTTCCACAGCCTCAGTGCACTTTGACAGGGAGATGCCAATAGTTGCGACAGTCATGCAAGGGATAAGTCTTCGGGGAGTACAAGTCAGTTGGTCCTCTTGGCTGATTCATGGGATTCTGGGAGAGTGCTGCAGCATGACATTGAAGACAAACCTGTGGCACAATTTTTCATATTGGATGTTTAGTTCCTGTAGTTGCTTGTAGACTTCTTGTATGTAAATAAGGTGGGTAGGATTCTTATTCATGCACTAAGAGAAGCTTATCTAGCTGACTGAACACCAGGATGCAATAGCTGTGAAGGAAGACTGCTCCAAGAATTTATATGAAAGCAGGCACATCTGCATCTAATGGGCCCACCATTCTTGTCTCTGATATCCAAGATGCTCTGGCTCACAAGCACAAGGCTACTTCTTTGCAGTCTTTAGGTGAAGAGCTTCTGCATCCTAAGTCTCCTCTCCAGAGCTTCATTCCCATGTAAAGAGTGCTGTCTCAAGGAAGTGCTCTTTCATGAAGAGTGAGTTTTGATCTTGATGTTGATTAATTCTTTGCTGGAGCATTCTCGCTGTCTAATGTTTTATCACAATGCATCCAGCAGTTCATCAGGTGCTAATAGTTTGTACTTGGCCAAGTGCATTGACCAAGGAGGGGTCTGTTATCAATTACATATTTTTGGACCCATTGAAACACGAGTCCATTGAAGGTGAAGCATGAGCAGCTGGTAAATGCCTTTTTTTTCATTCTGAACTATACTTGGCTTGAAGGTGAGGGAATTGTTTCTTTTTTTTCTTCTTCCAAAGGAACAGCATTGGGGCAAGGAGTCATGAGTCAGCAGAGTGGATGAGATTGTCTGTATTATAAAGTAAGAGATGACTCTTGCATGACTGGCTCTGGCTCCAGTTCCAGCTGGGTTCATGCTACAGGATTTCCGATATCCAGCCAAAACTATCCAATTCAACATTGCAGGAGATCCAAATTGTCTTGGATTTGACAATCAGGCTTGCCTGTCTTCCCTATTTTGAATGCCTGCATGATATGTGATACTGCTCAGTTGCAATAGTTTTAAAATGTTGTCTACTATTGAGGTGGATATCATAACCAATACATTCTGTACACATAAGGCTGCAAGTCTGCAGTCATTAGTTGCTAATGAGTAGTCAAGGCATGACTGAAGTTCAGATTTCATGGCTCATCCTCTTGGTCACTTATGGATCTGTCCATGCCAAGTGGTCTGAAGATGTTTAGCAGGAAATTTCTCTAAGTTTGAAGATATTACATTTTATATGAAAATTTATCATCTTTTTTCCCTGAAGGCATCAATGAATGAGGATATTTTCTTAAAAAAATGGAGGAAACAGTTATTTTTATTATGTGTTATTGTACCACTCTTATGATATTCATGGATAAAATGGAAATGGAGAAACTGAATTGGAACAGATGTCAGCATGAGTTCTCCCATGTTCCAGGGATAATTTCAAATTAGCTCAGGTGTGAAGAGGTTATGTAAATTGAGGAATTTTCTGGAAAAAGGACATGAGTGCCCAAACACTCTTTTTCCATAACTGTGTCCATATGCTGCTCTAGGTGACTTGTCATAGGATAAGGTGGTCAGCAGTTAGTTAAGATGCGTATTGAGCAAAGGAGAAGCAGATTTTCCTATGCTTACCCTTTATGGCAGGCCCACTGCCTGACAATTTCAATATATGCCTCCATGAATATTCCAATAGCACCTGCATCACTGAACAATTTTGTTGGAATAATTCCATTCTTTCAAACTGAAAGTGAACACTAGGGAGAAACCATATAGGAAAGGGGAAAAAAGAGGCCCAGCCATCCAAGCCTCTAAAAAGATGCCAGAAGTTGGTGATATCCATGAAACAGTTGGAGATTCAGATGATGAATAAATTAATAATGGTTCACTGATGTTTGCACATGAATAGAACTTCTGAATATTCACATTTTTATAGTCATTCTTTGAGGAAGAGCTGATTTGAAATTTGTAGATGCATTTATTGGTAGTTTATTATTTTTAACTGGAAAGAGGTGGTGAAAGACTGGTTGGAAAAAGTTCCAGCAGCACGGACATGGAAAAAGGGCGTATGTGCATAGACACTTTCTGCCTGCATCCCAGCAATGTGAGGTGAAGAAATTTGTAAAAACCCCAAATTCAATTGGAAAAAGGTCTAAGATACCATATGACTGAAAACTGAGTTTTGACCAATTAACTATGGGTCAACTATGGATCAACTATGGGAAGTTCTTGCTGTTTATCTTGAATAGCATCTTTTGCACATATGCCCTTTTCCCAGAGGACTCCTCTTGTTCACATTTGAATGATATTTTGAAAAGTGCATTAACCCTGTAACTGCATTAGACTACTTTTGATGTCTTACTTCCCTGAGGTATTTGATGAAAAACTTTCAGGAGGCATCATACCTCTCCCTGACTGCTACAGAATTTAATGAGTTGATAGATCTACTTGTCAGAAGCAATCCCTAGCAGTATGTGCTGGAAAGATGCCCCACAGTTCTATAGTTTCATTTACTGCAAAGTGTAGGATAGAAAGAAAATGCCTGGGCATGAAAAAATGGACACCCATATGAATGATCCATGGATGGATGGATTCATCTTTTATCATTAAAAGAGTTCAGTTTTTAAGACTTGGTCTTCAAGAATAGCATTTTCCCTATGTTGAGAATCAAATATTCAAGCTCTATGAGTTTATTCCATGACACTTATATCTCAGCCCACTAGATTTGAGAAAGACATAATGATGACTTATTCATTGATGGTTTAGCTATTTGGTGCTTCTTTCCCAATACTTATTTTAGAAATTTTCCCTGCAGATCAATGAGGGAAACAGAAAGCACACAGAGTGGAAGTATGTGTGGGACAGAATGCCCCCATTTCTGTAGCCTGGTAGGGTTTTGTTAATCAAGGAAGAATGATGGGAGGTACTTCCTCATCCCCATTGAAGAACAACTGTCCCCCTGTGAAGAATTCTGAAATACTTCTGGGAAGGTGCATGACAACCTCCACAGGCTTCATTTGAAATGAAGAGGTTTTGAACACTTTCACCTATCTGTAATAAATGCAATGAGTCTCAGTGAAATTCTTGAGGCTCGCTTGAAAGTTGTGCATTATAGTTAGATCAAATGCACAATATTGCTTCAAGTTAAGTCCACCCATGCAAATGATAGTTGATATGGAGTAATACCACTGTGAGCATAGGCAACCAAGCAAATGCCTGAGAGTAGATATGTATCACAGGAGCTCAATGTGTTTAAGAAGGGATGATAGATGACAGAGACTTATTTTGGCTGAAGAGCTGGGGAGCAGGGCAGCAGAGCAGGGGCAGGCCCACCTAGAGTCTTCCAGAGGCCCAGGGCAAAACTAATTCAGAGGCCCCTTGGAGACCTCTGATGCCACCTTGAGGCTCTTAGGAAGTCCCCTTGTGGCCCCTTGTTACGTGAGGCAGATTGTCTCTGATGTACCCCCCTCTGGGCAGGCCTGAGCGGAGTTGCCAAACCCCATCCAAGCAATATCAGAGGAGAAAAATATGATCTCCAAGGGGTACCAAGCTCTGTCCCAGGGGCACCAGGGAGGGGAGTCACCCTCCTTTCCCCTTGTAAAATACACCTCTGGTAGTTGGGTGTCAGTTGCAAGAAAGTCCAGCCAAGCTACTGCTAAATTTGGGCCTGCTCTGCAGTAAGGTGAAAAATGTTTTAACTTGATGATTTCAATTGTCTGGTATCCTTGCCCTGGGATTCAGTTTACATTTGTGCTTGGGACCCCCTACACTATATCAACAGGTGAGACTATTGCAAAGTACTGTATGGCAGTGACTTTTGGCAAAATTGTGCGTAGAAAGCCTACAAAGTTGAACCTTTTGGTTCTTGGTTTGTGGCTAAGGAGATACTAGCTTGCAGGATTGCATTTTCTTTTTTTCAAACTTCTCTGCATGGTGTGTGTTTAATGCTTTTGTCATGTAGGACATGAAAAGGAGAAATGTGGAAACCCTTGTATACCAATAATATTATTTTTTTGCATTGATGAGTGAAATTCAATACCTGGTGTCCCAAAAATATGTCATATTTTGAAAAAGCTTTATTGCAGAAGTGGCTTTTGGTCAATGCACTTTCAAACACATGGCACATTGTATCTTATGGTATGCCAGGTTGGTGGGCATCATGTGGAGAATTCACACTTCTCTTAGGGTTAATTCCCATTTTGATGCATGTTTTTGCCAAATAAAATTTGTTTATACTATATTAATGAACTTTTTTCCAATGTAGCATCTTTTTGAGGCACCTGGTACAATTCTCATTGAATGGCTAAGCCTGTGAATAATCAAGGGTTACTTTCATCTCTCTTATAATAAATTTTCATGTTGATGGCAGCTAACAAGTTCAAGGCTATAGGTACTAGATGGATAGTACACTGTTCTGCATTTTGTTTGTTTTGAGGCAAAACTTGATGGCTGATCACTTCTCTCCCAACTATACCCTTCCTTTATGGAAAAGGCCTGGTCAATTTATTCGCTTCTCTGATTGCTTAAGCCTTAAGTTTCTTGCTTGGGCTTTAGAGGCATTCTGGAAGGGTTTTGCTTGGTGCATCCACACCCTTGCAAGATAAAAAATACTTGCCTCTGAAGAAAGCAGGTGTGTATTACAGATGTATCTCATCTGACCAAAGGAATGCACTTCATTCAGCTGTCAGCTGAGACTGTCATGACTCCATGGACTGCCAGTCAGGAAAACATCAAAACTTGTAGAGTGCTGCTTGGTGTAGGTCAAGATGCTTTTAATCTTGATTGGTTTTCTGCTGTTATGCAAATACTGACATTTATCAGGAGTTGCTCTGAACATATGTTAGCCCATTGTAATTTTGTGGTTTCACCATTATTGTCCAATATGTGGAAAAATTCTTCATCAGAGTGTGGGCCCCGAAACAGGTGACCATCTAAGGACACTAGGGAGAGGAGCCACCTCCTCACTTAACATCCTACCACCAAGCAACATCCTCCTGACCTGGACATGCAAAATATAAACTCAGACTTCCAGGAGAAAGGGCTGAGTGTCATTCTGGTTTGTGTGCATATACATGGATATGATCTTCTTCGCCTTCCTCCCAGGTGGAGCCTCTTCTGGTCAGTGGCCTTGCCAAATCCTTCTTCCCTTTCCCTTCTTACTGTATGGGTATTGCAAGTTGGATGAATTGATCTCTAGCTGAGTTACATTTTATATTTCTTCCTGTTGCTGTACCATCTTGTATTTCGTTATAGATCCCATTGGCACTGTGGACATTAAATTGGAGTCATGGTAATTTAGCAACACCTACATATGGACATGTCAAGAGTGCCCATGGGAGCAATGGAACTTCTGTATGGTCATTGATTTTGTCAGTCTGGTATATTGCATTCTCAAGTGAGATGGTGAATTCTTTATGAGATTCTTCATGTTGGCTGATTGAGATGCTCTGCAGTGAAAATGTGAATGGGTCTCAAGCGAGCCATCCTCAATTGTTTGGCCACAGCAAGGATGAAGGGGAGACTGGAATTGATTGGGTCAGGAGCGCTGTGGGACTGACACTGTCTGTCTTTCTGCATTTGCAATGGCAGACAGCAGCTCCCTGCATACACATAAGCACTTTTGGATTCGATTTGCGTGTTACTAAGTTTTGCCTTGCCTAGAGTCCTGAAAATGTGTTGAAATGTTCTTGCTGATACTATATGAATTACAAGGTCTATAGATACGTTATTCTTGCTGCTATTCTTGCAACTTTTTTTCAAGTTAACTCCCATTTATCACACATCTTTCTCCTTAGTTATTTTTGTCCAGCACATCATATCTGCACCCTGTGGTGTGTGTGGTCTTGTGGGACATGACCTTTGAAGCAAGGTTCACTTGGCGTCTTGACAAGTATGATGGAAGACTGTTCTGCAAGCTCATTAAATGAGCAAGTACTTTCCTGAACCATTGCCAGAGGACATTACAGCCGGTGGATGAGGCAGAATTTGAGGCTGTTTTGCCTTCACTTCAGACAGTAAGTTGAACAAAATTCCAATCATCTATGCATCAGATTGAAGTTGATTTACATTTGGCATTCGCCGCATTAACCTCCATTCGTAGTGTCCACATTTGATTACTTTGTTGATTGATTGTCGAGTCAGGAAATTTTAACTGGTTGATAAATTGATTTTTCATTTCATTTCATTTGAGGACTGTTCAATGTTGTGTCATTTATGTGAGCATGAGGTTATTAAATGTGTTGCTTCTTCATACATTTTCCGAAATTCGCCTTTGTCTGACTCACGGGGCACAAAATTAGATGAAGAGAACATTTTCACATGTTCTCAGTTACCATAATGTGAATATTTTGGGATACCTTAAGTGCTATCCTACCATTCCCTTGGCCTTGGGTAGCTTGGGACACTAAGTCTTCTCATGGGAATCATTTCCTAAATCCAAATGAATACAAAGTACTCTGATGGCATGGAGATAGATAGAGAGCTTTTTCAGGTTGTTTTAAAATTTAACTTGCTGCATGGCTCTATTTCTCCAACACAAAATGCCTGAAAGTGGCCCACCTTGGCCCTATCTGCACTACGCTTATGATAATGAGTCTCTAAGGACAAAATTTACGTGGGGAAAGCGCTGTTTCCTACTTGAGGGCTGTCAAGGCAAAGAAACATTTTTACTAAGTGCATATGTCGATACTCCAGGGTAATTCCACTGACTCGGTAATTCCATCGTGACTCCGGTTACATTTCGGAAAAATGTTGACAATTGCACTCTACTTTCTAATTGTCATGACAGAAATCTAAAAACAGAAATTGTGGTAGTTGATATTGACCTTTCCCCAGGTTATAGGAATTCAATTTCTTGCAGCACTTAGTTCCATCGTGAATTTTCCTTAAGACTGCAGTGTAATAGGTGCATGTTTTAAATATGCTTATGAAGGAACATCGAATACGAAATTTAAAAAAAAACCAATAATCTTGAATGGCTAAACGTTATCCTTGTAATTCGTGGTAAATACAGTGGTACCTCGCATAACGAACGCAGTTCGTTCCAGCGGTGCGTTCGTTATGTGAGGTGTTTATGCGAAACACGATTTCCCATAGACTTCTATGGGAAATCGTGTAATCCGTTCCACGTCGCCGCGAAAAATCAAGGAAATTAGGAAAAAATGTTTCACTTTCACTCGCGAACACCTCGCATAACGAACGCACCGCTGGAACGAATTGCGTTCGTTATGTGAGGTACCACTGTACATCCAAGACGCAGTTTCCATTTCTATCTGTCCTCTCCCCAGAATGCGATGCCTTTGCAACTCCCATCTCATTTAAGACGGAAGGTGCAATGGAGCTGAATCGGAATAAGACGACGTGGAAGAACATGGAGTTGTACTGTACTTGTGCAAAATTTGTGATCACCGGTCAGGCGTGAAAGAGATCTGGCTACCACCGTAACGTGATTCACTCTGGATGAAAACCCAAGTGAGGAGAATGCGGGAGAGGGATCGGGCATTCTTGGACACTACACTCGGTGCCTTCGCTGTCCACGCCCCAGCCAGTCGTGAGTGTTCATTGCATGAGTTATGCAGTTTCCATCCAGGAACTGCTGATTCTTGTTTAGTTCCTTTTATGGCGTTGCGGTATGCGCTGAATTCCTCGATAGGTTTACCGTGGCTCAATACTGCGGTATACCAGTGATACAGCCGAGAAGCAGGGGGAGGGGGGAGGGGGGAGGGGGTGGTTTTGGCTGCCTCAGTTACGATCTCCCAGTAAAAGCCCCACGAAGAAGGGGAATTTTTCTATTGTGATGGCGTCGAGCTAGTCGTACATCCGCATTTATGTCATTCGATTGAATGACAAGGGGATTCGTCCTTTTCAACCCAAATGAATGGATTCTGTAGGGCATGCCCAGACTTACTACCCTGGGGTCGGAGCTCATCATGGAGCTCGGAAAAAAAAACATTGGGTTCGGCGACGATGTCAGTGTCTCCAATGTCGATTTCGATGCCCCACATCCTCGGAAGACATGGCGAAGATATTAAGTGTTCAGGCACACAGGACAGAGGGCACAGTTAAGGCGCAAGTCGAACCCAAATTACGGATCTTGGTCTTTGGGTCAGGATTAAATACATTCCGAGACTTCCAGGAAGGCTTCGGTTATCCCTAGGCGGTGGGTGTCACCGTGGATGGAGATAGGGAGGAGAGTTGACAAAGAATTTTATTGGGTCGATCGGAAAGTTCTGGCCGTTTCGAGAATATTCCATACAACCGAGTTTTTTTTTTTTAAGAAAAAAAGTTCATTCAACGAAGTAATCGCCATCACAGTCTTCCTTCTGCTCAGTCACCTTCTGCCAACGATCAGGCAGACTCCTGATTCCATCCCTGTAGAACTGAGCTAGCTGTGAGTCGAAAAAATCAGTCAGCTAGTTTCCGACCTTGGCGTCATCGTTGAACCTTTTCTGGCGAAGACGGTTGTCCAGAGCGCGGAAGAGATTGGTTGGCGCCAGATCTGGGCTATATGGAGGGTGAGGCAGAATCTCCTAGCCCAGATCCAGCAGTTTCTGCCGTGTGATCTTCACGATATGCAGCCTTGCGTTGACGTGCAGGAATCGAACATGACGGTGCCCTGGCCTCACCGTGCGGAGTTTGTTGGCGAGCTTCTGCAGCCGATCGCAATAGTAGGCGGCGGTGATGCTGGTATCGGGTGGGAGCAGCTCGAAGTCGATCACGCCTTGCACGTCCCACCAAATGCACAACATGACTTTTCGGGGTGCAGGTCACCTTTCGGCTCTGGCTCTGGCTGGGCATCGGCATCGACCCACAGGCGCCTGCGTCGGTAGTTGTCGTACGGCATTCACTTTTCGTCTCCAGTGACTACGGAATCCAGCCAGTCGTTTGTGCGCTCGTACGACAGCAGCGAAGTGCACACCNGCATCCACTTTTCGTCTCCAGTGACTACGGAATCCAGCCAGTCGTTTGTGCGCTCGTACGACAGCAGCGAAGTGCACACCTCGGCACGGCGTTCGCGGTCGCGGTCGGTCAGATCGTGGGGTACCCATTGACCCGACTTGCTCTTCTTGCCGATTGCAGCCAGGTGCGTCACGATTGTGGACTAGGCGCAGCTAAGTGCTATCGCTAAGTCGCGGGTAATTTGCCTCGGATCGGCTTCCACCGTGTGCTGCAACTGCTCGTCGTCGATTTCAGATTGGCAGCCTGACCTGAGCTCATCCTCGAGGCTGTTTTTTCCAGACCGGAAACGATCGAACCATCGTCGCGCTGTCCTTTCATAAACTGCACCTTGGCCAAACGCGGCGCAAATGCGGCGATTCGATTCGGCTGCTGTGATGCCAGATAGGAAGTCGTAAATAAGGCACTGACGTTGGGCGGTCTTGTTAAAGTCGATTTTGGAAGTCATGGTTTTAGGCTTTTAACGACTAAGCAACTGCTGCGTAATCACGCCCACACACCCTTTATACTGTATACTGCTACCGTGGAAGGTTCGAGAAAGTTCCAGAAATTTTTTCCTGGAAAATTCTCGAAACGGCCAGAACTTTCCAATCTTCCCAATATTACAACTGGAAGTGTCTTGGGCTGGAAGCTTTTTGAATGCCCCTCGTTTGTCTTACTCTGGAATACATTTAAATCTTCAAATGCTTCCTGTGTCAGATGGAGAACTAGACATTTTGAGGGACATGAGCTTTTCCAAATGGAACCAACAAGGAATTTTTTAAATCTCTCAATCATCTTCGTTTGGAGTGAAAGAAAACTGTCCAACATGTCTTACACTGTGATAATTTTTCTATCCCACATGAATCACCCACAGAACACTTGCTCATAATGGGAAATAAGAAACCTATAGAGGCTTTAATTGCTCAGATGGATGAAACTGACAGAAAGAGTGACATGACAGTAGAGCATGAGAAAAAGTCTTGATGAAGAGAGCATACCTCATTACATGATTGTATTATATCTCTTTTATCTGTCTAAACCTGGATTAACAGGAGAGAATGGCACAAGGGATAAGAAAACTTGCCCCTATAATTGGAAATTACAGAATAATGATGTTCGGATTAAACTGAATTTTATTATAGGTTCTGTGGGACTTCTGCTGGGAACTTTCCTCATGTCTGAATAACCAAATTAAGTTAATTTTTTTAATGTTAATATTTAAAAAACTTATTTTGATCTCTGCCTACTTTGTTAGTGTGACACCACAGTTTCCCAGTTCAGTCCTGGTGTGATAAGATTCCCTTATGGTTCATTACAGGTAAACCTCGTTAATTTTGTATTGGATAGTTTGAAGTATCATATACTTCAAAGTCATCTACATTCCCTGTCTGAGAGGATAGTGATTTGTATGCTTTATCCTATGGATATTTTGAATTGTAGATACTATCAGATTCAAAGGCATTTTCTGGTCCAGTGAGCTATAAACTCAGAAACGTGTTAGTTTACTTTGAAGGGTACTTTTCCCTACAACCTACGGATGACCTGTCTCAAACCTCACACTCTAAATGGCTGCAAAGCCAGCTAATTGCCTTGGAAATGTCATTTTTCTATCTAGAAGAATTCTAAATATAGACTAATGCCCCCTTTCACTAAATCTCCCCCTCTACTCTTACCTATCTCATTCACACCATGTATGACCTTCAGTCAAAAAACTTTGCATTGTGGCAACACAGTCTCTCTCTCTCTCTCTCTCTCTCTCTATGTTGTGAGTGAAACAAGGGTGAATGTTCCTTGGCAAACAAGAGGAAGTACAATGAGTTAAGTATTTCACAGATATTTCACAAATAAGAAATCATTCATGAAGTGGACAAGAAAGAAAAATTGAAGACTAAGAATAAGGATGAAAGCAAAGGTATTGTATGACACAATTCAATTCTTTTTACTTCTGATGTGACATCACTCATTAACATGTGTTAATTATTGCTGGCAATTTTTTATGTGTAATTGCAGCAGTGTAAATACAAAAATTGAAAACCAGGTCTTTCTTTTATTATGCATGAAATGATTTATTACAGTTGAGAGACATGTACAGTATTACAAAATAACAATGATCAAACTGGATAATTTCAAACCCCCTTATTTCAAAGTTGGAATTTTTTTATCCCCTGGATTTCGAATTAACGAGGTTTTCCTGTATTAGGAGTTACACTTATCCAAAACAGCTAACTCCAGCATGAATACAGAATTGTTGTTTGTGTAATGGTTTTGAAGACTGAGCCTGAAATGATTATGGAGACCAATATTTGACCTACCAAGTAAGGATATTGGCATCAAGGTCAAGGGTAAAGATCAGAAAGTTATTCCTCCCATGCCCCTCCTGGATCTCAGTTATTATTAGGCCTGTCATAGCACAAGAAACTATTGGTCTAACACTAATGAAGGCCTAATTACAGCTTGAATTCACAATGGAAAGGCTGAAAAACAAGATTTGTATGAATATGCTTTCAAGCTGATCTTGCCTAGGCCT
The DNA here is from genome assembly GCA_905338385.1 of Darwinula stevensoni. NCBI lineage: Eukaryota > Metazoa > Arthropoda > Ostracoda > Podocopida > Darwinulidae > Darwinula > Darwinula stevensoni. Next base: position 25,820 of record CAJPEV010000002.1, on the reverse strand, counting down.
GTATTAAAGGCCTTGAAACTGTATAAAGAAAATGAGTAATGAAAATAGCTCAGGCCTATAGCATGGCTATGGATGGTTCTGTCAGTGGGTTCCATGCTAGTGGTGGTGTTAAGAATACAGATGATACTGGGAAAAGCCTTTCAACCTTGACACTGGGTGATCACACCAACACAGAGCAACAACATAATTGAACTCATTTATTGTCTTCTCTCCATCCTTGCTGAAAAGTTTCTGGAGAAAAATCAGCCAACCTGACCAATGAGTCCTCATTACAAACAAGTTTGACCATCAGCTTGTCAATCAAAAGTGCCGGCAAGGAGAGGCAATCGGCAGCAATTGCATTCAGAAAGGCAGGAAAGCAATGTCTGCAGACTGTTGCTCAATAGCTGACTTTATGAATGCTCCTGTCCAGTCACTATCTTGAATGAATTGATTGCCTGGCATCCTTAATGCTGCCAGATTGTATTTCTGCTTCATTATTTCCCAGGACCTTGGAGGATCGAATCCAGGCAGCCAATTACTTGAAGAGTGTGGAGGATTTGCCCTGCCCTCTTCTAGTGGATGACATCACTGATGAAGCAAACTCTGCATTTGCTGCACAACCAGAACGCCTTGCCATTATCTTGAATGGCACCATCCAGTACCTTGGAGGTCCTGGCACATTCAACTACAAGGTTTTTGCATTTTCTGCCTGGAGGAACATTGAAATACTGGCAGCTATTGTTATTGTGCTGGATCCCTTATATTTCAGGTCACAGATATTGAGGACTGGTTACAACAATATGCAAAGGACAAGGAGGTAAAGAAGTCTAAATAATCGAAAAAGGTGAGGAATGGTGAGGAATAAATGATGGATTCTCACTAAACTAGATGTGGCAACCCTGATGACATATATCCAATCCCATTCTTCTTCCATGTGTTTTGACCTTTGGCCTCCCTTGTTATAAATGTACACTGTCACTGCTTAATGACATTGAATGAATGAGCAAATGATGAGGTAATTTGCTTTAAATTGAGCCCATTGCTGAGCATACAGCCTTGTGTATATCAGTGAGTCAGACATGTATTTTGTACTTGTCTCTGACAATGTATTTGGGATGTTGGCCTAATGCTGTGAGACAGAACTTCACAATTACTGTGTTTGTCTGCAGTGGTGTGTTATGTTAGTCAAAGCAAGATCCATCCTAATTGGAGACTGGTCATTTAGCTACCTATGCCAGGCATACTGTCAAAGTTGCTGGGTATGCAGCTGCTCTTCAGATGTTTATGAATGCTGTTCTCATCCTACAGCTTGCTCACAGGTATAAATAATCTGGTGACATATAATAAAATATTGTTGCCATGACATACTGGAAAATACCAGACTTCTCAAGTTACTAGCATCAGAGGTCATTTGAACTGGAATTTTTCAGAAATATTGTTTCCTTCACAGGTGCAAGAAAAATTCATTCCTGAGGTCCTCTATTTTTTTTGTAAGATTGCAAAAGTGCAACCTTTTTGTCAGTTCTGGTGCTTTGTCTTTCAAATCGATGGTTCTTGTGACACTATGTCTTTCAAATTGATAGTCCTTGTGAGAGTATAAGTTTTTTTTCCAATTGAAATATTTTAATACTGCTTGCTTGGGGAATTTTTACATATGCCTGTATGATGAAGCCAATAAACTCTGAGTCTTATGCTCCATCTAAGAATTTGAGTCTTTCAAGTTACATAAATGGTGGGACAAAAAAGACTGGTTAGTGCAGAGTTATTAAAACATACAGATTTAATTTCTGGTTGTTTCGAACAGCCTATTGAAATTGTGAATGCAGTAGCAGTAAACATTATATGAAGAATGAATTATGATTACACCACATGATGTTATCAAGATTTATGGGGTAATTTATTTCATAGCAATGCAGAGTCTATTTTATTTTTTCCCTAACCTGTATGATTAGGCCTACATGTGGAAAAGTGCCTGGACAAGTAAAGATGCTATGAACAGATTGAGTTTTGATTTCTCATCAATGAAAAGGAAACCTCTGCAGGAGAACCTTAGACACTCCCATGAATTTGAGTGTCTAAGGTTGAATGGCAGGGGCAGATGAACAATTCTGTTTTCTGCATTTTGATGAGCAATTCATCATTTCTTCATGATAGTAAAAAGAATTGAAAAAATTGCATAAGACGTTCTCCACACCTCATTCAACTGAGCTGAACAAAGGCAACATCTGGTCATTTAGAGTTTTTTTTTAAATTACTTTTAGGAGCCCCAATTTGCAGCAGGAACTTTAGTTGGTGGCCAGTAAATATATGGTGAACTCTGCCTATCTAATTCAAAATCCCATTACATCAATGAAAGTCTTCCTTACTAATGCTTAGCAGATATAGATGGCATGAATGCATCCTATCTGTATTTGGACTCATTTTGGCCCAACTTCATTACAACACAGCAGCAAAAAACCAGACACGAAAGCTGAAGCTAAATTTGGAGGACAAATTTTTGTTGAAAAAATAACAAGACAAAAAAACAAAAGGCTTCAAAAGTTTTTTTGTAAAACTGAAGTAAAACAATACCTAAAATCTCCTGGGTTAAACTGCAAGTAATAACTGAAAAAAAAACAGCACTCATTTATCTCAATGATCTTTGTTCTTCATCTGCATATATATCTGCACTGATAGTTTTCATCACCCCATCAATGAATGAGATTTGTGGTCTTTATAAGAACTTGTGAGTTCCAGATTTTGGGATTTCCCATCAGTCTTTTAGACCTGTGGTTCCCAAACCTCCTTTTACTCGCATTGAACCTCCATGAGTCCAGTGGGTCACGACCCACCGTTTGGGAACCACTGTTCTTGACCATCATAGAGCTTGACATTTTAAAAATACATTTGCACCTTTCCTTAATTCTTAATGCCAAGTTATTGACTGCCAGGAGATAGGAATATTGGCTCCCTGTGTTACTTCACCCTTGAAAACTTTCACAATTCATTTTAGCCTGTAAGGTTGAGATATTGGCTGAATTCTTGCTGGAGCCTGGACATGAAGTAACCCCACATGCCTGACATGGTTTCATGACTCTTCATCACACCCAGCTGCAGATATCCTATACAAGCAATCTGGTCAACATGTGGCTGTGATGGAGAAGCTTCCATGGAGTACTTGTGAAAGAAACCCTTAACATTTTCCATTTCCCATCTGTTCAATAATGCTGCGAAATGGGTCCCTCGTTCAACCCTGGTCCACTTTGAAACTTTCCGAGACGCTGCAACAAATGTACTAAATGTAGCTGATGTTATAAAGAAAAACTAATCTAAATGTCCTGTCAGTCACCATAGCATCACCAACTGGTTATGAAGAGGACAACTGATGATTCTTATTTAAATGTTAAAAAAACCTTGCCCCTAAGGCAAAATAAACATTCTTGTGCTGGATGGTTAAATGGAACTCTCAATTCAAAGCTTCCTAAATGAAAGTGAAGGCATACCATTCTTGAGGTAATAAATAAATGCCTCTGATTTATTCTTTACCGATTCAGCATGAAAACGAAAGCGTAACATAACAAAAAATCCTGTTTGTGATGTCACAGACGTCAGCAACACGTAATCTTCCTGGAGCAGTTCACATCTGGTGTGCCATAGCCATGGCTTTAATATGCTTCATTTCTGTTTTCCTGGCCCGCCAGTCGATTCTTTTCCCAGGTCGCATGCCGTTCTCCACCTCTCTCTGACACGATAGCCACTTGTGCTTCGATGATCCGACATGCTGCAATCGTGCATGAAATGATTCGTGTAAATCCCTAGAATAAGCAACCTCTCGTCGGTCCGGTGGAGCTTACTTGAAGGATCTGGAGATGAGAGTTGAGGTAGGAGGAACAGAAACGACAGACGTATTTGTACTGACTATTGACAGGAACTTGCAGGATCCCATGTGGCAACCTCCCCCCTTCGTTGCTATCTACATCGACAGAGAAGATGATGAGTAGAAAAGCCTCCTGAAAGCATCTGAGTCATAATTACAGACTGGAAAGCATCGGCACGTGAAGTCCGTCCGACGAAAGTCCCAAATCGGCGTTTTTACACCTCTCCGTCCCCATTAACCGAACCGCCGATGCCCACGGACACACTCACCTTGTCTCGTCTCCTCCTCTCGCCCTCCCCTCGTCCACTGCGCCTGACTCCCGCTCGAGCGGGACCCGTGAGCCTTCCGCAGGAGGTGCCTCCCACCTAAACGAGGAGTCGACCGCGGTCGGGTGTCATCTAAGTCAAGCACTGCACGGATTACCTTTGTCGAGCGTGCGATCGCGATCGAATACAAAGACCCGAGAGAGGTTGGGATCTCGTGCGGTTTCGAAGCAGGCTTACCGCCGAGGTGAGAATGGAGCTGTTGCACGGAATTGAGCACAATATCACAGATGAGGCAAGTGAAGATATTCTTATCTTCGTCGTCGACTCGATACTCCTTGTCCTTCAAGGTCCTGAAAGAGGAAGGAACAATACTGGAATAAAGGTAAAAGAATTTTTTTTTTTTTACAGCAGCGCCTGCATCATGCCTCGCGAGAAAAGCACGCGAGTCACAAGACGACTGAAAGAAGCATAACCGTGACCGAAACCCTTACGTGACGAAACGGAAGGGAAAATCCGCCACCATCTCAACGCAAACAACCAGATATCACCCCCTCATCTTCTGTCATTGGATATAGCAGGCAGAAACGGAGGGGGGGAAGTAAGCGTGGAAAAAGACTCACTCGATTTCCTTATTGGCCTCTTGAGCATTGACACTCTTAAGATGCTTCATTCCTGTCAAGTGAACCTGGTAGACCGATTCGGAATTGAACTCCATGTGGCACACGTTGCAGTATGCTTCGCCGCTCGACTTCCCACTCGAACCCTATGCACAATATACGTGCAGGCATGAAGCGTAAAAAAAATATATATATATATATATATCTGTGGACAAAAACAAAATTCATTTCCCTCCGCTGTTCATCATAGTTGGGAGTTCCTCATCGCTGCGATGAATTACAGCATGAAACGTGTTGCTCCTCTGTAGGCGATGCAACTGTCAAGGGTCTAGCATGATCCGCATTATTTTATGGGTGGTGGGGCCGAATGAAAAGACTCATAACTCTCCCCGGGAACATGAATGTCACCGGGAGGTATGACATATATGCAGTTGGCATATCTTTATCCATGCTCTACATCTCACGGATCACAGTAACAGGAAAAAAAAAGGGGGGCATGAAGAACGGGTTGACGTTCGTGTCCCCTCCGGGAGTCTTCCGTCGGACGTTTCTGGCCTTCGGGAAAAAAAAACTGACCGTGCGTTCGACGCGCGATATCGGCCATCTGCGTCGCGCGACGGTGACAAGTGACAGGTGACAGGTGAAACGATTCGAAAGAGAGAGCTCACCCTCGGTCTCTTGTGTCCGTTAGTCGAGGCGGAATCCTCCGGGCGTGAGGTCACCTTCGTCGGCACCGTCTCGCCGTTCTGGTGGTATGCTTCCTCGGTGTCACGCGGATACGCTTCCCCGGAGTTGCGCGAGTACGCTTCCCCAGGGTCATGCGGGTCTTCGATGCACTGCGCGGTCACGGGGGAAGAATATAGGTCCGGGACGAGGCCGTAGGAGGAAGTCGGGTAAACGGCCTGATATGTGTGGGGCGAATAATGGGGGTAAGCGCCGCGGGGCGTCGGCCTCCCGTAGAGACACGCGACGTCGCGCGGGTCCGCGTAGATCGGCTGGGGCTCGGGACCGTTCTGGGGTCCACGGGGGTGGACCCCGAGCGACCCGGTCGGGGGCCGTCGGGGGTGGACCGGGTCGTGAGGGATCCTGGGCGTCCGCCACGATTCCGCCTCGGATGCGTAGCTCACGGTGCTTGCCACCGACCCGGAATCCGTCGCCTTCTCTTGACTAGAATCTTCAGGGCTGGTGTAGCCAGAGGTGCTGCCGGGAGACCAAGCGATTCCATCACGAAAACGATAGAGAGAAAAAAAAAACTCAGGAAATCCGAATTTGTAGCGAGCTCCTTCGAATGCAACGTCACAGACGGCGGCTTTTCTCTCTTCCGCTCTCCAAACATCGGAGAACACGAAGAGAGAAAAGAAGAGAACGCCCGGAGACGGATCCGCCAGAGGGCGTGGAACCGCCGGAGGAACGGCGGAATCACCCCACGCCCCCTTCCGTGCCGCTCCGAAATTCCGACCCCCGGATGGGCTCGTCGGACTCGACCGACGCGGAGTCGCGATCTTGCCGGGATCCTCCCTCCGAGGAAGCTCGCCGAGAATAAAGCGTCGGAGGGGAAAGGCGTCTGACCTGATGCTCTGAGGATGAGGCTGGGTGTTCGGCAGGAGGCTGCAGTGGATCCCCGAGGCCAGGCTCCCCGAATAATGCAGCAGCGGGTATCCGTGCCCTGCGTCCGACGGGAAAGAGTCAACTCTCGGGGGTCAGAGGGGCGAGAGGCCTACGTCGCATCGCGTCCGTGTCACCGATTTTCAGCCCGTTTTTCGTCGCGAGCGGCTCGCGTCGGGGCGCGACGGTCCACGTTCGTGGACGCGACGAATCTCGCGAGAGGATCGGGCATCTTTTCGTCCGCAAACGTGGACGCGATGCGACGAAGGGTGATCGGATGACGAGAGAGCAAAAAGAATATTTCTGCACTTCCCTCTCCGTTTTGGAAAAACGAATGCCAAATGCAATCGCCATAGCATCGATTAAATTACGCAAATTTTACAATTTACTGTTATCCCTCCGAGTTCTGACTCGACGGCCAGCACGAGAGCCCGGTTTCTCAGAACGTAACGAAAAACGAAAGGGGAGTGCAACTCCGAAACTAAGGGTGGGTTTTTGAACAGAGAACTATCCGATATTGCTGCTTTATTCCAGAGAAAATACATGATATTCCCTGGAAGAAAGCTGCATTATCGGATAGTTCTCTGTTCAAAAATCCACCCATAAAGTATTTCCCCTGAAAATAGAATTGCATTATCGGATAGTGCTCGGTTCAAAAATCCACCCTTAGAAAAGAAAATCAACAGAAAGAAGAAAATCCGCAAAGCAGGAAAAAAAAAAAAAACAGTGGAGAACCAGACCAACAAGATGCCACGCGTCTAACGGGACAAAATGGTACCGAGAGGACAGTTATAACACAGTTACGTCTACGACCAGACACGTATCGCTTCCGCGAATCGGTGGAAATTTGCGGGGAGATCGTGGAGCCTCGTGGGATCGGGGTCAGGCCTTCATCGCCGCGCATCGTGGCACGATCGCGCCTGCGACGTGGAGGCGGCGATCGAAACCGCAGGACTGCCATGTCCCAACCGTCCCGACCGGTCTCCCCTAACAATCCATTAACTCGGTTTCTCCAATTAAATTTAAAAAAAAAAATCCCGCACCGCTTAAAGAGGTAAACAGAAAAAAAAAGGGTGAAGCCAACGGGATTCCTTCGTAAATATGCGTTCCGACTCGTGCGGATGCCGAGGTTTCCTGTTTCTGGTCCCGCCCGGGAGTGTCGGATGCAAAGGACTCGATTGTTTCGTGGGGCGAGGGAGCCATCGCCGGGGAGAAGAGAATCCGGCGACTCCTGCCTTCCAAGCATTATCATTCCGCGCGCGTAGAGGCAGGGGTCTCCATTGAAAAAAAAAAAGAATGCGAAGTCCCCGAGTTTTCGGCCTCATGGCCTTCGAGGCCCCTCACGTACGATCACCGACCCGATCCAGATGGACTCATGGACGAGAAATGACAGTCCTAATAGAAATTAGGGCAAAGCAGGAGATGGGGGGGGAGGGGGGGAGAGGGGGGGGGGGGGAAGGAGAGGCCGACCGGAAACACTCACCTGCAGGGGTGTCCGAGAGCCGAAGATGGAAGTTGCGAAACCGGCGCTGATGCTTCTTCCCGCGGACGTGAACGAGTCCCTGAGCGCAGGAATTCAATTGGATGTTGCAGACTGGGCAGAAATGCAGGAAAGCCGGGGAAACGACCACCACCTCCTCCGCTGCCAATCCCTCCTCCTCGATCGACGCTAGCCTAAGCGGCATCCGAACAGACCGCTCAGCAAGGAGTCACCCCCAGCCCCACCCCTTTTTTCTTTTTCTTTTTTTTATTTATCGTTATTTACCCGCAGAGAGGATCGAGGAGACGACAACAGTGACACGATGACTGCACCAGAGCCGAACCCGGCAGTGTCTTCCGATTCCGCCGCGACCGTCCCATTCCACCATGGCCCACTCACCACCCTTCCAAGTCACCGGTCACAGTTCACCACTGACCACTGACCACTCGCCACCCGCCGTCGATCGACTCCCTAGCGAAGACGACGACGACGACTCCTCCGACTCGAGTGCAAGAGAATCCCCGACCTCTCTCGACGCGATGGAAGGGAGCCCCGCACTGCCCGTTCCCCCCCCGAAGGCGCGTTGCGCCAGGTATGCGGCGAACACACGAGGGAGAGAGAGAGAGAGCGAGAGAGCGAGAGAGAGAGAGCGAGGGGAGGTCATTGGCCCGGCGGAGACCACTTTCCTAGACGTGTCTCACATATCCTATCCGATTCCTCGCTTCGCGGACCCGCAGTCCCTCGATTCTTCTCGTGCCGTCCCGTTCCATCACTCTCGCCGGGGGGAGTTCAAAGAAACCGAATCATCTGCCGGCGAGGGCACGGAAACCACGCCGGAATTCACCATTCCATCGATGAATGGGACCGAGAGAAAAAAATCCGGACGAATTCTTTAAGAGCCTATGCACCACGATCGACGTAAACAATCCTCACAAACGCCGACGGCGACTTCCCCGTACAATAACAAGAGTAGGACTCGAAGATATCGCCAACTGCAAAGCATGCCGCCTCGATGGCTCATCCGGAATGCAACACGTTCGCGACGTATCGTTTTCGGGAGCCAGGACCGGAAACCGCTACGTGTTATCAATTATAGGGTTCAAAGACCAGCCGGTTCGCCCAGCGTCTCCCCATTCATTCGCGTCGATGGCTCATTCTTTTCATCGAAGCGTGAAGAGCCTCGGACGACGCTGAGCCACTCCCTTCGCAACCATCGACTCCTCGTTCCCCACCTTTTTTTTCTTATCTCCGTTTCCCTTTTTTCCCCGTCTCGTATCCGACTCGCGCGCTGGGCCGGCTGCAGAACAGGTCGCGCCCGGCGTTCGAGTGCGGGGGTCGTTTGCCTCTCGGTGGGGCGCCGCGAGTTTTTTCCATTTCGTCCCAGGGAGGATCGGCTGATGCTGCGCTCGTGGACCGACGCGTCGCGGAGGAGTGCCGACATCACATATATCAGGATCGGGTAACATGGCAGGAAGGAAATAACGCGAAGGAATTCACATTTTCTCCCGTAACATAGATATAATAGAAATTGGCATGAATAACGAAACGAACATTATCTCATCACAGTGGTATGATGTCACTTTGCATGTAAAAGAGAAACATCAACGTGATGAAACATGGCATTTCGTCACTTCTGATTAAATCTTCATAGCAGTTGCTATCGTTTCCAAATAGGTCACAGTTCACTGACAGTGAGCTCATGCATGTCTAAGAATGCATAATCTCTGGCTGGGATCTGGAAAACGTAAAGCCATAGCCCCAAATGCTGAAACCTTCTTTAGCTAACGGTCTTTAAAGAAAACACGGACTCCAATGGGGAAAGAGTTCTTTAGCTTAAAGGCCCCTTTAATCCCCCTATATGAGGTTTGTCTATTCTGGTCTTACTTATTTACAAGTAGTAATAAGTACCTGGCCAACTTCAGCACAGGGGAAGCAATATTCATGCCGACGTTCGGTTTAGATTGTCATATTGCGCTACTAGCAGTAGCGCATATGTAATATTATAACATGTAATTATTTTCAATCGATTTTTAGATTTATGATCTGAGAATGAAATAACGGATTATCAAGCGGCGTTCGTGCCCATCCGATCAGTATCGTCAAGAAAGAGAGCGCACTCGCATCTGTAGCAGACTACGCTATCCCTCAGACTTCTAGCAGACGACATGAATGACGCAACGCGGATTCGCGCCCGCTGCTGATATGGCGGCCATCACGGTCGACATGCGTTCCTTACGCCCTCTCGTTGTCGTAATCGGGGCCACTGGAACGGGAAAATCCAAGCTGGCTCTCGAGATCGCCACAAAGTTCAACGGGGAAGTGATCAGTGCCGATTCGATGCAGGTTTACAAGGGTCTGAACATTATCACAAATAAGGTTACGGCCGAAGAGCGTCGCTTGGTGAAACATCATATGTTGGATTTCCTCGACCCCCTGTCGACAGACTACTTCGTCACTACATTCCGAGATAGGGCTCTAGATATCATAAGTGACTTGCATAGCCAGAGCAAGCTGCCTGTTATAGTGGGTGGAACTCATTACTATATTGAATCACTGTTGTGGAAAGTCCTCGTATCCCCCATTCAAGAGGAGCCTTTACTGCAGGATAGTCCTTGTTCGTGTAGTAAAGTGCATGAAGTTTTGAAACCTCTGACAACAAATGAATCCACTCCTGATTCAATCTGTGAAGTGGAAACATCAAAGAAGAGGAAAAGTAGAGGCATGCCTCCTGAATTGGAGTCCTTGTCCAATGCTAGTCTCCACACGTTCTTGAAGGAGTTAGATCCAGAATCAGCAGAAGCAATGCATCCAAATGACAGACGTAAAGTAATTCGTGCCCTTGAGGTCTTTCACACTCAGGGGACTGCTCTCAGTGAAGTCATCAAACGGCAAAAAGAAGAGGCAGGTGGCAACAGCTTGGGTGGACCTCTGAGATTCAACCATGTCTGCCTTCTGTGGGTGCAGTGCCAGCAGGAGGTTTTGGATAGGCGTCTTGATGACCGGGTTGATCAGATGCTTCAAAATGGCTTGGTCCAAGAACTTCAGACCTTTCACAAGGAGTACAATATGACAAGGGAAGTGTGTACCTATGAGGAAGGAATTTTTCAGTCAATTGGGTTCAAGGAGTTTCATCCATATTTGATGACAAAACCAGATCTCAGAGGGGAAGAGAAGGGGAGGAAGCTTTTTGAGCAGTGTGTTGAGAACCTGAAAATTGCCACCAAAAGGTAAGATTCAACCAAAGTTGACCTCATGATCAGTTTAACATTGAAGTCCAAAGTTAAGTTGTGGAAAGCTTCTCTATGTCTAAAGTTCTTGAACCCATTCCAAAGTTCATGAGGAAACTTCAAAAGGCAATGGCCTGTTTCTTAAGTAAGCCAGTCTCAGTATGTATTTACTTCAATACCTAACAGAAAATATATTTTGCACTTCACAGGTATGCAAGACGTCAGGTTCGCTGGATCCGTAACAGATTTTTGCGCCGCCCAGATCGCCCTGTCCCTCCTATTTATGGTTTAGATGCAACAGACTTGGAGAAGTGGAATGATCTTGTGAGTGGGCCAGCAGAGGCAGTTGTGAAGAGTTTTCTGAGTTGTGAAGAGAATCCTCTGCTGCAACCTCTCTCCCAGGAGGAGCCTCTCAGGCAAGAAAAGCGGACATTCTTTTGCTCTGAGTGTCAGCGACTGTTTCTTGGTTCCAAAGTGTGGGAGGACCACCTGAGATCACGAAAGCACAAGAAAATGGTGGATAGATCTCGAAAGAAGAGCAAATCATCAACGCTTGTCGCATGTCCAAGTGTCTCATGAGGTGCCTTTGTTTCTTACGCTGGACGTTCATTTCTGGAAAATTACTTTTCTGCATAATTTTCTTCTAATGGTTTTGACAGCAGTTAGAAAAGAAGGTAACAACATTATTTTTTACTTTTAATGAGACCAAGAAAAGAGGCTTTTCTCAGAAGCTCTGAAGAATATTTATGAAAAGCAGTCTCATCTCACAGGCACAGTGCTCCCAATGTGTGTATTTCAGGGTTATTGGGTAGCAAAAGCACGTAATAGAAGCAGCGAATAGCCTTGTTATTGTGTCTTGAAGAGAATGATTTCTTCACTCTGTATGGGTATTCTTGCTGCACTGAGAAGTGATGGAGAGAAAGTTATTCTGGGGTTAGATTATGCATTTTGAGTGATTTACTCTGATTCCATCTTATTTCCACTATTTTCAGAACCTCTCATTTGCAACTATTCATATACTGTCATTGTTTTTGTCAGTGAATACTGAAACTACATTTTTATATGCTAGTAATGCCAAAACAGATTGCAGCAAGATTCTGCAAGATCTTTTCATCTAGTTCTTGGGAGTTAGCATGGTCACCAAAAGGGAATAAGTTACCTCAGTAATGGGATTACTGATTACCATTCATGTACCCAAATACAAATGTAATTTCTTCAAAACACAAAACCAATGTGGTTCTTTGTTTATTTTGGTAGATGGGTGGGTGATTTAGAGTTCTCACTTGCATTTGGCATTTCCTTTTCAGTCAAAAAGAAGGAAATTGGTAGTCATGGATCTCAGAAAAATGAAAGGTAATCAAGGTGATTTGAAAGCTGGTCAACTGAATATTCATTAACTTGAACTCTGAAGAGTTGGCTTGGGACACTACTGCAACCAACCAACCAGCCAGCCCTTCTTATCTCACCAAAAGCCCATCATTGAGCAGTTTGGATTTAGCAACCCTCCCATTAATTGCATAAAACGTACAAAGAGTGAAGAGTGTATCCCTAGGTATATGCCAAGAACGAATTTTTGAAACTGTATTTCAGCAATTGATTTCAGTGCCATTAGCAGGAACTTACTGTGCTATCCCAAGAAGCAAATCTGTCATAACTTTCTATAGCTCTGTTCAGGAGAAACAAAAGAAAAGTACACTCTTTGGGCACTGTGATTAAGATCCTCTCCATAATGACTGAAGAGGAAGCAAATGACAATACATTTACAAAAAGAAGGGAATGTCCATACCTGGCAATGTGGTGCAATAGAATCCCATACGCTATTTGATACATCTGCGAATCAAGAGTACAACTTCCCTATCTGATTCATCACAAAAACGTTTTATGGATTTACTTTTAGATTTCCTGTGGTTCTCTGGAAACAGAAATGCAAGTGCTTTCAAATATTCTGAGAAAGTGCACTTTTTCATGCCTGCTTTTGATAATGAAACAATATTATCATGCAGTTATGGGTCTTTTCATTCCTTTGTAATTTTCAAATGGCAACATTTCCTTAATTATAGCAACTTTTCTGTGAAGAAATGCTTTCAAGAGAAAACTGTCTGCACATTGACTTATTGCAAGACCATCCAAGAACTGAGTCAACAGCTCCTCCTCCTTACTATCCTCTCAATAATGGTGCCAAGCGATGTGTGTGTAAAGGTCAGACAGCATTCAGATTTCACTATTGCAAGTAAAGGAGACATGCCTTTGTAGGTGTCTTCAAGAGTTCCCTTCATTTTGCAACAAGGTGTGCCTTATGATCCAGGGCTAGTACTTGGTCATTTTGATTTTCAATAAATGAAATACATTTATAACCAATGCTAAGTGGCAGGTAAGTTAATTGTTGACTTGGATATTTACCTAATAAATTCTACCACTATCTCTCACAGATATGCATTAGCATATCTAGCATGCCTTTTACCCCCATTTCTGTACTTGTATCCAACTTTAGGCTTTTCAGGTCACTTTGGGCCCTTTTAGGTTCAAAAAAGCAAAAAATGGCACAAAAGTTCCTCGTGATGGTAACAATGCAATGCATTGAAGTAGGCTCCACCCAAATTACTCCTTTATTTTCAGGAACAAAGGAGAATTGGAGTTGTCAGCTAACTCAGAACTGCCAGCCGTGAAACTCACGTTGATGCTAAAGTACACAAAATTACACAGATTTTTTTTTCAATGAGAAGATATGTGTGAATTTTCAAAATACTAAGTTGCTAATCAGGAGGCGTCCATTTTATTACTAGAGCTCTGACTGGGAAAGTACACTTTTCAGTACATAAATCAGAAGGGCGTGCCTGGAAGCATGCACCATAGAATGGGAAAATATGCGGGTGGAAAAGCATGAAGAGGTAATGAGGTGTACATGCAAGCAGAGGCAGCACTCTATTTTTCATATTTCAGACTAGATTCCATGAATGAACGGCTCTTTCGTCACGGCCAAAATGGTCGTGGACAGTTCGTTTCGAGCAAAACGTCACATGCGCGTTTGGTCGTTACACTATCTCGTAGTGGACACGGATTCCGTTGTTGATAACTTTGAGGAAATGTACGTGGGAGGGGTCAAGAGAAGTGGGCGTAAAGCAGCAAGCTGTTCGCATTCCAGATGTGGAAATGATACTAAGGGGTGACACAAGGTCTTCATTGGCAGACTGTTATGCATGCATCCTTCACGGACGAAATTAATAAAAAGCAATGCCCATAGCAATGCCCATTGAACAAGGAGGTTAGCTGTTAGAACAAGGAGCTCTGGAAGTTGAACGTCTCCTCGGAGGGCAGATGCCAGAGCCGATGAAGAAGAAACGGCGCAATTTGGACACGCGCATCACATCTGTGCTAAGTAGTAATGGCCCATAAAAAAAAACTGGCTTTCCTCCGCGGTGTGCCTCACAATTTTTATTTCTGACTTCATTACTTATTCATGAACTGCAATTGACGGCAGGGCTTTAATTTGTTAGGGTTTTCATCCAGGGAGTCCGCCAGTGTCTTGCTTAGGCTGAGAAGTTATCTTTGAAATCCCAGCCCCTGCAATGCCCTCGTGATAAGGAAAGTGCAACGATCGGTGTCTGCAACGAAACTATTACAATCAACGATGCACGCGACTTCGTCTGTAACGAATCATCCACAGCCATTATGGCTGCGACGATAATGTCAGGAACCCATTAGAGGGATTAGAGGAATTCATTAGAGGCAGGCAACAAACAAATTTTGAGGTAGATGAAACTCATCAAGAAGGGTTAAGGTTTCAGGTGCCTCCAAGTAGATGGCGTATTTTGACTGAAGAGTCGGGGATGGGGAGGGGGGGGGGGGGGGGGGGGGGGAGAGATGGGGGGGGGGGGGGGGGGGGGGGGGGGGGGGGGGGGGGGGCAGGGCTATAGAGCGGGAGCACCAAACCCCACCCGAGTGATATAAGGGTATAAAATTATTACCTCCAAGGGGGCGCCAAGCTCCAGGAGCGGCCGTTCCCCCTGCACCCGCCCCTCCCTCCCGTAAAATACGCCACTGCCCTAGGTAGAACAAATGCCAGCCTCCCTCTCCTCTTTCATACAATTTCACGAAGGGGGTGGTCAGAGATGTGACTCTCCTGAGATTGGGAAGTCAGGTGATTGAAATCTTATGTTAGTGAACATTCTACATCCTTCAAGGGTAGAGTGACCAGATATCCTGGTTTTTGAGGGATGCAAATAACCAATATAATGAATTAAAATTCACTGACGTTTCCGGGAGAGCACAAGGAGTCAATGAATTTAAAGGATTGAATTTTCCTTTCCATTCTTGTGTTCCGGTTTTCGCATTGCAAGGATGACATTTTCTTGAAAATGTCTGTTTTTCTGGAAAAAAAATCTGGTCACCCTGTTCATGGGTGAAAATAAGCAATTCACTCAAATAACTAAAAACACATTTGTATGTAGTGAGGTCAATATATGCAAAAATATGCTCGATTACATTTTCCATAAAGGCTCCTCCCTTCACATCAGTGGTCTCCATAAGCGAGATAGAAATGACTTCGCAAGAAAAATTGGTGGCACGAAAAAAAAAGCGTCCTGTTTTACGCTTTATAGAATCTGCTGTAGATGATCTAGGTTCGTGATGTTCTTGTATCACATTGGAGACTACAAAATTTGTTTACTGAAAGTTTCATGAACCTAAGTTGTCTGAATAAAAATCGACAGTCATTCAAAGTGGGGTCATAAAATGTACCTTTTCCGCGCATGATGTGGATGAATTTTCAGGACTGCTCGAATGATTTCTCTCCCTTGACGCTGTAAATGTTGCTTTCCATGCCAGTTCTCACCGTAGTATTCGCGCAGTATTGATTCTGATGCTATGACGTACGATATTATTACTATTCTACAACATGTGCAGAATACTACGACGAGAATACGTCATAAAAAGCAGTCTTTAGGGCGTCAAGTGAAAGAAATCATTCGAACAGTCCTGAAACTCCATCCACCTCATGCATGGAAAAGGTACATAACTCCACTTAGAACGACTGTCAATTTTTATTCAGACAACCTAGGTACATGAAACTTTCTGAAAATAATTTTGTGGTGTTTCTGATACAAAAGCATCACGAACTTAGATCATTCACAGCAGGTTTCGTAAAGTGTCAAACAGGACGCATTTTTGGGGGGCCACTCGGTATAAAAGTCCGTGATCATGTTACCAGTTTTCATTCGATTTATATTTTTTTTTATTCTGAAAAAATTTACTCAACATCCAATTTGAGATAATGGGCATATAGTGAAAATAGTTATTGACAATTTAAAGCCTCATAACAGTGTCATCTGATTTATATTTCAGTGAGAAATAGTGTTAACTATCCTTTTCTTGGATTCCAGGTAAAATTTTTGTGCTTGAAATTACAGAGGAACAAAGCAGGATTGACAGGATTCGAGCTAATGATCCTTTTATGTTTTCCATTCTCTTTAGGCAGTTTTTATGATGTCTACCCTAAAACTCCATGAAATAGTCATCATATCCTTTCTTCCAGTTATTTGTAATACACATTTCACTAGATTAAAGCTTCCTTACCAACTTTCAATAGATTAGGAGTTCCCTTTCCAATAAGCATTGGCTCAAATCCTACCACTCTTTGCTCCACTATAGCACTTCACATAGGCAGGTATTGCATGCAAATTTCACATGAAATGCATGAAAAGGATCGAGTTGACACTTCTCCTATTACCCAATTCCTGATGATAAACAATCTATAGGCCCAAGGCAATTGCATCATAGAGCCAATTTCATTTACATCTGCTTGGAGCAGGTACCCAAAATATTATATAGGAGAAAATTCAAAAGCTATTTTTGTTTATTTATAAACTAGTCCAATCATGAATCATACCACACCATACCATGAAAAATCTAAAGTTCTTTCAAGGTAGTGTAAGTCACATGAGAAGAGTACAGCAAGATGTTAGCCTTGGCAGAACATCAAACTATTCCATACGGAGTACATGTTTCTTTCAGCAGCTGGGTTGGTACTTATTCGGGTGATATGGAGTAATGGTGATTTTGAGATAGTTGTGACATCTCTCCTCATTTTCCCAAAAGAAGAAAGCAGCTATGTTATGAACATGAAGGGGTCCTTCCTTCGCTGTGCTTCCCTTGTGAAAACTTCCTTTACCCTGGAGACTAAATTTTTTAAAACTCCTACATATAACACAAACTTGAGGACATATTAACTTATGCATGGATCTTCAAGAAACAGAACACACAGCTTTACTTCTACACAAAATGGTGGTAGTAACATTTGCAAATTACTCAGTTGAAAATTATTAATTTAAAAAATGTATCATGAGTAACTGAAACTAAACTAAATTTCCAAGTGATTAAATGACCCAGAAACTGACATAAAACCAGGAAAGGAATATAAAAGCCTGAGGCTATATCATCAGCTGCGACTGAAAGACTTCTGTTATCTTTACCTCAACCATATCAACCCATATCCACTCAGCACAGACACAGCATTCATGAACATGAGTGGACCAATCAAACGCTCAAGTCACATAACAATTTTCATTCTGAAATACATTTTGAATAGATAAAAACAATAGTGGACATATGTCACTGCAAAGCATAAAAACAAAACTGTCAGAAGTGGCCTGCATGATTCATGCATTCCCCAAGTCTGGAAATGCATGGATTAGAAAAAAACTTCAAATAAAAACATCACATGTGAGGGAGGTGATCATCCTCATCCAGCTCAGAATGATCAAGACTTTTTAGGATTTCTGCTTTCATATCCTTCGCTTTTGCCTTTGTCTCAAACAACTTCTTGGCTACATCGAGGTTCTAGAGGACAACAACAACAGACTTAATAAAATAATAAATCACATCTCCCACAACTTCTGCAGTATGAACATACCTGATAGAGCTGAAGCTGTGGACTCCTAAGTTGAGAAACTTGGAGTGAAGGCCCACCCTTTGGCAAAGGTATGCAATCAACACCCCAACCTACCAAGGTTTCAGAGGCTACATTAACCTTCTCAGCCATTTCTTGATAGTCTTCCATCATCTGAAATATCATGAGTATGAATCTCCTATAACTTCCAAATGTAATAAAATTCTGGGATACTAGTGGTGCAACTTAGCAAAGATGACAGCAGCTCTGGATTTATATAATTTGTTGGACCAATCCCAGAATATCATTCTCAAACTTGGAGTCCATTTATGAAAGCAACAGGTATAATAGGGCCACTCTTTAGGCTGACACCAGTGAATTTTGCCACCCCATCTATCATTCTGTTTATGGTGGGTGGTGAAGGGGGAGGTCATAAAGGAGTCATAAAATATTATCTCCTGAGAAACTTTTTGAAGGTGCCTCCCAGGGCCCAAATTAATCGAACAAACTGCAAATGCAAGTTACTAGGATCCAAACCACTTCAATTTGAAGCAGAGCCTCCACATCATGAAAGAACAAAAGGGATTGAGGGTTCTGAGAGGAGTGCTAATGCAGAAAGTCATTGAGGACCCTATTTGTTCTATTATCCCACCCTCATAAAGTTAAGGGCTTGCTTATAGAGCCACAAAGAAAAAGCAGGCTGTTTTTTTCATAATATGCATGATAGTATCATTAATGTAATAGTTCCTTTGAGTGTCAGCCTTAAGAGTGACCCTACTATACAACAGAGAGGAATGAGGATGATTAGAGGAGGGAGTTTGTGAATTCAACATAAAAACCAGCTATTGGTTTATGCTGGGAGCATTTTTGAAAAGGTCCTAAAATTTTAAGAGATCAGAGAAAATGTGAGGTTTAAGTTTCATACAGGAGAGGGTCTAAGCTTGGCACTGAGGCACAATCCACAAAATTACTCTAAGGAATGTCACTTCTAACACTGATGTGTAGATGCAATTGCATGAGCACACTGGTTCAAGTTGGGGCATCAATATCACTTCTATCTATCAGAAGGTAGAGGAAAGTACCAGAGCCCCATGGACTGATTTGGGCTCTTGGCTTCATATTTCCTTCATCATGTAATCAATTTGCACTAAACTAACAATTTTATGTAAATGTACCTCCAAATAGACAAAAGTATATATAGTAAAATAAAATTTTAAAGTAAATACACTAAATTCTGTTTGGATCAGGTTGACACAGGAGGGGGCAGCAATGATAGTGAAGACCCTGCATTGCCTCCATAGAGAGCAGTGCTCCATAGAACCAGCCCTAAAGTTTGGGGGGGGGTTCGAAGTTTGCATGATCTGTCTTTCAAATGTCTCCAAATGCAAGGTGTTATCAAATCATCAGGAGAGATATGCTAGACAAAATTGCAAAATGGTGAGAACACACAAACGAAGAAAAATGTTATGAAATTGTCGAAACAAATTTGAACACTAAATGATGAAAGCACATTCAATATCTGAAAAGCTTAAAATTAGTTAAATTAAATTAAATTCTGAATTCAGCCCAAATATCACTGCGCAGATGTGCAACTAGAAATTCATTAACCTGTATGATTCATGCCTTTTATTTGAATTGTCATCCTTCAGTTTTCATTTTAAAATTTAGTAGCGGCTCGTGTGACATTTCCTTGACGGGCTCACTTTACTAAAGTGAGTTGCTACATGTAACTGGCATGACCTTCATGTTTAACTGCCTATCTTTGTGCCTTTCCAACCTCGCTCTCTGGTCGTGTGCTCATGATATCTTTCTGTGACCCCCACCCTTGGGGGAGAGGGGGATGGAGAAGTAGAGAGATACCATCATGAGCAGGGGTTTGGGCGGTGTGCTTCGGAATGTTAAAAGAAGAAATGTTGACAAGAAACTAGTCAACTGCAAAAATGTTGATGGAGAGAATGTAGAAATACAGCAATGTCGAGAGGA
Organism: Darwinula stevensoni; assembly: GCA_905338385.1. Lineage (NCBI taxonomy): Eukaryota > Metazoa > Arthropoda > Ostracoda > Podocopida > Darwinulidae > Darwinula > Darwinula stevensoni. The sequence continues at coordinate 5,921 of CAJPEV010000002.1, read as the reverse complement.
GAAAAGGCAGATGGAATAAATGTTGAATGGAACTTTTAATGCACTTGTTAGGCAGAGCATTTTTCAGTCAAAATTTTCCATGGATTTCAGGAAAACAATTGTTCAAAATAATGATAGTAAAGTTTGACCATCATTGCAGTTGGTCACTCAATATTTCACATTGTATGCAATCGCACTCAAGAAGTTATTGGCGTCTCTGTTTCAATATTCCAGGGTAAAAGACTGTATCCATTGATGATGGGTTTCTTCCACCTTTCTCTTCTTTTTCTGGGGAATCCCAGTTTCCAATTTTTTAATTTCCCGATCTGTGTATTCTCCTCCTGGAGTTCTTGGATCACGAGAAAGACATTAGGATGGGTTTTCGAACAATACTAGAAAATCATCGATGCCACATCTCTGTGGAAAGGGACCTCATGACTTTCCAGTTATATACACAGTGAAGTTCAAATAGCTCCACCAGTCCCTTTGTTGCCCCTTTCGAGGAGCATATTGTTCAACTAAGTCAAGTTTGCACACTCCCATGGAGGGATCAATCTGTGAGAAATCACATCTTTCGACATTTGACAAGTTGACATTTCCTCTTCTCCGATGTTTTAGAATTCTGGTTCCATTCCATTCGACATTAAGCACAAGTGACATTCCATGACATCTACAGTCTTGCCCTTTGACATTACTACCTTTCTGTGTTTCCTCATATCAGAGGAACCAGGGATCTAATGAACTCAATATTTGGTGTAGGTTAGTTTCTTACCATCGTTGAAAGGTGCACCANCACCCGGCTGACGATTTTTCATGGGGGGGGGGGGGGGGGGGGGGGGGTTCAGACCCTCCGAACCCCCCCCCCCCCTTGGTTGTGCCCCTGATAGAGAGCAAAGTGATGTACCCAAAGTGAATTCACAGCATCTAGAGTGAAATATGATATATCCTGCACCAAGTAGAAAATGAGAATGCAAAAATTCTTCATTGGTTGGTGTAACACTGGTACAAGAGGAATATGCCATTACTATCTCAGTCATTCAAAGAACAAGTGTCTCATGAAGGCCCCTGTTGACATTCATGGGTACATCCTAATTGGTTATTATGTGCCATGGGGCATTCAAAGAACATTGCAGATTCAAGTAATAACTGAGAGATACTTTCATCAGGACTTCCAGGACAATGTCAAGGAGGGCCACAATGAAGACACTGACATCTTTGGGAATATCTTCAGGATAGGCTACTGTCCCTGCTTGGCACAAGGACCTCCATGAGATGATTCAAGATGACACCAGGGAACAGATGGTCATTGCAAGGATGACCCTCTTGGGTCATTCTGTGTCAAATCAACACATTCGGAGGACATTTTTCAGGTGACCCCATCTGAATTGGATGAAATTTGGTGCACCTTTCAACGATGGTAAGAAACTAACCTACACCAAATATTGAGTTCATTAGATCCCTGGTTCCTCTGATATGAGGTCACAAAATTCAAGGTGCCTTATTTCTGTACGTCAATACAGTCTCCTCTCTGAAACTTCTGTTCTAATTAATCTAGAGAGCTCATCTCAGGCTCATTTTTTAGTTCTTTTCCAGCCCTTTCCATTGATATAAATATGTTTTGGTAAAAACTAAAAGTTATCATTCAGTAAGGAGGTTGTGTTGATGACCTTTGACCTCACATTACCAAAAAACAACCCCCTTTGATTTTGAAAAGAATTAGGTAAATAGCAGATAAGACATATGGCTACCTCTGGAAAACATTTCAACTTGGGCACTTTGTAATTTTGGAGATAAAGATACATTACAATATGATAAGGTACCAGGCACAAGTGGCTCAAGGCCCAAGACTGCACTCTAACTCTGGAACATTAGCTAAGCCATCCTCCTATCAACACCCACACCCTTGTAACATCAACAAACACTAATAGCCTTGGGAGACTCAATTTGGCCTAAGCACTTATTCTGGGAATACACTACCCAAGGTTTGGCCTTACATCTGAGGAACAGAAATTAACCCAATGATGGCTATGAGTCACTTTCTAATAGGTGCAAATAAGCCTGTCAAATTTCATTCAAACCAGAAAAAGTCACATTTTAACACGGTGTTGATTTGACACAGAATGACCCTCTTATCCTTCACATGGAATATTCTAATAGTCATCTTACCTTCTTGGTCAAATATGACTCATGTGCTTCCCTTATTCCATCGTAACTTCCATCATCCAAGGATAAACAGCCTGGGTCAAAGAATGGACTGGAGCATGACTTGTAGGAAGTGATCTTCTTCTGTTCAGCAACAGGGATGGGCTTATGACCAAGCTACAATAGGGAGAGTACAATTTTAAGCTGCTCTCAGATCCAAATCCCCATCAATGAAAAAATTGACACACAGAGACACAGGAGCCAAGAGTATGAGAAATAAGAGGAGATCTGCTATAAAGGTCCCAGACAAGTGCATGAATCGGAGTGGAATTTCTTACATTTCAAGAAACATTTAAGATAGTTTATACATTTCTCAAAGCTTAACAAAACTGGTGGTAGTATTGTAGCTCTTGATAATGTTGACTTCCATGGACAGTGAGCTCAAGCAATAGGCTGTAATTGAATTTCTGGTGTTAGTAGCAATAAAATTCAAGAACACATGAAAACTATGTACAGTGAACCATACACAAATGAAAAGGATGAGTATAGGTGGAGGAAACACTTTAAAAGAGGTGAAACAAGCATTCATGATGAGGAATACTCTGAAAAGATAGTCAAGACTGTCACAAACACAGCAAAAGCAGAGGAACTACAGCTCTCATCCCATCATAAAGACTCACTTTAAGAAGATCTGTAAATTCAAGGATATCTTCAGTTGTCATCCGCTTCCCCGAACACCCGTTGGACTGCAAAGTACCAGGAATGACAATTTTCCCTATTAGCTGCTTGTCTTGTGTTTCCTGAGGAGAATAGGATAGGTAACCAATAAGATCCAGATTTCTGTGTGAATACATATATATCCTGATTCCTGAATAAAATGAAAAGGCACCATCAGTATTGAATATTCACCCTTTAGAGGCATCCTGGTCAAAAGTTGGGTAGTCAAAATAAAGAAAATTCATAGACTAGCATATTGCAAATGAATTTGCATGCTCTATTAACCCTTCAACTAACTTTAATGTGCAGCATGCATAATGAATTTTGTTCATTAATTTTCAGTAAATTACAACAGATAGCACCACTTGCTTTGCTCTAAGATATTTTTTGAAACATCTACTTTAATTTTCTGCCACTGGTGGTGCTGTAAGCAGCCAATGAGAAAATAATATATATATTTTCTGTGATCATGGAATCAAGGCCCCACAGGCACGATCTCTCTAGGTAAGTGGTAACCAAGGTGGGGGGAGGTTTAGTGGTGTGAAAATCTGACAAAAGACACTGGAATTCAGCTTCTCAGGGGAGTAAATCAGTTGTACCTATCAATGTGGAGTGGCCTTTTCATCAACTGAAGCAAACCCCATGAAGAGAATGATGGGTCTTGCACAAACACTATCTGACATCATATATACATTGCAAGAGCAGCTACTAAAAATTGGTGCTGAAATTATGCACAATAGCTGGGACAAGTAGCTAAAGGATCTATAGGCATAAGACCTTCCAAATCTTTTCCTGACTCGTCCTACCCTCAGTTCTCAAAAACAAGTGCACCTCTTGAGCTTTTGTGCAATTCAGAACCAAGTTGAGCATTATGATTAAGGATGGACTAAGAGTGGCCGAGTGGTTCTGGCTTCCGAGTGAAACCCGGGGAGGCAAGGGATCGCATCCATCTGATGGCAGGCTCTTCCTCTGCTGACAGGTGACCCACCTGCTTTCACGGGGAATATCTGCTTAGCGTGGGGTAACACACATGCCACCCTGTGTGCCACGTCTATGAGATGCAGGTGTAGTACACCTTAAAAACCACTCGTGCCAGTCATGGGCATAGGGAACCCATGAGCTGCCCCTAAGGCCTCCTACAGGACTGTAGAGGGGTGTCCCAGCCTAAGGGACTATGATATGGATGTGGTGCTTGTGCCAAGTGGGCACCCCCTTCCTTTCTGTGTCATGTAAAATGCGTCTGTTATCCTGTATGTCCATCGCGTCCTGTCTCTTTTAAAATAAAAAAAGAATAAAGAGCAATATCAGGCGTCAGATATCAGTTGATATCACAAGAATCAGCGAAGACTGGTATTGGCCAATTAACCAATACTGTCAAGTTTTTTTGGCTTGATTGAGAACAATAAGTTATCACACATGTAAACATTATAATGAAGTCCAGATATGGGACTTTTTCTGCTGAAATGAGGATGAGCAGAAACAAAGAACCATCAAGATCACTTGTAATACCACTCACAGCGTTCATCACCCTCTGCAAGTTGCCTCACACCCATAACATTACAGTAAACTGTCAGTGTAAGCAGTCACAAACTTCTGAAGTGTCTGCTCATACTGATACTCATATTTCATACCTCTACTTCTGACCAGATGTCCTGACCTCATGCTTTGATTCCTGATTCTTTCCAGTCGTCTGTATTGACTGACGACGAATGGAGTTCTTGGCTAGGTCTACCAGTCAATAGTCAATGGTGGTAAGAAATGAACATACCACTGTATAGAACCATGGGCCTGTATCAAAGGCCTATGCAAAGTTATACATAACCATCACAATGTAGACCTACAAAGGATTTTTTCTATGGACCAACCTGATGGAGTGAAAGTAAATCCAGATGAGTGTGACCCTGACTCTGGGGGTGAGGAAGGGCCAAACCATTCAAGTCACCTGCATGTTCAAACCACACAATTTCAATCCATTGCTCAGTTACGCCCTGGACTAACAGTCTAACCACATTCATCGAAGAGGAATAAGAAAAAAAGGCACAATATCTTTCATGGCCAACGATTACCGCAATATATGACGTCAAACTTGACCTAACGTTAGGCCCAGACTTTCAATTGTTAGGCTATATCTAAGCTGATGACACGACTTCAGTCTCACCGTTAACTCCAGGTCTACCGTTAGCCTTATTCTGAGGCTGATTAGCTTCCATGACACCAGTCATTTTTTCTTCCCTTGGGCCTAAATTACGTCTTCTGAGTTCCTCGTGGCTTCCTGCTTCCCGCCCAGCACCGCCCAGTCAAGGCTGCCAGATTCCCAAAGTGGAGTCATCGAGTTGTCGGCGTCAAATTACTGGCATGTTAGCAAAACTGATCATTGGGAAATTTTATTCGAAAAGCTTTCAGCAGCTGTCCCCTTCCAACAATGTTGCATTCTTAAAGGGAAGTTGCTTTTAAAAGACTCTCTCAGTTTTACCGAGTGTATCTCAAAACTGAAGTTGACCATGAAATTAATCATATTGTTCAATAGGATGTTTTCTCGGTGTAGCAACTCTCATCTTGTTTATAGGGCTTGCTAGTTCGTTATTTTTCTAAAACGACATTTTTTCCACTCCAATACAACCCTTTTTCAGAAACTCCGAAACCCGTTTATAGCATAGATATCGGAGCCAAGCGAGAAATGTTGGAATCGGGTGAAAAACATAATTGGGTGGCGGCGCTAGCTCGTAGACGAACCAATTTGTGAAGGATTTAGCATTTTCTGCCATCATAGAAAATCTGCGACGGAATCCATAGAGTCGAGTTGACAAGAAAAATAATTTATTGCGTAGGTTTTTCAGGAATGCAGAAAATGCTAAATCGTCCACAAATAGACTCTCGTCCACAAAAGGGCCCTCTACCCTAGTGAGAGTGGTTTGGAAACTGGATGCACTGCTTTTGCGAAATAATCATGGTTCGAAAGTTTAAGACGGGAAAAAGCCTACGTTCCTCTCTTATGCGTCTTCTCTTCTACTTAATCTTCCCGTTAGGGATGTCCCAAAGCCGATAGCTTCATGTAGTGGCGTATTTTACGGATGGGGGGGGGG